>CM076582.1:322891282-323392074 GCA_034641835.2 Pinus albicaulis
TGAGGAAGCTGTGGAGGAACTTGCATGGGTTGATGCCATGATCGAAGAATATGATTCGATCATCAGGAACAGTGCATGGGAGATTGTCCTAAGACCGGAGGGGAAATCAGTGGTGGGTTCGCGATGGATCTACAAAGTGAAGCAGGCGGCTGACGGGAGTGTGGAGAAGTACAAGGCGAGATTTGTCGCCCGTGGCTTCTCACAGATCGTGGGGATTGACTATGAGGAGACTTTTGCACCTGTCGCAAGGTACTCTTCCATACGGACGATCCTTGCTCTCTCAGCGCAGATGGGGTGGCACATTCATCAGATGGATGTGAAGACTACGTTCCTCAATGGAGTTATTGAGGAGGAGGTGTACATAGAGCAGCCTGAAGGTTTTGAGATCTTCAGCAGTGAGTCGCATGTGTGCCAACTCAAGAGATCATTGTACGGGCTGAAGCAAGCACCTCGTGCTTGGTACATTCGGATAAACAGCTACTTCACCAGGCTTGGATTCTCCAAGAGTGAGGCAGATCCAAACCTGTACCAGATTGTGGTGGAGGGGAAGCTGTTGATCATCGTACTGTATGTAGATGATCTGATTTTGACTGGCGATGAGTAGTTGATACTTTCATGCAAGGAGGATCTTGCACGAGAGTTTGAGATGAAGGACCTGGGCATCCTTCATTATTTCCTGGGATTGGAGATTTGGCAGCGCAGTGGAGGACTGTTTGTTTCTCAGGGCAAGTATGCCCGGGAGATTCTGGAGAGGTTCAACATGCGAGGCTGCAAGCCTGTTGACACTCCTCTTCCTGGTGGTTGGAGGAAGGAGGATGCTACTTCAGCGGAGGTAGTGGATGCCACTGTCTATCGACAGTTGGTGGGGTCGCTTATGTATCTGGTCAATACACGACCCGATATATGCTATGCAGTTAACCAGCTTTCGCAAGCTATGGTTAAGCCTACCAAGCTCTTTTGGAAGGTAGGCAAGCATGTATTGTGCTATATTAGAGGCACATCGGGATATGGTCTATGGTACAGACAGGAGGATGGAGCGAAGCTTTCTGGCTTCACTGATGTAGATTGGGCAGGGAGTCCAACGGACCGGAAGAGCACTTCTGGAGGAGTTTTCAGCATTGGGTCGACAGTAGTTTCCTGGTACAGCAGGAAGCAAAGATCCGTGGCACTCAGTTCAGCAGAGGCCGAGTACATGGCAGCTAGCTTGGCTGCATGCGAGGCTATTTGGATGAGGAAGATCCTCGCAGGTTTGTTCAGGTTGCATTTGGAGCCTACAGTGATCTGCTGTGATAACCAGTGGAGTGAAACTTTTACGGTTTCAACGTACGGAGTTAGGCGGGGCCCATCGGACGAGAAACACTTGGAAGCTAGTTTTCGACGTGGGTCGCGGCGGCGTTTCTGTGGTACGGCGGGAAAGCGAGAATCATGGCACTCGGTTCGACGGCGGTAGCGGCAAGTTTGGCGCATGCGCGGCTGTTGGACAGGAAGATCCTCGCAGGTTTGTTCAGGTTGCATTTGGAGCCTACAGTGATCTACTGTGATAACCAGAGCTGCATCGAGCTCTCGGCTAATCCAGTTTTTCATGATAGGTCCAAACATATCGACATCAGGTACCATCACATCAGAGATTGTGTTCAGCGGAGGATCATGATGCTTTCATATGTTCCAACGGAGGATCAGGATGCCGACATCCTGACGAAGGCGCTCACCAGGAGCAAGTTCGAATTCCACAGAGGCAGGATAGGGATTGCAGATAATCCATATCTTCCTGAGAGGGAGTGTTGAGAATGCAGCAAGATGATGGAGCTTAGTGAAATGAAGTCGCCTTCACTAAGTGGGCCCGCAGGCAAATTCTGGCGCAAAGTCTATTTTTTAGACTATGTCTATTTTTAGACATACGGAGCATAATTTGGGAATTCTACTTGGAGATTCTTGGAGTATGCGACATGTCGGTAAAAATAGATGAGACCCTAATTTTTAGGACCCAGGCTATTTTTAGACTGATCTCCTAAAATATGGAAGTCAAATATTATTTACCCTTAATAATATTTTGACTATAAACAGCAGTTTACTCTCTTGGCGCACTTCAGTTTGAGTCATGGAGGTGGCTCATGCAACTGACACAAGGAATCATGTGGTTCCTAGGGTTTGATGTCATCTTGCATGGTTGGCTTCGGTTAGACTTCAGTGGCAGGAGTTTTGGAGGAGTTAACGGGACAGATAGTGGAGTTGTGTTCTGTTTGTTTTAGTTGAACTAGTTGGGATTAGTTAACTAACTAATCAACTAGATATGAGTGGAGTAAATTAAATAATATTTAATTTACTAAATATTAACTCATTGGTCAACTCAAGAACACTTCAGTTCACTACAGTGCATGATCAGTTCAGTGGAGACCAGTGGAAGAGGTAGATGAAAGGGTGAGTAAAGCCCATGATTGTGACTATCTTGTTTATGTACACAACACATAGATAGGTGGAACAAAAGAAATAGACATTTGAGTTTAAGTGGTGGTTTATCATCTATAAGAGGCCATCCTGCTTTGAAATACGCAATAGAGGCTGGCTATCAAGTGGCTAAGGATTGGAGCAAGTGATTTGCTAGATCTAGCTTGATAGTGTGTAGCATGGGAGGTAGTGCATGAGAGCTTGTGAAGAGTTTTTGTACTATGATTGTTATATGATTTCTCCATTATAATATACACAATAGCTGCGGGGTTTTCAGCTATAGGCTTTCCCCATACATACTGAGTTAATGTGTGATTGAATTGATGTGAGATTGCTTCTGTTCTTTCCGCATGTGAATTAATTGTAGAAGAGGGTTATGTGTTATGCATGCAATTCGAAATTGATGTATGATCGGGTTAATCTTCATTGAATAAGTGATTTATTCAGCTAATTTCTACAATAATAGGGTTATGTGTTATGCATGCAATTCGAAATTGATGTATGATCGGGTTAATCTTCATTGAATAAGTGATTTATTCAGCTAATTTCTACAATAATAATAATTCAAAGTTTGAAATTATTATTTATTTATTATTAATTATTGATAATAATGTTAATTTTTTTTTTTAAATTCTTTTCTTTACTCATAATTATAAATTTTATTTTTTCTCACTATTAAATATTTTGATTTTGTAAACATTTAAATTTTTTAATTATCAGACTCTTTTTTAATAAAAAATAGTGTAAAATTTAAAGAAACTTTTGCACTTTGAGAGCTTTTATCCTCTATATAATTGGTAATACATAGTAAATTTATATTGGTTCTTAATAATATTATTTGTATTTATATAAATCTTACCCATATTAAAAAAACTTATTAATATTTTATAAGTTTATAATTATTTGTTATAAAATATCATGATATGATTATGAATTATTATTATTTTAATTTGTTTTAATGATATATATTTTTTAATATGATATGAATGTTATGTTTTTTTATAGAAATAAATTATTTGTAGTTTTTTTAACAAAATATTACAATATAACAAATTGAATTGAATGGATTTGTCTCTGGAGTACGTCTTTAATGGGAGGTCACATGGTCAATTCAGGGTTAGGCTTTGTGAATAAGCCTGAGAGGATGTGATCAATTCAGGTGGATCTGAATTGAATAAATTTAATATTTGTATTACTTTTTTAATTGAGCCTACATGTTTTACTATTATTATTCTTTGATTTAATGCTTCATTTTACTAACACTACAAAACCTCTTACTTATTGAACAATCATTTAAAAGTTTACACTCATTTACAAACACTACAACATCTCCTCATACTCGATGTATTATGTTATTTGTATATTTAAAATCAAATTTCAAGAAATTAAATGTAATAATGTTTTTTAATATATATAATTAATATATTTTATTTTTTATGTTTTGATTTATTGAGTATAATTTTTAGTTAATTTTATCTAAAATTTTAAAGAAATTTATTAGAATTATAAATTTAAGGTATTTAGTCTTTCTTAATGGTTTTTGAAAACGTTGAATAATTTATAGATTTAAAAACTCAATTTAAACAACTAAAAACTACAATATTGTCAATAATTATATAGCTCAATTAAGACTAAAACATAAAACAATTACACTGCATTTATATAATTCAATTAAACCGCACTTAAAAAAATTTGTTGGAATTATAAATTTAAGCTATATAGTCTACAAAAACTATGTCTTAGGGGTTTTTCAAAAAGTTGAATCATTTATAGATTTAAAAACACAATTTAAATAACTAAAAAATATAATATTGTAAAGAATTATATAGCCCAATTAAGACCAAAACGTAAAACAATCACATTGCACTTATATAATTCAAAGTTGTTTTTTTTTAAAGTTAACTATATTATTATTAGTATTTGTGATTGGAGCAATCAACAACTAGGCATCTCACACTTGTGTGACATGGGGTGTGGGATTGATTCCTACAACCACTACTATAACCTAGTTGAAGGTTGTCATTAGGGGAATTTTGAGGTAAAAAATGAACCTCAAAATGAAAAATGTACTAACAAAATCAATTTAAAAAAAACCAATTGGATTCAATATGACGATGTCATCCCCAAGTTAAATATTTTTGAAGGGAAAAAAAGAAAATAACATTTTTAGTTGTATTTTCATTTTTTTTGGGAGGTAAATATTGTATTTCCCTCTAAAGAGGATTTTACATGAATATGCTAGTTGTTTTAGGTCAGTGTTCCACTGGGAAGACCAGACCATAGCCAAAATTTCACTCTCCATAGAGAGCCATAAGATAACATAGTATTCAAAAAAACTAAAATGGTTATACATATACTGAAAAGAAGGCTAGATTGGCCATTAGAATAGATTGTGATACCAAAAAACAAAAGAATCTTGAGCATAACATAAAACTAAACAAAAGGATCATAGTTCATGGGTGCAACTTGAATGGGGTCCTCATTGCTGCTAGGGGTGCTTCATGTTGAGGGAGGAATACCAAGGTGCTGCTCTATATGACCAAGGCATTGGTCAATGTCTCTCATATGAAGATGCAAATTCTACAAAGAGTGTAAGATTTCTTCTCTATGCTCAAACTAATCCATCGAGATTTTGTAAAGGATAAACTTAAAATTCCAATATAAGTTAAATGGTTTACATGTATTGGTTGAAATGGCCGCGCGTGTTCGACATTCAACGCCAATATTCTAGTTCAGTAAGAACCTTAGTGTCCAAAAGATGATGTCTTTGAGAGGCTCCTTCACGATCCATATGGGTGAGCTCCTCCTATATGGGGCCTGGGGTGATTTTTTGAAACATGGAGGCTATTTCGTTGAGACGATGGTGGATACTTGAGTGCCCCCAACAGCCCCCCTCTTGGTAATAAATCACTCCTTGAGATGATGGCGGATACATGAGTTCCTCCAATACGTGCACCTTGACGGGGAATGGTGAGAGACCCAACGAGGAATTGAGAGCAAGCTATTATAGGGAGAAGGATACAAGTGACAATAATAAAAAGAGGGGCTACGTGTAGATAGGAGAGGGCCAAGTGACCAATTGATAAATGAAGAAAAAATCCAAATAGGGACAAAATAAGCAACGATCCACAAAAAGGTTGAGCGAACACATGAGGGAGTGAAGAGAAAGACACAATTCCCACTAAAAAAACTCATAGAAGAGAGTGAAAATCCTTTGGAGAAAGACCAAAGATTGAGCACAAAGACTCAAGAGAAAGCCAAGAAGTTTGAGAGGAGCGTCAGAAAAGAATGCTATGTAAGGAGATACCTGTAGAGAATTCAAATGCAGAAACAAAGACAAAAATAGGGAAGGTATATAGACTAGAATCTATTGAGAGTGCTCCCACTGAACATGTCCAACATCTAGGAATACTGTCGTCTGGCATGCATGGGGAGCCATATTCAAAGGAAACACCATGATCATCGGGCCTACAAGGTGAGGGGAAAAGTTGGGCTAATTTGATACTCTAGTCTAAAAATTGGAAATTTCTAATAAAACTCTAACAAGGGAGAGGGGAGTTGTTAATATTAGAGCCACAATGGTCTACCTAGAATAAAAGAGAAGGGCCTAGCCAAGGCTTGAGGAGGTGAGCCAGCCAAAGACCCCAAATCAGCTTAGCAAGAACCGAGATTAGAGTCACAAATGGGGGGATATGGTACCCAACAACACTGGATGATAATTTCATCATGAAGGAGAGCACAATAAAATGTAATGGAGTATGGATAATTGGCACATGAGTAGAGGCCTAAAAAACAACTTGGCACGGTGAAAAACATTTAATACAATGGTAATGATCAAGCATGAGTGCAAGTGTTTAATAGTTTACTTTCATGAGGTGAGGTCTTGGGATTGATAGTGCCATAAAATTATTTGTGTGGATACTGACACATCCTCCAATTGCTTGGCGAAGCGGGGAAGTGGAAACCCTCCCCCTGCCCCCTTTATCACTGTAAACACCCCATTCAGGACAAATGTATCCCGTTGAATAAACTACTGACACTTGTCTTTGAGGGGGTGTTGATTTTCTAGTGCAATCAAGGCTAGTGCAATTTTTCAAACTGATATTTGCTTCCAATGATACAATTAGAATTCTTTGGAGCATTCCAATCATTAAGCAATTATACAAGAAAAAATTCAACCATTAACTTCTTTAGTAGAGAAATAGATATCACAGTAAACAATAAAACACGAGACACCAAAATTTAGGTCAACGACTAAAGAAAAACCCACAAGGGTAAATGTTGGGCACCTAATCCGCTAAGGGTTAAGGTGTGGAAGTTGGATAGTCAAAAGAAGTCCAAGAGACCTTGGAAGATGAATCCAAGGGTAACAAGAATGTATTATAAATATACATCTATGTTAATAAGAAATGCAATTCACTATTTTAGCATTCATATTTTTTATTCACCATGGTTGTGTTTAACATGGTATCAGAGCAGGCGAATACTTGCCCTGCTCACTAGTTTTGTGGCCTAGCCTAAGAACCCTCATTGGTCAGAACTTCAACTCGCATTTCTGTCAATTTGTACTCTGCTTTTCCATGACCAAATCCTGTCAGTGTTTCAATTTTTTTCTAGAGCCCTTTTTATGTAAGTAGGTCAAGCCTTGTAAGTAACGCCTCTGCCCTTATTTGAAGTCTCATCGACCTTGATAACACTACCACTTTGAAGGCCTCAATGATGAATGAATCATCTATTTTAAATGTTGTGGTTTCTTTTCTCTGTCGTACTTGTAGAAAACATCTATATGTGTATCTATGCCCTGACATGATATCATAGGTCCATTCCGTGCGTTGCATTCCCATTTGGTGTAATGGTTTCCTCACATAAGATCTGCCCTTTGTATCTACACAACCCTGAAGATTTTTTGAATGATCACAAATTGCCATCAAATTTGGTGGATTTTGTAGTCTTTTCTGACTGTATCGATGGTGGAACTGGAGGTACAAGATTGTGTGCTGTCAATCCAACATTTTACTATGTGCTTCACCAACATGTAGAACCAGGTATTTGAGAAAGCTCGCGTATCTTATAATACTTATTATCAGTCCAAATTTCTTGAAATTCTCTGCCAGTATTACTTTTAAGTAGCGCATTTATTATTTACTAGGACATCCTTAAATCATCTGTCTAATTCATCTATTGTAGCTATTTAATTTGTTGAAATGTTACTTTCAACTGTCCCTGTGTAGAGCCACTTTCCATTTTTTATCTCCAGGTTTTTGTACCTTGGCCGCTTGCCAAAATAGCTGAACAATTAGTTTCAGTTTTTGATCATCGGTGCCAGTCCTCTGCATTTGAAAAATAGAGTCTTTTTTGTTGTTCAGGGACAGTCTTTGTTATTGGATAAAACATAGTACTTTTTATTTAAAAGAAACACAGTGAACATAATTTTTTTGATTTTCATGTGAACGTGGGCATTTTTATTTTAAACCCCAGTGGTCCCCACATTGTCTTGTTGATGTGGTGAGTTCTGATGCATTCATCGCAATCGGAACGTTTCATATATACCACAACCCTTTTATTTGTTCCGATGGCTCGATTGTTATATCACATCGGAAGCCTTTTTGTTTATGGCCCGATTGCATAGTGTGAAGACCAGACCCGATCCATGTTATATGGCGGAGTTAAATTGGTTCATCGCGTCTGTTCCTCCATCGGCATCGAAACTTTTTTTTGGCCGTTTGTTTTATTGTTAAGGCCGGACCTGATGATCATTATAAAGCGGAGTGAACAAATGGTTTTCACGTTACATTTTGTGCTTGCGTCAGCAAGCCCTTGGCGGAGACAATATGACATTATAGGGTGGATTGAATAATCCATCGTGCACACAAAACCTTACGTCAGCATCCCAAGGTTTGTAACACGAAATGCGTTCATGAAATTTGGTTGAATGGACTTTGAAGTCTGGAGGTTATCGCGCGACGGAGGTTGAAGTTTTCCAAAGGTTTGTAATGTTTTGTTTTAATATGTTTTACATGCGCGATGAGTATATGTTTTATATATGTTTCAAACATATATTAAAACATTTGTGTAATGTAAAGCGTGGGCCCCTGACAATTTTTAAATAGATGTTGTTTTAAGTTTTTAATATAGTTTGTAATGTTTTAGGTTATGTGCGCGACATATAAAAAGTAAAAAGCCCGAGAGGCTATTAGTGTAATATCATTATTTGTAAAAGCACAGCAGAGTGAAAAATAGAAAAAAACACACAACAGTGTAGTTTTTAGTGAAAAACAGAGTGTGCATTTCTGTGAGAGACAGAGTGTAATTTTTTGTAACAGACAGTCAGACAGAGTGAATTTTTTCAAGCACTGTGTTTATGCAGTAGTCTTGTTATTTTTTAATCCCTCTGTGTGAGGAAGAAGAAGAGTTTGTAATAGTTTTTTTTTTTAGTTAATGAAATAGTTTTTTTTCAAGTGCAAAGCTCTGTCTCCAGTGAAGATTTTTTTTTTCTCTGTGTTGAAGAGGAGAGTATTATTCTCTCTATTGGTTGTTCTGGAATTTTCATAAATTCCAACATGGTATTGGAGCTAGTCCAGGCTCTTTGAAGGTGTCAAAGATGCTGAAGGAAGGATTTCTTTGTTGTAGCAGCTTCTCCACAAAGTGCAGACTCAGTCAAGAAGAATCCAAGGTATTTCTCAAGTCATTTTTTTTGTGTTACTGTTGAAGACAGTCAGTTGTTTTAAAAACACAGTCAAGTATTTTGAAGCATAGTTAATAGTGCAAGAATGGCTGGAGACAGCACGAGCATGGGTATTGGTAATACTCAACTCCCACAATTTAATGGGAAAAACTATGACTACTGGGCAATAACTATGAGAGCCCTGTTTTCTTCCCAAGACTTATGGGAACTTTTTGAGGATGTCTTTGAAGAGCCAACAGATGAAAATGAGTTTGATGATTTAACTCAGGCAGAGAAAGAGCTATTGAATAGCAATAAGAAGAAGGATTCTCGAGCCCTCTACTTTTTGTATCAAGCAGTGCATGAGAGTGTGTTTCCAAGGATAGCAGCAGCTAAGAGATCCAAAGAAGCATGGAAAAATCTCAAGACACATGGAGAAAGTGAAGACAACAAAACTACAGTTGCTGAGGAGAGACTTTGAGACTCTCTGCATGAAGGAGTCAGATAATATTGACTCATTCTTCACACTTGTGATTGGAATGGTCACACAGATAAGGTCTCATGGAGAGACTCTTGAAGAAAGCAGGATTGTGGAGAAACTATTGAGGAGTCTACCCTTAAGGTTTGATGTGATTGTCGCCACCATAAAAGAGATCAAGGATCTCACAAAATTTTCAGTTGATGAGCTACATGCATCAATGATGACACATGAGCAGAGATTGGGTAGAAATGAAAACTCATCTCTAGAGCATGCCTTTAAGACCCAGATGTCCTTTGGAAGAGGAAGAGGGCAAGGCAGAGGAAACAAGAGAGGAAGAGGCAAAAGCCAAAACAGAGGTGGAAGAAACAGTCCAACAAATGCTCAAGGAAGGGGCAACAATCCAAATCAGCATCAAGGCCAAGGCTGTAGCCAACAAAGTGGTCAGAAACATGCTCAAGGACAAAGGTATGATAAATCCAATGTCCAATGTCACTATTGTAAAAAATATGGACATTATGCAAATTAATGTAGAAAGAAGTAGCATGATATGGGTAATAGAACAAATGAAAATTTTACTAGAGAAAATATCAGCCAAGATAAATTGTTTTTAGCTTTCAATATGGCTGAGGAAAAGAGTGAAGATTTATGGTTTCTAGACTCTGGTTGTAGTAACCATATGACAGGAAACATAACCATGTTTTCTATGTTAGATGAGAGTGTGAAGTCACAAGTCACACTAGGGACTAATAGTAAAGTTTCTGTTATGGGAAAAGGAGATGTAAATGTTTTAACAAGGAAAGGAGAAAAGAAATCCATAGCAGATGTGTGTTATGTTCCTGGAATGAAATGTAACCTCTTGAGTATTGGACAGCTTGTTCAAAAGGGGTACAATTTTTTATTTGAGGATGATGTTTGCACCATCATGGATAAACCACCCAGCAAACAATGTATTGCTGAAGTGAAGATGACAAGGAACAGGATGTTCCCTCTTAGGATGAGAGCAGATTTGAAAAATGAAGAAGAGATAGTAGCAGTGACACAAGAGGCTTTCCAAAGTGAACCAAAAAATGACAATTGGTTGTGGCACTTGAGATTTGGACATCTCAACTTTGAAGGTCTTAACTTGTTGAATAGAAAAGGAATGGTAAGAGGTTTGCCATTGATTGAGAAACCAGACAACCTTTGTGAAGGTTGTATCTTGGGGAAACAACACAGAGAAAGTTTTCCTTCCGGGAAAAGCATAAGCGCAAAGGCACCCTTAGAGATTGTCCACTCAGATTTATGTGGACCGATGCAAACTCCATCACTTGCTAGCAACCACTATATGCTAACATTTATTGATGATTTTACTAGAAAAACTTGGGTTTATTTTTTGAAAAACAAAAGTGAAGTGTTTGAAAGATTCTGCAATTTCAAAGCACTTGTTGAGAACCAAAGTGGGCTGCATATCAAAGTCCTGAGGACTGATAGAGGAGGTGAGTATATCTCTAAATATTTTCTACGTTTTTGTAGAGAAAATGGGATTCATAAGCAGTTTACAACTAGATATACTCCGCAGAAAAACGAAGTTGCCGAAAGGAAGAATAGAACAATAATGGATATGGTAAGGAGTATGTTAAAGGCAAAGCATTTGCCTAATTATTATTGGGATGAAGCTGTACATTGTGCAGCATACATTTTGAATAGGTGCCCTACAAAAGCAGTTATGAACAAAGTGCCGGAAGAGGCATGGAGTGGCACAAAGCAAGGTGTCACACACATGAAAGTTTTTGGATGTGTGGCTTATGCACACATTCCATATCAGCTAAGGAAGAAGTTGGATAGCAAGGGGGAGAAATGTATTTTCATTGCATACAGTGAGGAATCCAAAGCTTATAGGTTGTATAACCCATCCACCAAGAATTTTATTGTGAGCAGAGATGTTCAGTTCATTGAAGAGGAAGCTTGGGATGAAAGCATAGAGAAAACAATGAATGTTAAACACTGTTTATCTCATGATGAAAATGATGATGATTTGGATGAAATACATCCCAAAAGAGCAGCACCAACACAAGGGTAGCAAGAGACACCCTTGAGGAGAAATGAAAGTGCTTCTCCAAGCACACCACAAGGAGGAAATTCAAGTGCTTCTTCAAGCACTTGTACACCTAATGAAAGAGGAACAAAGTTCAGAAATTTGAATGAAATTTATGAACAAGAGGCAGCAAATGAAGGTATGAATTCTTTGTTTGCTTTATATTGTCATATTGATGACCCTATCCACTTTGATGAAGCTATTAAAGATAGGAAATGGATAGAATCTATGGATGAGGAGATTAATGCCATAGAAAGAAACAAGACATGCGATTTGGTTGAACTCCGAAAAGGTAAATATGTCATTGGAGTTAAATGGGTCTACAAGACCAAGAGTAATGCTGAAGGAAAAATAGAGAGACACAAGGCCAAACTTTTTGTCAAAGGGTATAAGCAAAATCATGGGATAGACTATGAGGAAACTTTCGCACTGGTTGCTAGAATGGAAACCGTGAGAGCAGTGCTGTCCATAGCAGCAGAAAACAAGTGGAAAGTTTACGAAATGGAAGTGAAGTTAGCATTCCTAAATGAAGTGTTAATGGAAGAGGTTTACATTGAACAACCTCTTGGCTACGAAAAGAAAGGCCAAGAGCACAAAGTGTGCAAGTTGAAGAAAGCTCTTTATGGGCTAAAGCAAGCACCAAGAGCGTGGTATAGTAGGATATATTCCTATCTACTGGAAAATGGATTTGAAAAGTGTGAGGGAGAACCCACCCTATACATCAAAGAAAAGGATGGTAAAATGTTGATTGTGGTTTTATATGTTGATGATGTTATTTTCACAGGTAATGATGATTACCTTATTTACCATTTTAAAAAAGTCATGAAAGAAGAATTTGAAATGATTGACATGGGTTTGTTGAGATACTTATTAGGAATAGAAGTAGAAAAAGATGAAAATGGGATTTTTATCTCACAAGAAAAATATGTTAATGAAGTGCTGGAAAGATTTAATATGCTGAAGAGAAAAGCAGCAATCACTCCCACATTGATGGGATTAAAACTCAGCAGAGAGGACAGCAACAAGGATTTTGATCCTAGTTTGTACAAGAGCATAGTTGGCAGCCTCATGTATTTGACTGCAACTAGGCCCGATATAATGCATGCTGTTAGTTTGATTTCTAGATTCATGGAGAGGGCAAAGGAAGCACATTGGTAGGCAACAAAGAGAATTCTGAGGTATGTTAAAGGAACCAAAAGGTATGGTATTTTATATACTACTTCAGAATGTTAAGATTTAATTGGATATGTTAGAGTCGGTATCTTCACCCCTCCGTTAGAGATCAAATCTAACTTGTTGCATTTCATTTTAGGTGTCACATTCAGTTCAGTTAGCTGCATTCCATTAGGAGCATGGATTGTTTGACGGAAGGGTCTTGTCACTCGTATCCCTCATGTCATGTACCTGCTGGTCTAGTTCTGTTCATCAAAGTCATTTTTGGTCTCCTGGTTGGCAAAGAGTCATTTTAGGGTTTTTAGTCTCATTAGGTCTAGGGTTTATATCAATCTGGTCTCAAAATGTCTAATAATGGCTAGCAGGCACATGAGGAAGCTTCAAATAAGGTTTCACTACAAAAATTTCATCGTCATAATGCTTGATAATGATTTTTCTTCAAAACTCCGTTTTGAAGAAAAATTGTCTATTTTATCCTTTTTGTAACAAATGCAATGTAATTTTTAAGTTCTTCAGTTGTAATAATGCTCCATTCGCAGCCCTGGTTTCCTTTGACAAAGTTCCATGCCATCCATCCCTGCAAAACAGACAAGAAGCTCATCATTTAGTCCAAAAATCAAAACAAGCAAAACAGAGTTCTTTTGAAAAGTGCCAAAGTTTTCAAACATTGTAAAGTGGGTTTTTTCAAATAAAAAAATCAAAATATTTGGTACAAATATGATTTTTGTGTTTCAAAAATTCATTTGCATACCAAAGACTTCAATGAGCCAAAGAAAATGTGGAGGAGTGAAGAAACAAGTTTGGAGGCCGAATTGTGTTGAAACAGAGGTGCGCGGTGCACTGGGCATTGGTCGCGGTGCATAGGCTGAGCGTGGCGCATAGGGCCGCTCTTCTCTGTGTGTTTTTGAACCAGCGCGATGCATTGAACCAGCACGGCGCACTGGGTTTAGAGCGCGACGCACAGAGAAGACAACTAAATTATGGTCATCTCTTCCAAATTTTTGAAATGGTTCGGTCAACCTTGCTCCAAGTAAGTTCATGTGACCTTCTAGTTGCCATTTACAAATGTTTGAAGATGTATTATGAGAGTTTAAA
The DNA here is from genome assembly GCA_034641835.2 of Pinus albicaulis. Lineage (NCBI taxonomy): Eukaryota > Viridiplantae > Streptophyta > Pinopsida > Pinales > Pinaceae > Pinus > Pinus albicaulis. Next base: position 322,905,215 of record CM076582.1, read on the forward strand.
TGCAAAAATCAAAACCTATCATCTTGTTGAGAGTTGCTCCCTTAGGGTTTTGAAGTTGGGGTTTTAAAATTGGTTTTGGTGCCAAACTTTTTCATTCCTCACCTTGTTTATTTCTCCCTCTCACTGTTATCCTACCACTACAGTCCATCCCCTATTCCCTCACATCCCTAAATCCACTCATACTCATCTCATTCCCATTATCCCTATCCCATTTGCAAAATTTCCCCAAATCCCAAAAATCAAGTGGCTGTCCCTTGTCCCTAAATTTGTCAATCACAAGTTTTCAAAAGGAAAATTCCACTTGACCAAACTTCATTGTCCCCACTGCCCTATTTCCCCACAGTCCCTCCCACACTACCATACATTTGGCACTAAAACAAAAGTACCCAAATTCTCATTTTCATCTCATACAAGCCAACATACACCTTGCATATACCTTGAACACCATGGAGACAAACACTGATACATCATATGACTGAGATAGTGATTCCACCATTGAGCCACATGCACCTAGAAGGCCTCATAAGAGTGGCAGACATGTGAGAGAGGAGCCCACCTCATTGGCTGAATTGCAGGCTTGTCCACTTGCCATGGCATGTTTTTGAGAGCAGTCATGCTATCAGTTTTGTGAAATGATTGCTAGGATCCATTATCATTAGGAGTTGGCTCGTTTGTTTGTATTGCATTTACATGATGGTTAGGTCACCCTTGCTGGTGTAAATTTTACTTTGACACCGGAAACTATCTCTCAAGCAATCAGAATACCGAATGTGGGTGAACAGTGGAACAAAAGACAACAGGTGGACAGAGTGCATTATGAAACATATATCACGCTTAGCTTTGTGAGACAACTCAGTAGAGTGTTCCCATTTTGGTTCCTAAAGGAGTCCTATGTGCCTCTGATGAAACTCATTATCAGATATTTCAGTTGTGAGGGCCGATTTTCACGCCTCTATGCCTACCATATCAGGTTATTGATGCATTTCACCAGGGTGAGGATGATGAACATCCCTTATTTCATGTGCCAGAATATCGAGAGAATGACCACTCTCATGGAGAAGAAAACTCCCGAGCAGCAGTACAACAGTATTTATCACTATGCACTCATTAAGATCGTGGTTGTACATCAGCTTGGCTTGCAGGGTATTTCATGGGAAGATTTCATTTCCAATGATTTCTTCACAGCTCCTCAGGATCCTCCGGAGTTTGTTCATGATGCAGGTGAACCTTCATATTAGCATGGAGGTCAGGAGACAGAAACTAGTGTGCCGATGTATGTTACTTATCAGAGAGGCGCTAGAGGATTATTTGCAGCAGCCCGACGAGTACTATCTCCACCTGGGGTGGAAGGGGTCTCATTGCCGTCATCAGCAGCATAGGTACAGGTACAAGTATAGGACAGAGGTAAGAGGCCTATGCAGGATGAGGGGCCTTCAGGAGGCCAAGACACAGGTTTCATACTGATTGATGAGGATTTGAGATCTCCAATCTCAAAGTTGAGAGAGACCTTTCAAGAGTAGAAGGCGGAGATAGAAACATTGATCGTCAAGTTACAAAGAGCCCAATGGATCATAAATTACCTGGAGCAGTGAAACAAACAGTTGGAAGATCATCAAACAATCATGGAGTTACAAAACATCTGTGAGAACCGACAAGCTGCCCAAAGAAGCCAAATCGAGATGACATCCATTGAGCGGGAGATTGAAGCTGATAGAGGGACTTGGCTTGAGAGGGTCAATATTCATCTTGAGAAGCTGTTGGAGAAGTAAAACAAGGAAAATAACATGCTCAGGCACATGAAGAATCATTATTGGGTGCACAATCATGTTTGCAAAGCGCGAATCAAAATTCTGAAGGCAAAGCTAAGGAGGGCACTAAAGCGTCGCAAAAGGCATAATAGACTCCAAATTTTTGCTGAAGCTTCTTTGGCGCAGCATAGCACTTGATGGTGGACCTTCAGCCCAAATTTCAAGAAATTTGGGAAACGTTTTGTCAATTTTGAATTTTTTGGCCTTAAAACAGATTTTCCTGCCCAACGCGTCGCGCCACTTGGCGCGCGCTTATAATTGGCAGCTCCTCTTGAGGAAAACTTTGGATTTTTGGACTTGTCATCAAAATTTATGCATGAATACCCATTAAGTAAGGATTTTGACAAGTTTTGGGTTGCTTGAAGGGTCAAAAACACCCTAAAAATGACCTTTCTGCCACTTTTTGGACACACAGGAAGCAGTGTTGGAAGATTTGATTTTTGGAGGGGCAAATGGAAACCAAATTCAGAAATTACACTTGGGTTGGAAAGAATACAGGTAGGGATTTCCAACAAGCTTTCCTGAACTCAATTTTTACTTCGGGAAGGCCCTAAAAATCAGCCTCAAAGTGGCGCGACGCATAGAGATTTCAGGCGCGACGCATTGGGAATTTTGGCCTAATTTTCACTTAGCAGTTTAGATTTTCGCCTAGTTTTGGCCAGTTTGAATTTTTATCCTCATATGTACAGATCTTGATGTAACTTGATGTAATTTCATGAATTTGATGTAATTTTGGCACATTTTTACTCATCCAAGTAGATTCATTCACCAAAAAGTGAATTGTAACTGAATGAATCAGTTTCCTATCTTATAGAGGCATGCTGTTCCACTGCCTATTTTCCAGTTCTTAGTTTAGATCTTGTTGAAACAACTCCTAGAATGGTGAGCTCGACCCCTAGAGGCATGGGGATGAGTTAGGCTTGTCTATATCTTGTAGTTCTTCAGCCATTTTCAGGGTTGGACACTTGGGATTGCTTGGCACTTCATTGTACATTTCATCTCTGCAATTTTGGCAAAGGAATAGACCAGGGTTTGCAGTACTCTTTGGGATCCATGTGGCTCTATTTTTTAACAGTGTGTTTCTCTCTGTGATTGTAATTTTACTGATGTTTCATGTGTATCATTTTCCTTCTCCTTTCTTCTCAAATTAAACAAATGAGTGATAAAGGTGGAATTCATTAGATTGCTTTGCTCTGCCTTGAGTTTTGTTTAATTTTCCATGTTTTCGTCTGTTTGAAGAGGATTCTTGAAAGCCTCTTGCCCTCTTCAGCTCCTCACCGGTCTAAACTATCCATTCACTCAACCCAAAGCATCCAAAAAATTTCCTTCCTTGCCCCATTCAGAACTCTGCAAAAACTAGGCCTCATCCCCGGACCCATATTTGCCTTTCCCTTTGATTCCAACAAAACCCCCAAAATCAAAATCAAAATCTTTTACCTATATAAATAGCCTAAAATTAGCCTTTATTTCAAGTCATCTCAAGCCTCTTTGATTATTTTTGCTGAGATTGACCCGGAGAGAGCCCTCTCCTGATCTGGTAGGGCTAGATACCAGATTAAGCATGGTTTGATGTTACCCTAGACTCTGCCTTCCTTCAGCCTGAGGTAGATTTAGGAAATAACATAGTGGCGACCATACTAGGGATCAAATGGTTTTCTTGTTAGTGTTATTTGTTTTATAAGCTACAGACGGAGCCTGAAGTTATGACAGGTAGCCTTCGAAAAGTTCTTGCTTTGCATTAGCGAAGTAGATAAACGTTGCTTCAATCAATCTCCGGTCTAGTTTGTAAACGTGACACTTGACTTATAAATTGCCCCCATTACATCAGTCCGTTCTAGACTTTGGATGATGAGTTTAGAATTTGATAGGCTGAACAATTTGGTTTTGTCCCTTTGATTTTTGAAAATAATTCAACACACTGGCTTCCAGAAGACATACCAGAGAAAATAAGGATCCCGATCCACCTCCTGTGTATGAAAATCCGAATCTTATTTCGAGAATCCTTCGTCGAGAAAGTTCTGTGATTCCTCTGTTTAAATCTCATTCATGTCCCGCTGTTTTTGAGTACCTTGAAGATCTTGAGTTTGACGAACAATTTGAGTTTTCGTTGTTTGAGACGAAGTCTAAATGTGCTATTGGTTCTACTGTCATAAGTCCAGAGTTTATCAAGTACCTTGAAATTGAACAGGCTAATAGATCCATTGAAAGTTACATTTTGAATATTCAGAATTCCATTGTGGCAACAAATATTCCTGAGTTCATAGAGTCTGCATCTGCAAATCTTGGGTCATCAGCAGTTACATCTGGTACCGAGTCTCCTTTCATTCCTACCATTCCCGTGAAACCATCTATTTTTGATCGACAATCTGCAGTAGTCTCGCCTCCATCTACACCTCATACACCTCATACATCAACTGCTCAGACTCCTCCTATATCTCCAAGACCAGTTGTAAATCCACCCAGAGCAATGGCTGCCCGATTTTCACCTCTCGTGTTGCCTCAAAACTTAAATGACATGCCCGCAGATTATCAAAGAAAAATTCCATTGTTTGATGGCACTCCTCAAAGTGTCACTGCTCAGCAACATGTAGATAGAATGGCAGATTTCTTTGACCTTCATGGGATTTATGTGGAAAATGTAACAATGAGATTGTTTGTTCAAACCTTTGGAGGAGAAGTGCGAAAGTGGTTCAGAGCCTTGCCGCCTAGAAGTATTGCTACATTGGCCAATCTTCAGAGACAATTCTTGGATCGATGGGAAGTGTAGACATGTCCTCTTTCAATCCTTTCAGAATATGATAATATCGAGCGAAATGTTGGTGAGTCTATCCAAGACTATTGTATTAGATTCAATTCTGTTTATAATGCCATTCCTGCTGATATAAAGCCACCTAGGGGATCTGCTTTGATTAAATTTCCGGATGGATTCGATCCTGACATGGCTTATCAATTGAGAGAAAGAAGTCCGGCTACATTAGAAGATATGCAGAAAATTGCAGTTAGTGTTGAAGCTAATTTGAATGCCAGGAGAGCTAGAATGAGAGCTGAAAATAAAGTAGCAATAAAGGAAGAGGTTTCTACATCAGATCAAATGCTTCGGAAGATGGAAAATATGTTTGAAAGATTAACAATTGATAAGCCTAAACCGCAGTTCAGAAATCCTAACTTCCGTGGTTAGCAGCAGCCACAATTCAGAATCAAGCAAAGAGAGCAGCGAGCACAAGAACCGGCAGCACAACAGCAAGTGAAGACACCCTTACAGCAGAATTTTGTTGGTCCAGAATCAGATGATGAAGAGAATGTAATAGGAGAAGAGAATCATTTCTTTACACCTGATGATATGCCAACTTTTATCACTGAAGATGAGGAGTATGAAGAAAACTCAGCTGTACAAAAAGACGAGGATTTCATTTTGGCAAATGAGACAGGTCTTGAAGAAGAGTCAGATGAGTATCAGAGGGGATACATGAATGCCTTTACAACCCAGCAGCGACAATATTCACTCAGAAACAGAGATGTCCCTATTAATCCAATTCAAAAGATAAAGGAAGTTTCAGCACCAAAGAATGATTCACCCGTGGCGCAGAAGAAAGGAAAAGAGATAACTGATCCCGCTACTAGAAAATCCCCATCAACAAATGAAAGATCCAATCAGCCAATTGTATCAAAGGAGAAAACTGAAAAGAAGGATGTTCTAGCTAAAGAGGTAGAGAAAATTTCAGTTTTAAACTTAGAAAGTGAAATTGCTAAGTTGAAAGTTTCCATTCCTTTGACTGAGTTGATGAAGAACAGCAGCTATAAGGGTCAGGTGTCTAAAATTTTGAATTTAGATCCATTTTCTGATATGGTGAATGTGGAATATGATCAACCTGAGTTGATTTTTGGTCCAGCATTGGATGGTGAGTCTCCAGATAGTGATGTGCCTCCTTTTTATATCAGTCTTAGATTGCATGATTTTGTGTTACATAATGCTATGTTCGATTCTGGAGCCTCTCATAATCTTATGCCGAGGGCAATCATGGAGAAATTGGGATTGGATATCACTAGAAAGTATCATGATCTTTACTCTTTTGATTCCAGTAGAGTAAGATGTATTGGGCTTATTAAAGATTTGGTGGTTAGCTTGGATCAAATTCCTACTAAAAATGTTTTGATGGATGTGGTTGTGGCGGATATTCCTCCTAGATTTGGCATGCTTCTTTCCAGATCTTGGGGAGCGAAATTGAAGGGAACATTGCAGCTTGATTTCTCCTATGCTACCATTCCTGTGTTCGGTCAGATGAGAAAATTATATCGGGAGCAAAAGATGAAGTATATGATCACCAGCAAGGAGAAACCGGTAAATCATCCAATCAATTATGTACATACAGATTTAGAGTCATTTGTTTTGTATTCAGATAGTTTCAATGATGTAAATAGCCAATTAGTTGAAGTAGAAGACATTCCGGAAATCACCGAGAATTTCAGAGAGGTTTTGAAGAAAGAAAGACAGAAACTTGAAAGTTCCGCTGAGCAATCAGCCTTTCTACAACAGCAAAAAGTTGATGGACAACAAGCAGAAATAACATAGAAAACAGAATTTTAGCACTTAGAAGAAGATGAAGATGGTTTGTGGACCATGGATTTTGATGGTGCAGTAGGAAGTGATGGTGCTGGAATTGGCATTTGGGTCTGCAACCCTTTTTCCACCCCAAACAAGGTACCAAGTAATGTAAGGGTCTATTCTTATAAATTAGCTTTTGATTGTTCAAACAAGGAGGCTGAATACGAAGCTTTAATTGCTGGTCTGAAAATTCTTAGAAAGTTGAATGCTAAGAGGATTGCGGTGTATGGCGACTCCGAGTTGGTTATCAAGCAAGTGAAAGGTGAATACCAAGCTAAACATCCTCGAATGCGGGCTTACCGAAATGCAATTCTTGATATATTGAAATTGTTTTCAGACTATACTTTGACTTGTGTCCCTCGTATTCAGAATGGTATTGCAGATGCACTTGCAAAGACAACAAGTAATTTGAAAATTCCGATGAACTCCAGTAACAAATTTGAAATTCATGTGAAGCATCGTCCGGCTGTCCCAAACAATCAAAGGTATTGGCAAGTATTTCAAGATGATGAAGAAATTGATGAATTTCTGCAAAATGAAGGCAAATTCAGAGACACTTCAATCGATGTGGAGCATGATGATGGTGAGGCTGATGTGCAAGTAAATCAGATGGAAGTATTTCAGCTGAAGGATAATGTCATTCCTAAAGGTATAATACCTTTAGAGGAGCTTTTCGATCAAGATGACGTAGCCCGAAAACCAACCTTGCGGCCAACCGAAAAGGGAGTTGAAGATGTGAACATTGGATCAGCTGAGAATCCAAAGATGGTGAAATTGTCCAAAACATTGCCACCAGAGGTAAAAGCAAAGTATGTCAGCTTATTGTCCTCTTTTGCTGATGTATTTCCTTGGGACTATTCAGATTTGAAGACATATGATACAAACATAATTCAGCACACCATTCCGATTAAGCCAAATCAAAAGCCTTTCAGGCAGAAGTTGAGAAGAATAAATCCAAAGTTGCTGCCCTCAATTGAGAAGGAAGTGAATCGATTGTACAAGGCTGGTATCATTTTTCCTATAAGGTTTTCAGATTGGATTTCTAATTTGGTGCCCGTACGCAAGAAAATAGGTGAGATTCATTTGTGCATTGATTTTAGGAATCTGAATAAGGTTTCTTTGAAAGATAATTATCCATTGCCCAAAATGGATCACATACTTCAGCGAGTAGTTGGAGTGTCTTGTATGTCGCTACTCGATGGTCATTCTAGTTATAACCAAATTCTGGTCCATGAGGATGATAGAGACAAAACAACGTTCACCACTCCGTGGGGAACTTTCCATTATGCTAAAATGCCTTCCGGTTTGAAGAATGCTGGTGCGACCTTTCAGCGAGCAATGGATATGGCATTTGAAAATGAGAAAGATGTTTTTCTAGTTGTATATCTTGATGATTTGATAATATTTTCTAATTCAGATGAAGAGCACCTTTACCATTTGAATATTGTTTTTCAGCGGTGTAGAAAGTATGGTGTGTCGCTCAATCCTAAGAAGAGTTTGTTTGCCATGGATGAGGGCAAACTTCTTGGTCATATTATCTCAAAATATGGCATCCGTTTTGACCCAGCTTGAGTAGAAGCTATTCAGCAAATTGATCTTCCCCGAAACAAAAAGGAGATTCAATCCTTCAATGGTAAGATGAATTTCTTACGCCGCTTTGTGCCTAATCTTGCCGAACATCTAAGGGAGATTACAAATATGCTTAAGAAAGATAGCGTAGTGAAGTGGACTAAGGAGGCTGTAAAGTCTTTCAATTTAGTGAATTTGGCTCTTTCTTCAGCTCCGGTTTTGATCAGCCCGGACTATACTCAGGATTTTATTTTGTTTTCATTTGCTTTGGAGCATACTATGGCAGCAGTATTGATCCAGAAAAGAGATCAGCATGAGAAACCAATTGATTTTTTCAGCTGAACCATAAGAGATGCAGCCTTAAAATATAACATCATTGAAAAGCAAGCTCTTGCTTTAGTGAAAGCGTTGAAATATTTTCGAGTATATATTGTGCATTCTCATATTCTTTCTTATGTTCCTAATGCTGCTGTTAAGGATGTTTTAGTGCAAACAGATCCGGAAGGTAGATGAGGCAAATGGATTGCTGCCTTGTTGGAGTATGATGTGGAGATAAAGCCTATAAAGCTTATCAAAGGACAAGGGCTGGCTAAGCTAATGGCTGAGTCAAATTTGCATGCCTTGGACATTAATCTCATTGCTGCTATGTCTGAGGAAAACGAAGAAGGTTCGCTAATTCAGGTATCAGAAATCTTTTTTCATTCTCCGTGGTATTCAAATATTGTATATGTGCTCCAAAACTTATCACCACTACCAGGAATGGCTAAAAACAAAAGTAGAACTTTGAAATTGAAGGCTGCTAAGTTTTGTATTTTGAACAATGCACTCTATTGGAAAGATCCCGATGGTGTTTTGCTAAACTGTTCGGTGGAAGAAGAAGCAAAGCAGGTTATGGAGGATTTTCATAAAGGAGATTGCGGAGGTCACCTTTTCTGGAAAAAAACGACCAAAAAAATTTTGAGAGCGGGATATTATTGGCTGACTCTTTTTGCTGATGTGTATAAGACTGTCAAAAGCTGTCATGAATGTCAGATTTTTGAAGGAAGGAGGAAATTGCAGCCTTTGCCGCTTAAGCCCATTGAGGTAAGTGCTCCTTTTTAGCATTGGGGTTTGGATTTCATTGGCGAGATCCATCCTGCTTCTTCAGCTTAGCATAAGTGGATCCTCACAACGACAGATTATTTCACGAAATGGATTGAAGCAATTCCCACCAGGCAAGCTACGGATTCGGTAATAATTTCATTCCTTGAGAATAAGATTTTGTCTTGTTTTGGTTGCCCGAATAAGTTAATTACTGATAACGCAGTAACTTTCAAATCAAAAAGGATGGTTGAATTTTGTAACAAGTATCACATCACTTTGGGACACTCAACCGCTTATCATCCACAAGGCAACGGATTGGCGGAGTCTTCCAACAAATCTTTGGTCAACATTATTAAAAAGTTGCTGGAAATAAACAAGAAAAGTTGGCATAAGAAGTTAGTTAATGCACTTTGGGCAGACCAAGTGAGTTAGAAGAAATCCATTGGTATGTCCCCCTTTGAGTTAGTATATGGAGTTGACATGGTATTTCCTACCTCTCTTGCAGTTCCAGTGGTCAAAATTCTGCAGGAAACTGGCAGTGAAGATGATCATATGCAAAGGAGAATAAATCAAATGATCCATTTGCAGCAAACCAGAGAAGAAGTTTTCCAAAACACGTCCAAGCTGCAAGAGAGAATTAAGAAAATACATGACAGAAAAGCAAAGGCGAAAAAATTCAATTGGAAGAAGTGGTGCTGAAGTGGGATGCAAGGAACGAGGAAAAAGGTAAGCATGGTAAGTTCAAAAATCTCTGTAAAGGACCTTTTAAAATTGCTGCATATCGGGATCAGAATGCTTTTTTTTTCTGAAAGAGATGAACGGGGAAGATTGTCCAGGAGGGCCGGTCAATGGTCGGCTGCTCAAGCGGTATCATTTCTGAAATGTTTTCTGCTGTTTTACATTCTCAATGTACATACCAGTTTATTTCAGTTTCATTGCAAGTGTGTGTTGTGATCTTTTCTTCAGTTTGGGGCCCAAGGTGAAGGCTATAACTCTGGAGATTGATTTCAGCTTTGGTTTGAGTTTTTTAAGTTAGGTCTTTCAATCCTTTTGGTTTCAAATTTGAGTCAATTTTTAGTAAATAAAAATGAGTCAAGAGTCTTGTGTTGATTTGTCGAAGTTATGGACTCCATAGCCCAATGAACGAAGGCACTGCCTACTCTCCCAGAAATCTGTAGTTCTTGGCACCTCCAAGGAGCTACCATCCCCATTGGAGCCAATGTTAGAGTTGGTATCTTCACCCCTCCATCAGAGATCAAATCTCTCTTGTTGCATTTCATTTTAGGTGTCACATTCAGTTCAGTCAACTGCATTCCATTAGGAGCATGGATCGTCTGACGGAAGGGTCTTGTCACTCATATCCCTCATGTCATGTACCTGCTGGTCTAGTTCTGTTCATCAAAGTCATTTAAAATGATTTACAGTCATTTTTGGTCTCCTGGTTGGCAAAGAGTCATTTTAGGGTATTTAGTCTCATTAGGTCTAGGGTTTATATCAATCTGGTCTCAAAATGTTTAATAATGGCTAGCAGGCACATGAGGAAGCTTCAAATAAGGTTTCACTGCAAAAATTTCATCTTCATAATGCTTGATAATGATTTTTCTTCAAAACTCTGTTTTGAAGAAAAAATGTCTATTTTATCCTTTTTGTAACAAATGCAATGTAATTTTTAAGTTCTTCGATCGTAATAATGCTCCATTCGCAGCCCTGGTCGCCTTTGCCAAAGTTCCATGCCATCCATCCCTGCAAAACAAACAAGAAGCTCATCATTTAGTCCAAAAATCAAAACAAGCAAAACATAGTTCTTTTGAAAAGTGCCAAAGTTTTCAAACATTGTAAAGTGGGTTTTTTCAAATCAAAAAATCAAAATCTTTGGTACAAATATAATTTTTGTGTTTCAACAATTCATTTGCATACCAAAGACTTCAATGAGCCAAAGAAAATCGTGGAGGAGTGAAGAAACAAGTTTGGAGGCCGAACTGTGTTGAAACAGAGGTGCGCGGCGCACTGGGCATTGGTCGTGGCGCATAGGCTGAGCGCGGCGCATAGGGCCGCTCTTCTCTGTGTGTTTTTGAACCAGCGTGAAGCATTGAACCAGCGCGACGCACTGGGTTTAGCGCGCGACGCACAGGGCAGACAACTAAATTATGGTCATCTCTTCCAAATTTTTGAAACGGTTCGGTCAATCTTGCTCCAAGTAAGTTCATGTGACCTTATAGTTGCCATTTACAAATGTTTGAAGATGGATTATGAGAGTTTAAATGCAAAACTCAAAACCTATCATCTTGTTGAGAGTTTCTCCCTTAGGGTTTTGAAGTTGGAGTTTTAAAATTGGTTTTGGTGCCAGAATTTTTCATTCCTCACCTTGTTTATTTCTCCCTCTCACTGTTATCCTACCACTACAGTCCATCCCCTATTCCCTTACATCCCTAAAGCCACTCATACTCATCTCATTCCCATTATCCCTATCCCATTTGTAAAATTTCCCCAAATCCCAAAAATCAAGTGGCTGTCCCTTGTCCCTAAATTTGTCAATCACAAGTTTTCAAAAAGAAAATTCCACTTGACAAAACTTCATTGTCCCCACTGCCCTATTTCCCCACAGTCCCTCCCACACTACCATACATTTGGCACTAAAAAAAAAGTACCCAAATTCTCATTTTCATCTCATACAAGCCAACATACACCTTGCATAGACCTTGAACACCATGGAGACAGACACTGATACATCATATGACCGAGATAGTCATTTCACCACTGAGCTACATGCAGCTAGAAGGCCTCATAAGAGTGGCAGACATGTGAGAGAGGAGCCCACCTCATTGGCTGAATTGCAGGCTTGTCCACTTGCCATGGCATGTTTTCGAGAGCAGTCATGCTGTCAGTTTTGTGAAATGATTGCTAGGATCCATTATCATCAGGAGTTGGCTCGTTTGTTTGTATTGCATTTACATGATGGTTAGGTCACCCTTGCTGGTGTAACTTTCACTTTGTCACCGGAAACTATCTCTCAAGCAACCAAAATACCGAATGTGGGTGAACAGTGGAAAAAAAGACAACATGTGGACAGAGTGCATTATGAACCATATATCAGGCCTAGCTTTGTGAGACAACTCAGCAGAGTGTTCCCATTTCGGTTCCTATAGGATTCCTATGCGCCTCTGATGAAACTCATTATCAGATATTTTAGTTGTGAGGGCCGATTTTCACGCCTCTATGCCTACCATATCAGGTTATTGATGCATTTCACCAGGGTGAGGATGATGAACATCCCTTATTTCTTGTGCCGGAATATCGAGAGAATGACCACTCTCGTGCAAAATAAAACTCCCGAGCAGCAGTACAACAGTAGTTATCACTATGCACTCATTAAGATCGTGGTTGTACATTAGCTTGGCTTGCAGGGTATTTCATGGGAAGATTTCATTTCCAATGATTTCTTCACAGCTCCTCAGGCTCCTCCGGAGGTTGTTCATGATGCAGGCGAACCGTCATATCAGCATGGAGGTCAGGATACAGAGACTAGTGTGCCGATGTATGTTACTTATCAGAGAGGCGCTAGAGGATTATTTGCAGCAGCCCGGCGAGTACTATCTCCACCTGAGGTGGAAGGGTTCTCATTGCCGTCATCAGCAGCATAGGTACAGGTACAGGTACATGACAGAGGTAAGAGGCCTATGCAGGATGAGGGGCCTTCAGGAGGCCAAGACACAAGTTTCATACTGATTGATGAGGATTTGAGCTCTCCAAGCTCAAAGTTGAGAGAGACCATTCAGGAGCAGAAGGCAGAGATAGACACATTGACTGTCAAGTTGCAAAGAGCCCAATGGATCATAAATTACCTGGAGTAGTGAAACAAATAGTTGGAAGATCAGAAAACAATCATGGAGTTACAAAACATCCATGAGAACCGACAAGCTGCCCAAAGAAGCCAAACCAAGATGACAACCATTGAGCGGGAGATTGAAGCTGATAGAGAGAGTTGGCTTGAGAGGGTCAATATTCATATTGAGAAGTTGTTGGAGAAGGCCAAAAAGGAAAAGAACATGCTCAGGCACATGAAGAATCATTATTGGGCGCGCAATCATGTTTTCAAAGCGTGAATCAAAATTCTGAAGGCAAAGCTAAGGAGGGCACTAAAGCATCGCAAAAGGAATAATAGACTCCAAATTTTGGCTGAAGCTTCTTTGGCACAACATAGCACTTGATGGTGGACCTTCAACCCAAATTTCAAGAAATTTTGGAAACGTTTTGTCAATTTTGAATTTTATGGCCTTGAAACAAATTTTCCTGCCCGATGCGTCGCGCCACTTGGCGCGCGCTTATAATTGACAGCTCATCTTGAGGAAAACTTTGCATTTCTAGATTTTTCATCAAAATTTATGCATGCCTACCCATTACATAAGGATTTTGACAAGTTTTGGGTTGCTTGAAGGGTCAAAAACACCCTAAAAATGACCTTTCTGCCACTTTTTGGACACACAGGAAGCAGTGTTGGGAGATTTGATTTTTGGAGGGGCAAATGGCAACCAAATTCAGAAATTCCAATTGGGATGGAAATTAGACAGGAAGGGATTTCCAACGAGCTATCCTACAGTCACTTTGGACTTCAGGAAGGCCCTCAAAATCAGCCTCAAAGTGGTGCAATGCATAGAGATTTCAGGCACGGCGCATTGGGAATTTTGGCCTAATTTTCACTCAGCAGTTCAGATTTTCGCCTAGTTTTGGCCAGTTTGACTTTTTTATCCTCATATGTACAACTCTTGATGTAAATTGATGTAATTTCATGACTTTTATGTAATTTTGGCACATTTTTACTCATCCAAGTAGATTCATTCACCAAAAAGTGAATTGTAACTGAATGAATCAGTTTCCTATCTTATAGAGGCATGCTGTTCCACTGCCTATTTTCCAGTTCTTAGTTTAGATCTTGTTGAAACAGCTCCTAGAATGGTGAGCCCGATCCCTAGAGGCATGGGGATGAGTTAGGATTTTCTATATCTTGTATTTCTTCAGTCATTTTCAGGGTTGGACACTTGGGATTGCTTGGCACTTCATTGTACATTTCATCTCTGCAATTTTGGCAAAGGAATAGACCAGGGTTTGCAGCACTCTTTGGGATCCATGTGGCTCTATGTTTTGATGGTGTGTTTCTCTCTGTGATTGTAAGTTTACTGATGTTTCATGTGTATCATTTTCCTTCTCCTTTCTTCTCAAATTAAACAAATGAGTGATAAAGGTGGAATTCATTAGATTACTTTGCTCTACCTTGAGTTTTGTTTAATTTTCCATTTTTCCATCTTTTTGAAGAGGATTATTGAAAGCCTCTTGCCCTTTTCAGCTCCTCACTGGTCTAAACTATCCATTCACTCAACCCAAAGCATCAAAACAATTTCCTTCCTTGCCCCATTCAGAACTCTGCAAAAACTAGGTCTCATCCCTAGACCCAGATTTGCCTTTCCCTTTGATTCCAACAAAACCCCCAAAATCAAAATCAAACTCTTTTACCTATATACCTAGCCTAAAATTAGCCTTTATTTCAAGTAATCTCAAGCCTCATTGATTATTTTTGCTAAGATTGACCCGAAGAGAGCCCTCTCCTGATCTGGTAGGGCTAGCTACCAGATTAAGCGTGGTTTGATGTTACCCTAGACTCTGCCTTCCTTCAGCCTGAGGTAGATTTAGGCAATAATAGGATACACTGACAATGATTGGGCTGGAAGTGTTGATGACTGGAAAATCACATCCGACTATGTTTTTCACATGGGTTCAGGAGCCATTTCATGGGCTTATAAAAAGTATCCTATTGTAGCGTTGTCTACAACAGAGGTAGAATATGTGGCAGCTACAACAGCAACGTGTCAAGAAATTTGGATGAGGAGGATGTTGAGAATTTTGTGCCAAGAGCAAGCAAAAGGAACAATGATTTTTTGTGACAATAGCTCAACTATTTCATTATCTAAGAATTCTGTGTTTCACAAGAGGACGAAACACATTGATACCAAATTTCACTACATCAGGGAATTGGTAAACAATGGAGAAATTGTTTTAGAACACTGCAGAACTCAGGAGAAATTTGCAGACATTCTGACCAAGCCATTGGGGCAGAAGAGTTTTGAGTTTTTGAGGAAAAGTCTGGGTATGACAGATAACCCAGCAGTTGAAAGTAAGGGGGAGTGTTGAAATGTTACTTTCAACTGTCCCTGTGCAGAGCCGCTTTCCATTTTTTTATCTCCAGGTTTTTGTACCTTGGCCGCTTGCCAAAATAGCTGAATAGTCAATTTCAGTTTTTGATCATCGGCGCCAGTCCTTTGCATTTGAAAAACATAGTCTTTTTTTTTTGTTTGGGGACAGTCTTTGTTTTGGGTAAAATATAGTACTTCTTATTTAAAAGAAACACAGTGAACAGAATCATTTTTATTTTCATGTGAATGCAGGTGTTTTTATTTTAAACCCCGGTGGTCCCCACAATATCTTGTTGATGTGGCGAGTTCCGATGCTTTCATCGCAATTGGAACGTTTCATATATACCACAGCCCTTTTATTTGTTCCGATGGCCTGATTGTTATATCGAATTGTAAGCCTTTTTGTTTATGGCCCGATTGCACAGTGTGAAGACCGGACCCGATCCATGTTATATGGAAAAGTTAAATTAGTTCATCGCGTTCATTCCTCCATCGACATCAGAACTTTTATTTGGCCATTTTTTTTTATAGTTCAGGCCAGACTCGAAGATCATTATAAAGCATAGTGAACAAATGGTTTTCGCGTTACATTTTGTGCTTGCGTCAGAAAGCCCTTGGCGGACGCGATATGAGATTATAGGGTGGATTGAATAATCCATCGCACGCACAAAACCTTACATCAACATCCCAAGGTTTGTAACGCGAAATGCGTTCATGAAATTTGGTTGAATGGACTTTGAAGTTCAGAGGTTATCGTGCGATGGAGGTTGAAGTTTTACAAAGGTTTGTAATGTTTTTTTTTAATATGTTTTACATGTGCGACGGGTATATGTTTTATATATGTTTCAAACATATATTAAAAAATTTGTGTAATGTAAAGCGTGGGCACCCAACAATTTTTAAATAGATGTTGTTTTACGTTTTTAATATAGTTTGTAATGTTTTATGTTATATGCACGACATATAAAAAGTAAAAAGCCCGAGAGGCTATTAGTGTAATATCATTGTTTGTAAAAGCACAACAGAGTGCGAAAGAGAAAAAACACACAGCAGTGTAGTTTTGAGTGAAAAACAGAGTGTGCATTTCTGTGAGAGACAGAGTGTAATTTTTTGTAACAGACAGTGAGACAGAGTGAAGTTTTTCAAGCACTGTGTTTATGCAACAATCTTGTTATTTTGTAATCCCTCTGTGTGAGGAAGAAGAAGAGTTTGTAATAGTTTTTTTTTAAGTTAATGAAATAGTTTTTTTTCAAGTGCAAAGCTCTGTCTCTAGTGAAGAAATCTTTTTTATTCTCTGTGTTAAAGAGAAGAGTATTATTCTCTCTATTGGTTGTTCTAGAATTTTCATAAATTCCAACACAATCTAGGTTGTGAGATGATCTGAGTTGACCTAGATTTTGTAATATCGTAGCTCAACCTAGAAGCTTCCCTTCATTGGAGATGCAGATGACGCACAAATATAAAAGATATGATCTAGATTTTGTTGTTGTGGTCCCTGTTCGATTCTCAGAAAGTTGAATTCGTAGGAAGATTCAACTTGGATCAACATGCCAATTGAGGAGGTTTCTTTGTTTACAAAGGAGGAGGATTGCATCTATTATTATAAACTCGAGTATCACTCACACAAGACACGACATCTTAAATCCCAATTATTGGCATGTATTCTATGCAGAAAATAGCCAAGGGATCTTCCTCCATCTTGTATCAGCGTATCGTCCATTCATCTTTGTTGAATGTATGGAATGATCCTTTACCTGGTGTGGAGCTCCCTGTAAGTGGGTCACCGTTGTGTTGAATAGGTAGTATGTGATTTGGTTGGTCTTATTGAGTACTAGAGATATCATTGGCTCTTTATATATTTCATTCTGTCCCTCCTATTAACGACAAGTTTTGTTTCACAACACATCGCAACACATTTTATATATTGTATAAAATGTGTTGCGGTGCATTGTGAAACTAAAGATGTTGTTAATCACTGCTTGAGAGACAACGTATCTACATTCGGGCCAGCTCAATCGACTGCAGAAAGACGCAAAGGAAAACTCATTCGACGTAGAGCAAAACCCAATTTCTTGTGTTGTTCATTCAATATCACCCTCCTTCCAGTGATTGAACCACTACAACGAAAGGATGCATTGTTGACAGTTAAAGTGTGTTAACTAGGCAGTCCCCAAGAGCTAGAAAATGTTATCATGACCCTGCAAAGCGGAGATACAACTGTTGTGTTCGTGACTGCAAAATTTCTTTGATTTTCTTGGCATAGTGGATCTTCGTGTGTGAGGGTTTGAATTTGTTCAATGGAGATGTTGCAGCCTCATGGTTGACTTCTAGAGAGGTATTTTGGAAATGAGTTAGAGTGTGCATAGTTCAAGATAATTGGGAATTTGCATGGAATTTATCAGTGTAGATGAAATTTCAGATACATGCTATCTTCTATTAATCAAATAAAGTTACATATATACATGACGTATAGTATCAAGATACACAAGCTATCTTGGATGCACAATAAGTTGGTTGAGAGAATATCTTAACCTCACACCAAACTAGGAACTTAAGTTTTAGCTAACCTATGAAATAGGAACAGAATCTATACATAGAAATTCACAACTGAAGAGTAGGAATTACACATTCCAACACACCCCCTTAATGACTACTTGTCTCAATATCCATCTGCAAAATCTACATCTGATCCTGTTTGGTAATTACACTGGTTTTGATTGGTAATTACACTTTGTATCTTGTTCATGCTATTGTCAATGTCCATATAAAGGAACAATCATCTACCGAAATGCATGGGTTCCCAACCACTGCAACCGCCAGTCTACTAGGAAGTCCTTCACATACATGGTTCATCCAACCTCTCAATGAACTCCCCCTAGATATAAAATTTCACCTCATGGAGTCTAAAACCAATATGGCCCACCCAAGTGTATCCATGCCACATGACACACTCTTCCAGGGTGTTAAAACTATCTAACAAAGGGAACACGTAACAAGGGTATGCATGCCTCTCTAATTCTTACAACATGTACATAAAACATTTCAAAGACCACGACTAACAATATGTGACATGTAGATTTGTTCCAATTACAATATGTGACTCATACTTTACCATGGTCATGAGTATATTCCACAAACTCACACAAACTTGATTGTTGTCCATCACAATCCATCGATGATCCAGTGCGATCCATGCAGCCAACGATCTGTCTCAATTTTGGCTTCACATGTCAACATTCTCCTCTTCATGCAAATACTCCTTCTGTTCACGCTCCACGCAGAGCTCCTCTCCATGCAGAGGGCAGCGATAAATGACTCAGCGCTCAGGTAGGCAGTGTAGATTTCTCCTCTAGGTAGGTAGGCAGGAAGCGCAAGGCAGCGCTCCTCCTCACACACCAGCAATAGTGGCAGTGCAAATAAGTAGGCAGAAAATGCAAGGCAAAACTCCTCCTCACACGCTAGCAACAATGGCAGTGTAGATAAGTAGGCAGGCAATGCTCCTTCTCACACGCCAACAACAGCGACAGAGCAGATAAGTAGGTAGGCAGCGCAAGGCAGTGCTCCTCCTCACACGCCAACAACAATGGCAGTGCAGATAAGTAGGCTGGCAACACAAGCTGAGCACTCTTCTCCTCACGGTGGTAGCGCGTTCAGGTAGGCAACACTCTGGTGAAAATAACAATTTGTCAATATGCACACGCGAGGCATGAATATGCACACACGCCGCTCCACGCAGGCTTAGTCACCGTGACTTCGATCTTAGATCTGCTCACAGTGTTTTGATTTTTTTTGCTTGATGGGTCAACGTTGATTGGTGGTTTGGTGGTGCTGTACATTCTTCCTATGCCAATTTGACTCGTAAACCCTAAATGGACAACACAAATATTAATACAATCACACTCATTTATTTTCCTCGACCCAGACCCATATGGGCTCTGATACCAAGATGAAATGTCAGATACACGCTATCTTCCATTAATCAAATAAAGTTACATATATACATGAGGTATAGTCTCAAGAGAGGGAAGCTATCTTGGATGCACAATAAGTTGGTTGAGAGAATATCTCAACCTCACACCAAACTAGGAACTTAGGTTTTAGCTAACCTATGGAATAAGAACAAACTCTATACATAGAAAATCACAACTGAAGACAAGTAGGAATTACACATTCCAACAAGTGCCTCTAATTACGCCAGAATACATAATCAATGTTTTCCATTAAATCCTTAGAGCTTCTAGACAAGAGGGATGTTCAAGGCAATAAGAGACTTGAATATAATGTGAATAAAACTCCTTTAGTGAGTATAAGATTCTCATCTGCCATATTTCCATCTAGCTTCCATCGAGAGGGATGTTCATGGCAATAAGATACTTGAATATAGTGTGAATCAAACTCCTTTAGTGAGTATAAGATTCTCATCTGCCATATTTCCATCTATCTTCCATCGAGCTGGTGTAGAAATTTACTACCATCGAAGCAAGATAATTGAAAAATCCAGTGGACTTGGAAAGGATGAAATAGTTATTATTGTCCCTCTGTTAATTCTTTCGAGAGGCAACAAATAATGTTTTTTGTATAATTTCTGAGACCAAATTTGTGTTGTTTGTATATGTGATCCTAAATCAAGGTTGTGCAACTAGTGAAGGAAAATCAAATAAGGAGGAGCAATTCTATAAGTTGTTCCTATAAAGCCTATACTCTTTGTTTTTTTGTTGAGAAAATGAATTGAATTGATGAAGTATTAAAGTTCATGAAAACTCTAATACATTTTACTCTTCATGATAAAATGAAAATCAACAAACACTCTCCCTCTGAAATTCAGACATGTCTATAAAATGCAAAAGAGAAAATTGAGTTTTTACAACTTGAATCATAACTCTAGGGAGATGAATTACAACAAATGAGTTGTCATTCTGGAATTGTTTAGAAAAATCCTTTGTTTGAGTTCAAGACAAAATCCCATCAACAACAAGAATATAAAGTTGAGGTTGATTCACATTCAGTGCCTAGTGCAAGAGCATATTTGCATGCATAAACATAAATTCAACCTTCACTTCCCAAGCCAATCATCAGACATTGGGAATATCTTGTCCATAATAAGCACAAAACTGGTCTTGGATATGACATGGATGTGTCCTTTCATATTCCAGATTACTCAAATCCCATAAAATTTTAGAGTGCAAGATTCCTTCATGACAGTTCACCTTCAGATGTTCCAGATTCCGCTCCTCTTACACATCAACCACAACATAATGTTAAATTCTAACATTGTGACTGAGTTGGCCATATGAAATATCATTTTTTTTATCTTCATCCGTGTGAGCACTGTCATAAAACCACTCATTCTTCACACAGATGCTTTAGAAACAAGCCTCCTGTAAGAACACAAATTCATCTTGGATGGATCACTTCTTGGAAATGGATTTCATTAACAAAGAAGATATTTCAGTCATATGTCATAATTTCTTCTAGAGTGTTGAAAAGTCTTACAGTTGAGTTCTCTTCGTCTTCTCACCTTGTGTCTGATAGGGGGGGAAGTGTCGATCATCTACAAGCTTCAAAGACACATCAAGCGAGACCGAGCCACAACCTTCCATACCATATTCATAGTTGTAGCGAGAGACATAGATACCCCTGAGCATGCCTTTGGTTGGTGGTCAGCCTTAAACCATCTATGTGGGGTTGAGACCTCCCTTTTCATGTTGAGACCTCCCTTTCTAGGAATTGCATTAAGAATTCCAGAGTTGGTGGTCATCCTCAAACCACCATAGGTTGATACCTCCCTTTTCAGGTTGAGGTTCTCCCTTTATTACATCGGTTGCAGACCTCCCTTTTCTAGGTTGAAGGTCTCCCTCTTCAAAACATTAGGAGCACTTCCTCTAGCAGAAGACTTCAACTTCTTTCCAGATTTGGAAGAGTTTCGAGAACTGCAATAAGCATTCCAGTGTTGGTGGTAATCCTTAAAACATCGCTGATTGAGACATCGAGTTCTCCCACCTTATACCAAAATTTCATAGAGCACAGTCATCTTAGTGTTGCCATGCATTTTTTCACATTTTGTATTACAACTCTCTTCGTGAACTCATACATACCCCTTCATATTAAGGGGGGAATTTTGGGCACCTAATCCACTAAGGGTTAAGGTGTGGAAGTTGGATAGTCAAAGGAAGTCCAAGAGACCTTGGAAGATGAATCCAAACATCACAAGAGTATATTATAAATGTACATCTATGTTAATAAGAAATGCAATTTACAGTTTTATCATTCATATTTTGGTTCCACCATGGTTGTGTTTAACAGTAAAAACCAAAAACCTTTCCTTATTAGAGATAATTAAATTCATCAAAATGTACTTCATAATATTCCAAACAAAATTCCAATCTCTGATCTAAATATTTCCAAAGTAAAAAAAGTCAAAGGAGAGAGAAAATAATCAATGTTGTTCCAAGTCAAAGTCTACAATGGAGGGGCTGAATTTCAACTTGAGGTAACTCAACAAAAGGGATTGAAATTAGGTCATCTCTTAGTTAACGAACCAAAATAATATTTTTGTCAAAGCACAAAAGTTAACCTGTGGTCAACGCTCGACCAACAAGTCAAACATGTATAGACTTTTGGTCAAAAAAAGTCAAACAAAGTCAAAGAACCACTGAAACTTTTTTCCTCCAAAACCAGTCAAAATATTGGTCAAATAGAATCAAAAAATCCTAAGTCAATGTTGGTCAAAGATAAGATAAGATATCTTTTCAACGCATAAAATATTCTTCTTCTTTTCTCCTTCGCAAATGTGGATGAATCTCCTTGTTTCAGATCAACGTGATGTGATGGATGAGAGGCCAAATGAGGTAAATTGAAATTATATTTATATGTGAGTTAGAAGGAGGGTTTTGACCATAGGGTCAAAGCCATGCAATGAGTGGGTCCAACTTGAAAAATGAGGCTGACTTGGTAAACATGAAAAATACAATTTTTTCTTATGATTTTCCAATGAAAATACTGACCGTAGCTACCAATTTTCAACACTCCCTCTTAGCTAGTTGGGAGGTAATTTTTAGTATTCATATCTCTCAAGATCAATCTCCTCGACAAATAATTAGTGTTTTTGTAGCTCGTTTTCACTATGACCAAAAGTGTTAAAAGAAAAATTATGTATTTCAAAAAAATAAATAAATAAAAAATCTCATGAAGAAAAATCAAGATTGTTTAGGATGGTGATTTGTTTTAAAATAAAGGGAAATTAATTTCAGATTGATATAGTGCAGGACCACATGATACATATAATTTGGTGGGGTCTGGAGGGATTCAAAAGTTCAAAGGATTAAATGTTCGATAGATTTGACTCGTGATGTCAATGGTGGGGTTGGGCCTTCCCCATACGAGAAACCTAACAACCCAACTAGCGTGAAGTTTATCACAAGTGGTGCCTTCATAAAATTTAGCAGGAAAACCACTATTCCATGATCAAAAGTGGAGATCATTTATGAAATCACCCTCTGATGGGTCCTCTTACCACCATGGGCGCTCCCGTGGGTGGTAAGGGAATGCCATTGAGGTCTACGAAAAGCAAGCGCGATTGGTCCACGTCATTGACACCTCACATCATATCACTATGTTATCACTTCCACGTCATCGACATCATCACGTTATCATCTTGTACACCCGTCACCTCTTCATTTAATTCTGTTTTCCCCCACCTTTTTCCCGTTTACCCATAAAACCATGTTTTCATGCTAAAATCTCACTGATTTGTTCAAAGTTTTCGAAGCGTTCATAATCTCATTCATGTCCGCCAACTCATCATTTGGACTCCAGTTTCAACCAACATTATCCAAGCATTTATCCATTGTCTCTACCCAACTCAAATATTAAAAATGTAAAAGAAAGTTTCTATGGAAGGTTTCACAACCCACATTACCCTCATGGACACAAAAAGAGACATCTTTGACCATGTCTGCTCATTAAACTTGATGGAACTCCATAAATAATTTTTAGCTGGCCAATTAGACTCCACTGTATACTCTGTAGTTGTAAAAACAAGGCTATTTTATGCCATTATCCCTGAGACATGTTTATCTAGAATTTATCACCTGGTTGGTATCTTCCCTGTATCCTTAGAAATGTCTTGTGATGAATTCATTAGGGGAATTTTTTTTTCATGTATCTACTTTATTAATCCAACAAGCTCTTGACTTTCCATGTTCAGAACGCTATACCTCATTTTCGAAAGAAACCCTATTGGCTAGATTTGAAAATGTGTCTGGAAAAGATTATGCCCAATTGTCATTCTATCTTATGCCAGCAAGAAAAACCTTATCTCTAGAACCAACTTAGTTTCCCCTAGAAAGCTTTGCTGAATATGTCAGGCCAATCTTACAAAAAATTGCTAGGGTTCTAGGAAGGGAAAATAATTCTGTTATTGATCGTGTTTTTCTAGGGATGTTCAATTTAGTTACGCAGCTTGAAATTATTCTTTATATACCAACTTTCTGGGAAGGTTTAGTGAACTCTCAATTGTCAAATCTAAATCTTAATGGTTATTTTAGATTTCCATCTCTTTTGATATACCTATTCCTTTATGTCCATGTAGAAAAATTGATGCATTTAGGCTTGAAAATAATGGATCCACGCCAATAAAATAAGTTTGTAATAAATTGGACAGAAAATGTAAGAAATCACCCTAACCAGGAAGGTTTTGCATATTTCACTGCTTTTTTCATGTCAATTGTCTATTCCATTATAAACAACTCTGTTCCACAATGCCTCTTGCCAAAATCCCAATCCCTTTTACAACTCAATAAGGATTTCAAAGTGGGGTATTGGTTCCAATTTGAATATTATGTTGAGATCCGATTGTATGGACCAGAGGTTGCCCCTTGTAGGCTCCCTTATTTTGTACCAATGATATTTTTTTCTTTAGAGTTCATTAGAAAAAGTTTGAATGTAGATCAAGTTCATTTTGTGCCAGCAAAGAAGGGAAATTTATTCAAGTTTCCTAAGACTGTTGGGCCTTTTATTTTTAATAATAGATAGACCATGGAGTAAGTTGAGAAAATTCCTCAAGACATGTATCTTCAGCAAGGGGAAAAATGGCCCTATGACCCTCATCATATTATTTAAAAAAGTAGGGTAGATAATTCTTATGCTCCCTATATACATGAATCAAGACCATAAATTGAAAAGTTGGCTAATGGTGGCCAATCTCAAGCACATAAGGGAATGGAGGTTGAAACTCCCCATCATACATAAAAAGAATGAAGAGAGGAATTAAGGAGATAATTGAGCTGGATGGTGAAACTACTTACTGTTCCAAAAAATCAAAGCTACATGGGAAAGAAAAGGAGTCTGAGCCTCTGGTAGAAAGTTCCTTTACTCCAGTTGGTTTCCAATTACAATTGGGAGAAGTACTATGAAAACCTTATTCTCCTATTCCTGAAGACACTCCAAATAGATCTATTTCTATTTTGAAGGAGTTATATGGTCAAATTGAAGAAAAGAACAAAAATATTAAGGAAAATGTTGTGTCTCACCTCGAAGCCCAATTAGTATTAGAGTACCACATTTTTGGCTTGAGGGGTCCTCAGCTAGGTTTAGAGTTAGCGTATAATAAAAAAAACCCTCTTACTATTGGCCCTTTCATCAATTACTTGCTTGTGCAGACAAAAGTCTCACCCGAAGCAGTATGGGGGGGTGCTGGAACCAAGTTTCCACACCCTAAGAGAATTAAATGAAGTGGGAATTTACAGATCTATCGTAGTAAAACAGAATGTGTTGCGTACGAGAAACCCTAACTAGAAACCCTAGATTGACTAACACAGGTTAACCCTGCCCATGCGCACAGACAATAGATCCGGAATCCCCTTTAACTGTTCTAACAATGTAATATTTAGCCCTTAAAGTAACTGGTCTATGCAATTATCCTATGCATCAACAATATAAAAAGGTACGCAAACCGATCTGATTACAGATAATAGAAATCATACACATAAAACAGAAATCATACGCAGAAGGGAATCATAGATGCATTAAGTACACATAATTTCCAAAAAAATTCTTTATTAATTAGTCTTACAAAAATTTTCTTTATTAATCAGTCTTCACAGAAACCCTTATAGTTCACCAGATCTACCTGCACACACAGCCAACGGGGTTTGAACACAACCAGACTAAGGTCTCCATGCACACAGCCAGTAGGATCCTTTCAGACACAACACTTAGAACAGATTCAACTTCTTTGATCTATCATCAATCTCTAATAATTCATCTATTCTTAGCTTATCTATCTGAATCGATCTATACTTGTATTTATATCTTCACTTGCACTCATACTATCATCCTCAAATCGTGGTTTGAGACCCCTAGTTTACCCATTAACCCATTACAACTGATGAAGGGAATTTGACCCACCCCAAAGCCCCTTGACTCTTCTTTTCGTAGCGTGCATGACTCAAAACTAACAAAATACTGATATTTGTCCAAAATTGTGGTCTTAAGGGACCCTGCTCCAAAATTCCCCCAAGACAATCTTGTGACTCATCCTGAGTCACAGAGGAGGTGGGGTCTTCATCTTGGTCTTCAGATCTTCAATGGATGTGGTGAAGGGTGAAAGGATGTTCATGCTCTGAACATTAGCACTCTGAACCTCCTCCACCAAATTTTGCGATGTAGGTCCTTCTCCTGCTAGACTGATGCTCCGCTGCATCTAGCCTAGGGTCTCCACGACAATGTCTATGTCCTGCGATAACTTCATGGCCTTGTCATCCCACAGATTAATATGGGTGGTGAGGATATTCTTCTTACGGTGCAGATCTTCAATTTCGCCGCGTAACACCTTGCTTGTTTGTAAGCGAGCCATTCTATGAGCGGGAACAAGTGTTGGCAACACTTCCTGGAGCTCATCAAAGGTATGCTCCTTTGCGCACAAACCTTGTGAGATATTTTGGATTAGGGGGTCTATCTGCACGGAAATCCACAATCCCATGGCTGTATCCAGGAGTTCTATTGCCTTGTCAACTGTTGCTGCAATGCCGGGTGATGCCTCCTATTATCAGGGCAGCGCTCTGGGCTTGTACTTTGGGCAGAGTATTTGGTTGGAGCTTGGCTTATAACTCCACAACCTATAGTTCAAAATTTTCCTTGACCACGTGGACTTCTGAGCGGGAGGCCTTCAAGGCAGCCACTAATCCTTCGAACTTTTCCTGAGGTGCAACATAGGTAGGGATGGAAACCTCGGGAAGGTCACCACAAAGGCGATCGATTAGGCTCTCTAATTCTTTGTGCTGGGCCACCGCTGCTTGCTAGGTTGTATAAGACTGCAAATATTCTTGTGTACGCGCTGTAATAGTTTGCTTTGCCTCTCTGAGCTACTGGTGCATGTGTGCCTCTTGACAATGTAGCTTGTCTGTGATGATGGATTGGATCACGTGCAACTTGTTGCTGGAAATCATGGACAAGTCGATACCGATCTCGGAGCATATATGCACCTGTGCGCGCAAGTCAGGCTACTCCAAGGTGACCGCAGCTCCAGGAAAGGGGCGGATCCGACTATCTACTATGCTAATGATGATGCTGGTACTTGTGCTTGCTTGATTCAACCTCGCCTGAGCAACGCTCGCTTGAATTTTATCCGTCTTGAGATGAAGTACCTATAGACTGGCATGCATTGCATCCACCACAACTTTATACTACTCATCCAGTACAACCCATCGGTCTTAAGAGGCAGATGTGACCGCATATGAAATTTTGTCTAGGTAATCCTCTGTGAGGGTGACATCATCCACGCTCCCTGTCTTAGATCCTTTCTCTTCTTGCATGCACCCTTGGGAGTTTCATCCCCTCGCTTGGTGCCTCTGGGGGACTCTACTTCGACGCCATTCTTTCCATTTCTCCCACCGAGGTCAAATTAAGTTTTTATCTCAGGTTCCTTCCCCACTTTTGTCTCTGCGCCCTTCTTGGCTTCTTTTCCAGCTTCTGTCTCTTTGGCAGTTTCTGTCGTCTTTTTCCCTGATGTCGAGGCTGTGACAGGCTTGGCGGGGTCGAGCCTAGTTTTCCATGATGTTGGCCAAGTCGCAATGACCTGGTCAATTTCTCCCTCTGTCACCATGTAGGGTAGGTTGTACCATACCCTATCCTTGTGTGCACGGATCTATACGTGATGCATCGACACCTAAAATTATGAAATGACCTTATATTTGTCATTTACAGCTAGGGACAACAGGGGGTGCAAGTGGATTGTTGCATACAACCATCCTTCAAATAAGACCCAAAAGATCTTATTTTCCATCACGTGCTTAGGGTTTGTGGAATCGCTCAAGTTTGCATAGCGCATCCCTTCAAATAAACCAGGCTCCACATCTGGGAGGACTGCATTCTCTGGTGTTTACCACGCAACTAGAGAAATGAGCAAGAGAAGCCATTAATAAAAAAACTTACCTTCCTCCTCCTGCGCCTTGCACACGTTTTCCGGGAATTTAGTTTACAGGAACTAGGAGCAGTGGAAACTCACGCCCTTCTTGCACTGCCCTGCCAGTGCGATGACATGCACAGGGACCACCTTAGGCCTACACTTGCGCATCTTTTTTCAAGCCAGTACTAATGCCCTGAGGCACACTGCTGGATCTTCAATTTTTTGAACCAGGAAGCCTATGGTATCACGTTCCACCTTATATTGTTCTTCACCTTTGCAACGACTTTCTGCTCCTAGCTCTTTCCATAATTTTCCATAGGGTTACGTCCCTTATTTTATAGGTCGGTGATCCTATGGATCAATGCGTCATTGATGGGAATTCAATTCTTAATCCAGAGACACCCATCGTGCACTAATGCCAATAGCTAGGGCCCACATGTATCCGTGATGGGATATATTCCAAAGTGAGGAATCCTCAAAAAGTTGAGAATTCTGACATTTCTCAACCCATGCGCCCAAGGCATGGGATCTACTTTTACTAATCCAACATACAGGATGCGTTCGAGGTAGTACTCTGACGCCAATTCTAGGAAGGTATTCTCATTTTCCAGATCATAGTCATCTAATTTCACATACGGGAACTTTCCAAACATCTCCCCCTCCAATGTGACTGCCTCAGGGATCAATGACATATGAAATTAGGCGCGCACCATATCCAAATAATTTGGGTCTTTAATAGAGGGTCTGCATGGCTTCACATACTTTGGGATCCATGAGATGGGCTCGAAAAAGAGTACAACTTCCTTAGTTGCAACCATAGGTCTCTTCGTTGGATCATCCATACGAGATCTATCCTTTGACACCTGGCATGGGGATGTGATCTGCCTGGGGGATGTACATGACTTTGACAATGATCCCTTATTCATCTTATCCTTTCCCTTTGCAGGTGTTTATATGACTTCAGGAAAAACTTGATGAAGTTCTTCAGAGCCGTGTTCGGTAGATGTCGCAATTGGCACAAATTTCTCCTCAGACTGTGCACTCTCGATAGTGGGGTTGGTGGCTGTCATCCTTGGCTTGAATATAAACTCGAGATTACTTACTTTGGGCTCAGGAGTCTCACAGGCAGACATAAAACACTGACTAATAATCGCAGGGCACAATTCGCTCGAACAATAAAAGAACATAATGCACCCCGCTTCCTCATTTTTATAGGAGATCCATGGTAAAAAAAGTCAGAACTTCATTAATGGCACCTTATCCCCATAAAAACGGTCGAAAATCCCGTAATATATTATCATTAGTTGCAGAGAAGCTGCTCCATCCAACGGTAAAATAAAATTTTCACCTAGAGTTACTATTCCAACAACTAGATTCTCCCGTAGTGCACAACCTCTGCGCTCATGTCGCACTTTCCTATGCATGCCCTCCACGTAGTGTGTACACAAGTGGATTCATTTTCTCCAGCCATATAGTCATTTGGTAGGCACAGCGTTATCCCTATACGGCTTCAGTCGAATTCTGTTGATGTACCTTGGGAGACTCTCACTGCGCAACGTGGCCAAGCACACCACACCTCCATTAGTGATCTCCTTCACAATATATAGCCCCAACCAATGCATTCTGAACTTCCCTAGGTGGCACACAAACTGAATGTCGTACAATAAAACTAGATCTTATTCCTTGAATTCCTTCTTCCAGATATGCCTATCATGCCAGACCTTCTTGCGCGCCTTCTAGACTTGTTGATGAAAGTTGGCAATAAACCAATCCTCCTCTAATGCAACTAGTTGTGATAGACGTTTCTCCATGATGTCTGGTTCAGCCATATTAGTGAATTCTATGATGCGCATGCTTGTAACGATGTATTCCATCGACATGACAACTTCTTATCCATAAACCATCCTAAACGGTGTTTTACCAGTCAATTTCTTGCATGTGGTCCGATAAGCTGATAATACAACAGGTATGCGCACGTCCCAATCGTTCCGATTTTCATTGGAGATATTTGTAAGAACATTCTCTAGGATATTGTTAAAGGCTTCTACTGCACCATTTTCCTGAGGGTGATAGGGGGTACTCTTCTAGTGCTGCATCTTTAATTCTTCTGTCAAAGCTTCAATGGTCTCATTAACAAAGTGTGTACCCTGATCACTCATCAATATCTTTGGGCACCCAAATCTAGTCAAGATATTTTCAAAAATAAAGTGCGCAGTAGTATCTGTAGTACAATATTTTACTATCTTAGCTTCTGCCCATATGGTTACATAATATATTTCCATGATGATGTAGTGCGCGCTGGTGTTTTTTACAAGAGGATTAATAGGTCCAACAAAGTCTGTGGCCCATTTACCAAAAGCTTTTAGATCCATCTGTGGCTGCAATGGAATCTCATCTCTATGCGATGGCTTCCCTGTTCTTTGGCATGCATCACAAGCTCGACAATATGCATGTGCATCGCTCTGTAGTGTGGGCCACCATAATCCAATGCACAAAACCTTTTGCGTAGTAGCTTTCCCTACACAGTGGCCTCCTGCCACTCTCCCATGAGATTCAACCAAGATGTCTTGTCTTTTTGTTACACAACATTTTGTCACCGTCCTTGAAATTCCCCATCCCGCACATTGGAGGGTCTTTCCCATGACCTGTGAGCAGTGACATGACCTGAAACCACTTTCATGGCATTCCCTTACATAAGCACAAGCATTCCTTTGAAGAAATTTTCCTCTGAAAAACCCTAAAAACAGATCTTTTAGCCTTGGTGCGACTAGCAAGTTCAGCCCCTGCGCTAATGGGGGAAATCCACCATAGAGGGCGCGCCAACTGGCGCTTTGTACCTGTGTCTCAATCGCGCCAAGCTTAATAAGGGATTTAAAAAAAAATAAATGGCGGAAGTTTGATTCCAACAAACTCCTGAATGAGTCACTAAAAGGAGTTGGGTGGTTTGGCTCTGGATCTCCATGTATGGGAAGTGGTTTTCCACCTATCATGGAAGCTTCCTTAGAGATAGGGCCAATCCCATGATTATAGGGATCCCAACTCCTCTTCCCCCATCTATATAAGCTTGCCTTCTCCCTTAGCAAGCTAGCTGAACTTGTAGCAAGGAGACTATAGCCAGACAACTTTTGAGAGCCAAGCCGAAGAGAGAGATCTTCGTCCTGTTTCCGACAAGCTTTGTTAAGACGTGCTCCGCTGTCAGCCCCGCCGAAGGAAGATCAAGCGTCAGAGCTTTGGGTTGTATTTTTTCTTTGTTATTTTAATGATAAGCGACTCTGATTATGGTTCTATTCATGTGTCTATTTCTTTTATGCAATGAATTACATCCTCTCTGACTAATGTATGGTTATAGGCTTTAGATTTTACGTTGTATGTCGGTGTATCATTTGCATGTGTGTAGGTGTTCAGACGCATCGAGCAGAAGAATCGTGATCTGCCAAGAAAAGGAAAGGAAGCGTCATCCTTTCTTCAACGACCACTGCGTAGGATTTGAAGTAGGCAATTTGTTATGATTTTTGTCATTTTGTAACTAGGAACCTGCGTCACTGCGTGACCTGATTGTTGCTAGACCCGATCTGGGCTAGTAGGGATCGCCTCTGTCCATAGAGGGGATTTACCTCTCCAAAAAACTAACGACTCTACTGGGGACTTGAGTTGGAGTTAGTCTTGTCTCTTTTGGTTGCTTTTGGTTTTTGATTGATTGATTTTCTCTTCTAGTTTGCCTCCTTTGGTGTAAAACCCCTATTCAGCCCCCAGAAGACCTGATCTACTCTCTGTTTGCTATTTTTTCATTTCTTCCCATAGTAAACTTGATTGGCATAGTTTATAGCTTGACAGTCGCACCAACTGGTGCTTGTTGCTAGTTAGGCCCGTGCGCCAACGCTGTTTTGGTGCAGAATACAGCCAAACAGTCGCACCAACCCTGTTTGGTGTTAGGGTTTGCTTGTTTTTGAGCCCTCTGAGTTTTTTTTCTGGTCCTAGTGTCATTTTTATGAGTGATTAAGTGCCTTGAAGTCCTTGTTGACTGTGTTTGACCCTTATCCTCCGGTTGTTTTCCCTTTACCATCAGCTTTGCATTCTAGCCCTAGGGTTTCTAGGTGCTATAATGTGCTGAGCCTCCCATGGGAGTTTTTGGTTCTTGTTTTTCCAGTCAACTTCATTTTCAATTATTTGCATTATTTTTGTTGGATTCCATTATATCATTGCGTTAGTTGAGTGATTGTTCTATTTTTCATTCAAGTTTCACTTTGTATCATTTCGAGCCTAGATTACACGGTTTGTATGAGTCTTTTTGAGATTCTTCTTCGATTTGAGGGATTTCTCCATCATTTTGAGTTCTGATTGTGTGTGTTTGCATTGAGTGAACTTGCTTGGTTCACCTATCTCACTATCATTTCTCGAATTGGTTTTCTCATTAGTTTTTCATTTCGTTTGGTGCATTTGCTCTAAAACATTGAAAAATACAAAAACAAATATCTTTGCTTTTTGATTAGTTTAGTGAAATTGAAAGCTTTTCTGCATTATAAGTGTTATATAACTCTAAGGGAAAATTTTTTAGTTTCATTAGCGTGCATTAGAGATAGTAGTGGATGTTTTGCAAATCATTTTGCTGTTATTTGAAAAGCTCTCAACCTTCCCGTAGTTAGCTCTTCATCGAACAAAGTGATATATTGTGGCATGTAGTGTGCATTTATAGGTTTTTTGAGATACAACATTTGATAGGGCCTAAAATTGAAACATAATTTAAAGATCAACTATAAAATTTATTCAATTAACCTAAGGCAACATTGAAACATTAACAGAATATCTAGAGGTCTAGGGTAGTGACGTGTTTCGACGTCGTTAAACCTAGTAGCTATCATTCACCTTTTGGCTTTAGACAGCGCTAGTACAGACTTGTGCTCCCCGTACTGTCGCGTATATAAAGGGAGACCCCAATAGGTTGCTATCCTTTAGCCATAGGAACGAGTCTGCCACCTTTTACCCGTGATACATCGGACACAACATTCGGGGAGATTACCTGCACGTTTGTCAAGTCCTTGGTTGATTTATCTTTCATTTTTTTAACCAAGGTGTATATGGCAGTTCACAGATATCTGGTACACCCTTTTGCCTAGATTAATAGAGCAGTCAGTTTGATCTTTTCTGACTCCCTAAATTTGAAAATATCATCAAGCGCTTGTCCTTTCACGCTTGTTTCCAAATTGAAAGAGATAGAGTCATATTTTACTTGTTTCTTGACTCTTAAAATATGAAATGGTAGAATTTTGTTTCAATGTTTTAAAAATTAACTGCCCACGAAATATTCCTGGTTAAAGTAAGTTTCCTTAGGGTGTTGTTTTAGGCCGTTTCCGATGGCAACTTTTCCGGAGTTCATCAACCAAGGAATCCCCTCCGATGGGAATCCTAGTCATTTTCCTCCTTTTGGGAATGTTTGTGCTCTTTATATGGCAATGTTGTCCCTTCCTGGGTTAACTGTTGGGTTGCCTGTTTGGTTATTTTCAACCTCTGTGGTCCCGAATGTCCCGGCTACTATTCAATAATTTCCTCCACCTGAGCAACATCATGTTGATTCCAAGGTGGACCTCTCCCCTTCTTCGCCTATTTATTCATCATCATATTCTACTTCATCTGGTGAAAGTTTGGATTCAAGTAACCAGGTGGCTAAGAAGAAGAAGAAGAAGAAGGCAAAGAAGAAGAAGTCCGATAAGAGAGAGGTTAAGACTGCATAATTGATTCTAAAACATCTCCTCTTGATAAACCTTCCAACCCTCCATGAAAAGTTAAGTTCCCTTGATGTTGTGCCAGGGAAACCATCTTCTTCGAGATTGCCTTGGCATTCCCAAGGTGCTCGAAGTATGGTCCAACGGTCGTCCGATGTTGCCTTTGGCTTCCGGGAGTCAGGTTGGGGGCACGTCTTCAGCTAGTGCTAGTAAAGCTTCTAAGAAGCAGGGTAAGCTTGACAATCCCTGTAAGTTGTGTGAAGGGCATCATCCCATTCACCTTTGTCCGTATATGGATGAAGCCAAATGATTTTTGGACAACTCGACTGTTTCTTCACCATGCCTTCCACCTGTTTACAAGAAACTTTCTTTGAGTCCTCCGCTAGTTGATCCTATGATCGGTCAAAAGTCATCCTTGGTTGATCCCGCTCCCCAGGAAATTCCAAATCATGAATCCACCCCTGACCAACCATTGGTCATGGGATCGGTTGAGCTGGCCCTGTCTGTGGTGTACCAAGTATTTTCTGTTGAGAATGGATCTCACACCCCTCAGGTTCTTCTTGTTTCCTCAGATTACTCGGACTTGGAAAAAGATTCTCCTGTCCCCATACCTCAAGAAGTTGCTCCTCTGCCTCCCATGATGGAGGTCCCAGAGGATACCCCTCTCAAATCCATGATGGAGGTCGTGGAGGATGATCCTTCTTCTCCTGTAACACCAGGGGAGACCATCTTAGTCTGATGGTACCCCCTCCAAGTAAATTGGTCGCTTCCTTCGATTGGAGTCGATTTGCAGGATACCGCCTTCCGTCTTATGTGCCTTTTGAGATAACAATACAGACCTTTGATCTGGTCGTACCCAGCACCATTATAGATGAAGGTGCATCTATTAGTATTTTGTCTTCAAATACTTGGCAAGCATTTGGTTCGCCTCAGCTTGTGCTTGTTACCCATAATCTGTTGGCATTTAACAGAGGAACTAGTCAATCGTTAGGGATCCTTCTTAAGTTTCCTGTTACTTTGGGAGGGAAAAATGTCCATATGGACATGATGGTTGTTCCTGGCCCCTTGGACTTTAATTTACTCTTAGGCCGCGATTATACTTATGCCATGGGAGCGCTTGTCTCCTCCATCTTTCGTGTGATGTGTTTTCCGCACCAAGGTTGGATCGTGACCATCGATCAGCTTGCATTCTTTGGTCCGAATATGGTAGCTAGTTCACCATCATCCCTGCCAGATCTTTATCCACTGGTTGTGCCATCCCCGCCACATATCAATTATGTGGCTACCTGTCTCGTGCCCACATTCAGTGATGGTGCCATTGTGCATCATGTGCTGGGGGCATTGGGTCCTGACTTCCAAGATGTTTTCCTTCCATCACAACTCTTGGAAACTATGAATTCCTATTCATTATGATGAGGTCTGTCTAGAGTAGAGTTCGTTTTCTTGTGTCAAGCTCCTTAAAAAATGAAAGAAGCTGGTCAGAGCATGGTTCATATTCTTGTGTCAAGCTCCTTAAACCATGAAACAAGGTCTGTCCGGAGCATAGTTCTTTTTCTTGTGTCGAGCTCCTTAAAAAATGAAACAAGCTCTTTGGAGCAC
This sequence comes from Pinus albicaulis, assembly GCA_034641835.2. Taxonomy (NCBI): domain Eukaryota; kingdom Viridiplantae; phylum Streptophyta; class Pinopsida; order Pinales; family Pinaceae; genus Pinus; species Pinus albicaulis. The sequence goes on from CM076582.1 coordinate 322,940,188, forward strand.
AGTTCATTTCCTTATGTCAAGCTCCCTAAAAAATGAAACAAGATGTTCTGAGGATATTTCTTTTAATGTGTCAACCTCGTTAAAACAATGAAACACTTTCCTGTTCAATTTGAGTCTTTGATAAGATCTCGTAAAATCCCAGTCGAGTCTTTCTCAGATCTCGTAATTTGAACCTTCCCTCCATCTGCCTTTCATATGGACTGAAGCTTGGGGGGCACGTACCTCAAATTGAGTCACCATGTTGGGGGCATGCTTACTTTTTCAAGCATAGTTTGTTTCTATTTCAAGCTTGTGTAAAAATGAATCTCGTTTCAAGCATAGTTTATCTTTGTTTCAAGCTTGTGTAAAAATGAAACCAACTTCAAGCAGAGTTTTCTGATTTCAATCCTGTGTAAAAATGAAACCATTCCCATTTTACCTCTTGTGATTTGTTTCGGGAAATAACTCCCTAGAGGTCGTTGGGTCAAAACCTCCACATATCAGGGCATGCTATTCAAGAAGGACTCACACAACCACACTTGTACGCTGAAAACTAGATAACATCGATTGTAGAACTCACCCGTAGATCCCACGTTTGATGTAGATCCCGCGGGGTCCAAACCCCCAACAACCCTTCTTCCTCCTTAACCTGAAAACCAAGAAGAAACGTGCACGGAAATCTAGTTGTATAGCATATATTTCTCCTAAATGTCAGTGTAATCCATGTGAAACATCATATAAACAATAATAAATTCTTAATTAATAATATTTTCACATATGCAAGCAGATATTAACACGTGAATTCAGGAACAAGATGGTTCTTCTTCATTACGAACACCATGTACAATGATAGTAAGGTGGAGAGATCACCTGAATCCTTCCACGATCTTCGAACATACCATCGTCCGGATCCGTCCCGCCCTTGCCTCGCTAGGATACTTTCAAGACTTGTGCACACGAGATGACATATAAACTGATGAAAATCTCCAGGAAACAAAGGTTTCCTGTAAAAATTTGGGAAGTGCAGGAGGCACGGGAAATCAGACTTGAATTGGGGCTCCAACAAAGTATAATATCTATAATTTCTCTCTCTCCCTTAGGCCATGCACATGAGGGGCTTTTATACTCCCTCAAAGTAGTTCCAATCAGTTGGAAATAGTTGGCCACGGGTTGGGGTGGTTGAATTACTGGAATAACCATCAACCTAGCCTCTAAAATAGGGAATTATATATATATTTTTAATGATTTTAATTGCATACGCGGAAAAGTATCTCTGGACTCGCGTATACACGCGGAAAATTCCGGGCATACCCGCGTATGGGATTTGAAACACTGTTTTTTATGAACTTTTATCCAAGTCTGTGGGAATGGGTGCCCAAGGCCAAAAAGACAATCATGAATCACATGAGGGTGAAAAATGATGCTATAATAGATGCCCCCTAATATATGAGGTGAGAAGGGGTGCATGATGGCCAAAATGTATTATGCACATAGAAAGAACTTCACAAGGACAAGATAGGACTTCACCAGAATTCAGCCTGCCAAAAACTAATGAAAGAAAACAGAGAGTCAGCTCATGTCTGAGGCGGGCATGCCCATGCTCAGTCAAAAATATATCCATATAGAAAATATAGAATAGATCTAGAATGTATACAAGTATAGCTGAACTGAAAGTACACAATGAATCATCTGAGCATGGCCCGGAAGTACAAGTCGTAATCAATGTCCAAGTATCACATATAGAAAATTGATCAATGATGTTGAAAATAGATGTCTGATCACAAAAGTAACTGAATCTCCAAGTACCAAATCATAAGGGGTGGAACACATCGTACAATCACGCAACTCGGGAGCCAACATATAAGATGCTACTGTACTGAACTACAACATATAAGGGTGAATGACATCACTGGCAGAAACTGAATGGACTGTCAAAAGTGAACCGAAAGATGCTGATGCAACCCGAGGTCTTCACCGATCTCGATGGCACAATTATACACAATGGGAATAAATGAGTTGAAGTCTACCATGTGAGAAATCGTTGGATTACCGGTCAATAATGTATACCGTTAACCAACGCGAGACAACCCACCAATAATGAAAATGAGTGTCAAGGTGCCCCAGTACAATCTAACAAGTGCGAATAAATGAGTTGAAGTCGAACACTTGGAAGAATATACCAATCAGGAGGCAATGATGAATCCCCACTGTCGATAGCGAAGAGCCTACCACTGATGACTGCAAACCCTAAGGTACTGAAAAAAGACTCTAGACCTTATTCCCAAAGCAATGAGTCGGAGCAATGGGAAAAGATCTGCTGGAAGGAAGGCATTAAGGCATCCCACATCAGTCTAGCGCGAGTGTAACCCGCAGGCCAAAATTTGGAAGGAATCGGATGAAGCAGAGTGACGGAACCAAACCGAAGTACGTTTCCGACATGCACAAGATGAAGCTAGCGCACGGAAGAAACCCTCTGAACCAACCAATAATGAAAGCTGACACAGAGGCAAGATATCCACCGATAGGGTCAAATGGAAATCAAGGTACTGCACGAATCCCAGGTGTGATAATGTATGCTGACGTTGAACACAAGGAAAACCACTCAGTCAAAGACCCATAATGATGATCAAATGCTGAGCACAAGGCCACCTATCAATGATGGAAATAGGGCTAGGGTGCGGCTCTAGGTTTACTCTCAGAGCAATATGTCGTAGTCGATGAGAGACAAACCCGCCAGCAAGAATTCAATGGAGACCTTCTCAAACCAGCACGAGTAGAAGACCAAAACATCTGATGTGATAGAACAAGATACTGACAAGAACGGGAAGGCCGACTGAATAATGAGTCAAGAGACACCAAAGAATGGCCGACTCTGGTTAGACTTCCCTTGAACAAAAGCACGACTCGTGATGACCATGGCAGTAAAAAATGACACTGTATAAGTCTGTTATGCAGGAGGTAAAAACAAACTCTCCATATGATTGGAAGAGATAACCAATCGGGGGAGGACTGACCAGTGAAACAAGGCAAAAGATGAACCTAGGTCAAAACTAAAACCATCCCAAATGAAAGAAATATATAAGTATATGTGCTTTGTTCAAGGGCGACAAACTGACACTGTACTTCCATCAAATTACGAAGTAACATCTCGTTCCCGCTCTTTTTGTTATATTTGATTTTTTTGTCTTTTTCATATAATAAGCCTGAAAAAGAATAAAATAATGCTATGGTACAATGGATAGAATGAGTATCAAGAAACAGATGCACTAGTTCCTGGGATAGGAACAATCCTATGCTCAATGCAAGGTGGCGAAAACTAGTCAGTGATACTCAAAGGAATGTTCCATCCATGGGTAAAAAGGGTGTCAAGTCGCGATAGCTAAGTGCATGCAACAGTTAACTTGTACAGACAGTCAAGGTCAAAATATGGCTTAAACATCGAGTCCAAATGAAGCCGGCTAAAGGCCAAGATAAACAAGTAGCCAATATGCAATGCAGTAATACAACTCAACAACACCAGGGAGCCTCTAGGGTAATAGCCAGAATAATGATAGTGAAGAAGAAGAAGAATGAAGCTTCAACACGTAATTCATGGCGGGACTAAAGAGGAATCTCGAGCATACATAAAATGCAGCATGGGAAACAAGTGATAGCGAGGAAATAACTAGGAAGCCCATGTAAAGGAAGGCTCTACCACCAAGTCATGATTAAATAATCGGCGAGCGAAATGGGTGAAATACTCATGACCTGATGGGATCGACCCTATGGCAAGTGATTAGAATGGAGGCTAGTATGCAAAATGCAACGGAAAGTGGATTTCCTAACCTATATGCCAGTGAAGATCATATACCTGCCATGACGGGTCAGCAGTCATGGATCAAAAACCGGAAAAATTTCAACTTCATCAAAATGTACCTGAAAATATACCAATCTGGGCACTTCCAAGCATCCGGGTTATGCAGCTTAAGATAGATTGAAAAAATAGGCATAACAAATATTTGCAAAAAATTTCAATTTTTTGGGCATAAATACACATGTTACCTCATATTTGGTTCATTGTTACTTGCTGATTTGGAAAAAAGAGCTCTGGAGAAAAAGCTTCTTCTGTCAAAACAGGAGCAATTGACCGTCAAACTTCACCAAACTAGTCAGGTAAGCTCTTAATCCATCTTTGTCATCAATTTTGTCCGTTCATAAGTTTAAAATTCGGGAATTTCACCGTAGAAATATTTGTTTTAAATTGCGGCTCTGCGCATACGCGAGTTTATAAAGACCAAGCCACGTATATAAGTGACTGTGTACAGAGTAAGTCGCATATGCGCAACCCGAAATGATAAAATGCATTTCTAATGGAAAAAATTAATGATTTTTCTCAGGATGACTATATCTTGGAGGGAACGTGAGCACAGTGCTATTGACAATGAAGTTATGCAAGACCAACAGTCATTCAATGTCCTCCTAAATTGTGGATTGCTCAAATTTTTCAAAATTCAAAATATGAAGAGTAATTCCCGGTTGCTCGAAATGCTAGTAAATTATTGGGAACCCGAAGAGGATTGCTTCATAATAGATCAAATGCCCATACATATAGAGGTAGAAGACATCTATTTAATTACTGGACTCTCCCGAAGTGGGGACCCAGTAGATTTGCACGGTAAGCCTTTGGGAGGGCTCACAGTGGATGACTATGTCCATGTCTACTGTACAGAGGGGTCTAAGAAATTAGGGACCCAAATTGTAATAAAAGACTTAAGAGAGCTGCACATGAAAATTATCCTATTTACCATTGGCAGGGTAGCATTATCTGCTTCCTTGCATCAGGCATCCAGGACGCAGATGAGCATAGCAGTAGAATGCTTAGTTCACCTATATGATTGGTGCACAACTCTACTAATGAACATGAAACAACAACTGACTTCCATCTGGAAAGCAAAGACAAAACATTTCGGATATGGTACGATCTTGATGACATTCTTCTTTGAGAAGATTCCTGGTCTTCGACCCAGAGTGATCTCTTTAATCAGTAGCCCAAGAGACCCAAGAATTGCCCGATGGGCAGATTTGATGAAAAGACTGGGGGGAAGTGAAGTTCCCCGAACCACTTGGGATGACGAGTTCTTCCAATGGTGGGCAGAACAAGTCATAGCAGTGGAGGACTACCCTTATGCCGGGATGGACTTCTGCGGTGATCCAGACCTCGTCCTTCCACCTGGCGCGGCATGGGGCACAATTGGTAAAATTGAAAATTTTTGACTTATGTGATTTTTTTGGATTCCAAAATGACTTACAATATTATAATGACCATGATACAGATGTTGGACTAGTCCGTCCTGAGGGTTACCCACGACATAAGCGTCGCAGAGGCGAGGCGGATACAGTAGACCTAGACAGGACCCTCCACGCTGTACAAAGGAACTTGGAGGGTTTGACCCGCCAAGTACCTATGGCTGCAGTGGAAGATTTTCCTGAGGCCATCCAGAGACGGGTGGTGGGAGTACCACGTGACTGGGTGCAGTTATTCCGCTGAGTCGCTACTGCAGTCGTTTTCTATAGGAACATGAATTTTGGGCAGGGCCCACAGGAGTAGATAGATATGATTACCGGATGACTGTATTTTTTTTTATACTGAACATGATCGGGCATAAGCCCTAATTTTTATGGATCCAAATTTTGTATAATTTTTTGAACACTCTGATGATATATACAACGATTTATGATGTGATGTGACAAATGTATAAAAATGTATGATGTTTTTTGATAATTAAATTTTAATGTATTGAATGATTAATATGCCAATCAATTGCTTGATTAGCTAATGAGTCTGCCATCCAATTGTCTGCTCGAGGAATATGAATGAATGTTAAAAATTGAAATGATCTTTGTAACAAACGTACCCTAAAAAAAAACCGGAGTAAAAATGGATCTCGAACCCGATAAGTATTGTTCAACTGCGACACCATCAGCTGGGAGTCCAAGAAAACTACCAACGAATCAACACCCAAAGATATTGCCTCCGAGAGTAGATGAATGACTGCAGTGTATTATGCTACATTATTGGAAGCAGGACCAATGCAAACTCCTCTTGATACTAACAGCTGACCGGATGGATGATGGAGCACCCAAGCCGCGGAAGCCAAGTTCCGGGTGTGTCTACTAGCACCATCGACAAAACCATAATGACTCATGAAATTGGACACAACCTGCCAAAGTAGATCAAAAAACATCACCATCACATCAAAACCAAAAAACCAGACATGTACAAAAATAAAAACTACTATTTACAAAAGAAAAATGTCAGGTCGAAGCTTAGGCATAATACTTTTTCAAATAGAGCCCATTTCTGGGCTCCAGCAACTTGTTTCCTTCAAAATCAACCAAGGTATATGCTCCTTTTTAAAGGACTTTTTTAACAATGAAGGGGCCATACCACATAGACTTAAAATTTCCTGCCCCCAGGGCATCTTTCTCTTGGGCATAGACCAAAACAAGGTCGCCTTCCGAGAAAACCCTGGGTTTGACCGCCTTATCGTATTGAAATTTGACTCGTTTCTTATGTGCCTCATTCATCGTGGCGGCATCTCGACGCTGCTCATCAAGATGTTCCAAATGAAGGAGGCATTCTTCAAGACTAGAAGTGTCAGGAAGAAGCTCAACGGCTAACTTAAGAGAAGGAATCTCACATTCAATGGGAAATATGGATTCCAGCCCGTAAACTAGTTGAAACGGAGTAAAGCCAATTGCAGTTTTCACTGACGTCATGTATGCCCAAAGTGTAGGATACAGCATGATATGCCAGTTGGATCGAGCTTCATTAATCGTCCTTTGAAGAATAGTCTTCAAGGATTTTTTCACGGCTTCCACTTTCACATTGGCCTGAGGATAATGCGGAGATGAATGCTCCTGTCGGAAACCTAATTTTAGAGCCAACTCAGCCATCATGCTATTCTGAAAATGACTGCCATGATCAGTGAAAATATCTCTAGGAATACCGAAATGAGCAATAACCTGGTTGAAAAGAAAAAGAGCTGCTGTCTCACCATCATTCCCAAAAGTAGGCATAGCCTCGACCCACTTCGTAAAGTAGTCTACTGCTACAATAATGTACTTGTGACCTTTAGCTGAAGGTGGGTTACAAGTAGTATAATCAATACCCCACTTTGTAAAGGGACCGACAATAATGACTGGAAAAAGCGGAGCTGGATGAGCATGCATTTTTCGAGTATAAACTTGACACGGATGACACCTTTTGACCGACTCCATACAATCTTTGAAAATCGAAGGCCAAAAGTATCCAGCACGCAAGATTTTTTTGGGCTGTAGCAAGCCCAAATAAATGACCACCACAAGCTCCACTGTGGCAATCATTCAGCACAGCCTTAGCTTCTTCGAGAGTTAAGCAACGTCTCAGGATTGAATCAACCCCTCGATGGTATAAAGCATCACCAATAATCAAGTAATTTTTAGCCAAGTGACGCAACTTACGGCGCTCATCTTTCGAAAAAGTAGAGGGAAACTTCGCAGTCTGAAGATACAAAATGATATCTCCATACGAAGGATCCTTTGGAGAGATAAGAAACAAATGTTCATCCGGGAAGGATTCATCATAGACTATCTCTTCTCCACAGGGCAACTCAGAGATTAATTCCGTGAAAACTAATGATTTCTTGGACTTGGAAGACATAAAATCAAGATAAAATTCCTGCAAAATCACAATCCATCTATTGTATTTTCCCCCAATGACTAGCCTACTGAGAACAAATTGAAATGGATTGGCTGCTGCCAAAACATAAGTTTTTCGTAGAAGAATGTAATGCCTGGGTCGCTGCACAGCATGAACAGCTGCTAAAGCCAGTTTCTCTATCGGAGTATACCAGAGTTCAAGTCCTACCAAGCCTCGACTAAGATAGTATATAACATGCTCTGCCAAAGCATCATCCTCCTGAACCAGAACCATACCAATGGTAGATTCTGCTGCTGCAAGATACAAAAGGAAATCCCTGCTATAATCAGGTGGACTCAATAAAGGAGTAGAGGTCAATGCTTTTTTCAAAGCATCAAATGAGCGTTGAGCGAAGTCATCCCAAAAGAATGGAACTCCCTTCTTCAACAATCTCATAAATCCTTTGGTAACTTCAGCATAATTTACGATAAATCTTCGAAGAAAATTAGCCTTTCCTTGTAGAGTTTGAAGTTGACGAATAGACGACGGGGGAGGCAACCGAAGTATTGCCTCAACCTTGAAGGGATCTACCCTAATCCCTTCCGACGACACAATTAATCCCAATAACCGACCGGATGTAACCACGAAAACACACTTGTTTGGATTCAACCTAATCTTGTAGAAACGACATCGTTCAAATACTTGACGGAGGTGAGCTGGATGATCAATTCTCTTTTGAGAACGAGCAGCTAAATCATCCAAGTATGCCTCGATAATATGTTTGATGTCGTGGAAGGCATATGACATGTCCCGCTGAAAGGTAGCCCCAGCATTTTTAAGACCAAAAGGATTTTTCTTGTAAGCAAAAGTACCCCATGGACAAAAAAAAGCAGTCTTATGCTGATCTTCAGGACGGATAGTAATTTGATTATATCCAGAGAAACCGTCCATGAAGAAGAAAATCTCATTCCCAGCACACTCATCGATAATATGATCTATAAATGGTGTGGGGTAATTATCTTTCGGACATGCTTTATTAAGGTCTCTGAAATCAATGCAAACTCGAATTGTTCCTTGTTTCTTATCTACAGGAATAGGGTTCGAAACCCACTCAGTCAAAGGAACAGGGAAAATAAATCCTGCCTTAAGCAGCTTCTTCACCTCTGCTTTGATAGCTGTAGCCTTCCTAGGATTGACCAGACGAAGTTTTTGCCTCACAGGCTTAGCATTTTTGTAAGTCTTGATCTCATGCTGGACAATAGATGGATCTATACTAGGCATTTCCTCATAAGACCAAGCGAATACATCCCTAAAATATTTAAAGATATCGGTGTAAATCTGAATCTCTTCAGGGGAACATTAAGCTCCGATGAAGACATTCTATATAACATTGGGATCCCTGGAAATGTTCACCGGGATAGTTGGAGAAATCACAGTCATGTTCCCTTCAATATATACCTGTGTTGGTGCTAAAGGGTTCAGGACTGGGCGAACAGGACCAGGAGACAAAGGACTTGGAAAAATTGATTCAACTTCGCTCAAATCAGGTAAAAAGTAAGACCGATGATGCAAATCATCCCACGGTCTATCTATACCAGTCATAGCTTCCAGGATGGCCTCTTCAGATGGAAGAGTGGTATCAAGGCCATCCTGGGCAGAAGAAGAACTAAGTGTCCAAGCCGGAGCCACATCACCATCCAAATCATCCCGAGAAAGAGGAGCTGGAATGGACTCTGCAGAGTCAACAATAGATTGATAAGCAATCTCAGTTGCAGACATCGAAAATTCCATTCCACCCACTTGACCTTCCGCTGATGTGGAGGTAGGGGAAGGCAAGGTCCAAGGATCTGAAAAATAATGAGTTCTGAAGAACTCTCTTCAAAGAGGAGCCCTGGAGGATGAAATTGCATTTATATGAACAGTAGGAGGTGGAATATCAAAAGTACCCATCAAATAAGAATACATTACAACCCCTAAATTCTCAACAGGCGACTTGGCATTATCCAACTTTGGAATAGTTGAGTCAGTAGATGCATTCGGGTCTACAGGAGAACAGTCCAGTTGATCCACTGTAACAATCCTCCCTTCGTGAGGGAAACAAATAATCCGAAATAATGAGGATGTAATGGCATCCATATCATAAATCCAGTTTCGCCCCAATAGAAGGTTGTAGTCCAAGCTTGCATCAACTATCTCAACCTCTATATTTACAGTTTTGCCCCCAACACAGATGGGCAAAGCTGGGATAATGCCATGTGGTGTGTGAGAATGACCATCAAACGCAGTTAAAAGAGTAGCATATGGAACAGCTGTGGGAGATCCAATTCCCTTCCAGCATGCGAGAGACATCACACATGTGGAAGCACCCTCATCAACGACCGTCCGAAAGATATTGAATTTCCGGAACGATGATTTGATATGAAAAGCCATATGATGGGGGAGTCTCTTTTTAAAATTAGACATATCGAATGTAGTCATAAGAGAATTCTTTGGATCGACAGCCCCAATAGCAGTGAGCAGAGCACTGCGCTGAGCTGGACAAGACTGGAGCACCTCAAGAGCCGACATGGCACAAGGACTCTGCACCAGATCTTCCACAATAGAGTAGTTCTGGGTAGCCCTAGCATTTGGATTAATCGTTGTACGCTTAGTAGATGCTTTGGGCATCCGAGGTATAGGCTCAACAGTAGGCTTCGTGATGTGAAGCGGCTTAGTAGCATCAGGAGGACCCTTGGCTTTCGAAGACTCATCTTCGCCATAATCACGGGATCTCGTGGCGATATGCGCGTGAGCAATCATCATATATATGTTTGATAGAGTTTCCCCTTCCTGGGTGCCCCCAGAGGAAGCCCCAGTATTTTGATTCGCGCCAACAACTAGTTGTTGCCCTTGGGGAAAAGGGTTTGTCAACACAGCCTGGGAACTAGAAGAACCCTGCTGAGCTAACAAGCGCTGCGCATCCTGAATTTTCGGGAAAAGGTGAGTAAGATGGTTTCCAGCACATAACTTGCATGGAAACTTCACTTTCTTTTTATCCTTTGGACCCTCTCCAACATGCTCGTTGGATTTATTTGCATTACCCTTCCCATTCTTGCCCTTTTTCTTATTACGTCCCTTCTTCTTCCCTTCGGATTATTGATTTTCTTTAGGGTTAGAAGTCTGAACGACATTTACCGACAAAGATTGAGAAGGCGATGACTCAGCAGGCACAACCTGACCAGAAGAAGCATATTGTATAGAAAACTGCTGCAATTGACTAAGCAGGTTAGATGCACCACTATTGATTGACCCAATAAGTCCATCACCATGAGGACCGGGTTTAGTCTTGGAGAAGTCTAATTTGGAGTGAGGAGAATTAGGCAAATATTTATGAAGGACTCCAGACTGAGAATATATGAATTCAAGCTGCTGGGCCCTGAAAATGGCCTATTCCTCAGAAAATACCCCGGACAGGGATACATCTTTAGAAATATCTGACTGTAGAGATTTCAGAAACCATTCCAAAAGGAATTCTCCTGGAATATGAGCTTTAATAAGCCTCTTCCTTCTCCGTTATTCTTGAATATGATTAGAAATGTGGGTTGCGTCGTCCTGCTTAAAATTAGCTAGGAGTTCAGTCCCGGCATAATAACGGATAGGCAACTGGAAATGATTTAGAAATGTTGTAGCCAAATATCCAAAAGTAGCAAAACTGCCCCCAGTTAACTCAATATACCACTTGGCAGCATTTCCAGTTAAGGTGCGTTGAAACAATCTCAACCTAATCGAATCCTCGATCAGGGAGTTAGATGAACACTATAAATGGAAGGTGGTGATGTGATCAGCCGAGTCCTCTCCATTCTTTCCTTCAAACTTTGGAATGTTTGAAGGTAGTTTGGTAGGAACCGGAGGCCACCCTAGAATATATCGGATCGGATCATTCGTCAATTTCGACAAATCTGGCAAGTTTAACGTTGCCAGAAAAGGTAAGCGAGGAGGAGCCTGAGGATTCCATCCTTGGTGGGATGAATTCCCTACATTCTGAAAATAATAACCTGGATTTGATGAGGCACCAGGTTGCCAGAAAGAACTCGTAGAAAATTTTGGGCCATAGGACCCAGCATTTGGAGAAGGACCCCCTCCCAACGTAGAGTTACCAAAGATCGGACCAGTTCCCCCCCCGAAGTAATGAATGAAGAGGAAAGCCCCTGATAGGGGTTCCAAGCGTTGGAAAGAGGGGAAAAAGTCTGATAAGCACTCGACGAAGGGAAAGAAGCATTCCCTTGTTGACCAGCGTAAAATTGATTCCCTGCCCCCACTGCTGTAAATATAGGGTTCCAACCTGTAAAGGTAGTCGAACTCTGACCTCCAGACCAAGGGTTAAAAATCTGAGTCTGAGAAGTAAAAGGAAAAGACCCCAAGGAAGGATTCAAATTAGGAATATGCCTAGTCCCGAAGGGGAACCCTTGAAAAGAAGCTGACCCACTAGCCATGGAAGACATGGGTGTAGATGCAGCTGTAGCAGTGGAAAAGGAAAACGAAGGAATCCCACTAGTGGGCATTCCAAAACAAAAGGGACCAGATTGAGAAGCATGTGCTTGGGTGAAACCAGAGCCAAACACAACAGTATTAGAGGCAATCGAAGATATAACAATTGTGCCCCCTCCTTCAACTGAAGCAGGAGTCTGAATGCCTGCAGCACTCACAGCCGAAGCTGCGTTCCCAGTCGTGGCCATCGAAAGGTATGAATAAAAAGGAGGAATTTCTGGTCTCTCTAACTCAGGTCCGATGTACTCAACAACAAACGAATAATCAGGAGGAAGAGGAGATGGAAGTGACTGAGGAGACTTAGGTACTTCCTCTACTTCTATTCCTAATTCTCCCGGAAACAAGACTCTCGAGGTGAGCGGAACGCTCCTCTCGGAACCAACACCGGAACCAACTACGAAACCTTCAAGCCCTTGTGGAGGATCTCTCTCCACTGCGTCAGATATCACAGGGTGATATTCACCTACTATGTTATTCCTACGCCTTCTTGTAGAAGGCTCAACAGTTTCGGGAGATAACCCCCGAACTCTCCTTGATCGACAAGGCGCTTGATCAGCCACTTTAATAGATTTAATTAGACTCAAAAAAGTATAAATCTAGGCAAGCTAGGAGCAAGGAGCACTCACTACAAAAAATCCCTAAGATACAACCCAAACAAGAAGCTTTTAGGTATTTCCGCTCCGGGTGATTAGGACCGGACACCAAAATACGAGAAAGCGAAAAATAGGACCTCCCGAAAGTAGTTTGGGATAATTACGGCCCAGGCCTACTAGCGAAGGTAACAGAAACAGTTACGCCGACCTCCTAACAACAACCTTTGCCGCTGCAAGTACCCAAGCTTCGCCGAGGCACCCTCCAGAAGTACTGCTGGAAGTGATACGACGTCTGCCTCAGGTACCACGGGTATTCCCCCCCGCAGTCACCTGTGTAGAACCTAGGAATGGCAACTATGGGCACCAATCCGTGTCAGAAGTTGGGCGGAACGGTCTTGAGGAAAGATCCAGCAAATCAGAGAGGGGGTATCTCTCTTCTCGGCCTTCACTTCCCCTCGCGCTTGATTCTCTGGAGGAGAGCTTTCCTGGTCCACCTAACGGAGTTGGATTTCACTCAATTAATAAACTTCTGTGTTTTAGTTTGAGCGGCCTTGGAGAGTTAACTCTCCACTCACCTAATCCAAGGCCCTACAACCTAGCTAGTTGGTGTATGACACTTAATAAAAAAAATTGCTAGTTGTTTTTAAATTATTGCGCTTATTTTAGTTGGCTGTTATATTAAGTCAAGGGAATATGGCAATGAAACTCGTGATGTTTTATGACATAGAAAAGAAACTAATGAAAACCAAACTACATGAAAATGCAGTAATTGCCTTTCGATGAAAAGAAATTTCTACACGGGTTCTACGAGACTATACTCTTTTTTTTTTTTTTTTTCAGATAACAAACTTCACACTCGCAAAAATTATGAAAAAGACTAAATGCTTAAGTGCACCTAATGCAAATTACTAAGAGCATGCTAATTCTAAGATGCAAAAACTACCAAAGCAAAGAGAAATTTCCAAAGAATCCTTCAGTTTTATCACTTTTCTAGTTGTCCACAAAGCTAGTTCCCAAAATCAGAAACTCTCAGTATAAAGACACCAAAATATGCTCGAAACAAGAGAAAGAAAGCAATGAAAGTTCCCTTCCCAAATCAAGTCAGAAACCGAAGGCAAGAAATCTCAACAAAGCTTCAAAAGATGAAAAGAAACCAAAACAAAAATGCAAAACAAAATCAAAGGAAAAACAAAATGTTTTTGAGCTTTTGAATTTTATAAAAGAAGACTTCAAAGAGACCAAGAAAACTATCCAATTACCAAGCCAAACAATCTCTGAATTTCAAGCAAAACTTCAACAAAATTCTCCAAATCTTATAGTGCCAACTAGTAGCAAGATTTATACGAGCAAAAAGGAAGAAAAGAAACTCAACAACTCAGCCTAGAAGAATAGCACAATCTTGCAGCAAAAAAACTTCAAAGACCCAAAAATGACTCTTCAAAAATTGCAACAAGACCTAGTCACATGAAATCAAGAAAACTAACCGAAAAGTAGGAAAAAATTAAAGTGCTAAGCAAAACATAAAGTGAGGAAAGAGCATACGAGCAGAAGCTCTCTGTCCTGATAAAGCAGAACAACCAAGAATCTCCAGAAAGAGATCTTGGTACTCGAACCAGAAATGCAAGCACTAAAAAACAAGATTTTCCAAAGAAGCCAGTCTTCAACCAAACAAGAGAGAAAAAGACCAATAACCACTATCAACACAATCCAGAGACTATAAGGACACTGTAGGAATAGGTCTCCACAGGCAAACAAGACTAAAAAGTCAAGAAATAAAAAATTTCAAAATTTTCCCAGGCATACGCTACTTATCAGCTTTTCAACAAGCATGCATACGCACCTGTGTCAAAGGAAACCCGCGTATACGCGACTTCCTTTAACAAAAACTGCGTGTATACGCCACTGTGTAGAGGAAAACTCGCGTATGGAAAGGTAAATAATGAAAAATAAAAAATGATCAAGCCTGGCTAAAGAACCAGGTCTTTAGTCTGACTGAGAAAAAGCTAACTGGACTGGAAATAATGATTAAAACTGTTGGAAACCTTTAAAATAGCTGAAACCACCCAACAGGGGAATCACAAGAATGTGATCCCCAGCGGAGTCGCCAATTCTGTTTCGGGAAATAACTCTCTAGAGGTCGTTGGGTCAAAACCTCCACAGATCAGGGCATGCTATTCAAGGACTCACACAACCACAATTGTATGCTGAAAAATAGATAACATCGATTGTAGAACTCACCCATAGATCCTACATTTGATGTAGATCCCGCGGGGTCCAAACCCCCAGCAACCCTTCTTCCTCCTTAACCTGAAAAGCAAGAAGAAACGTGCACGAAAATCTAGTTGTATAGCATATATTTCTCCTAAAGGTCAGTGTAATCCATGTGAAACATCATATAAACAATAATAAATTCTTAATTAATAATCTTTTCACATATGAAAGCAGATATTAACATGTGAATTCAGGAACAAGATGGTTCTTCTTCATTACGAACACCATGTACAATGATAGTAAGGTGGAGAGATCACCCGAATCCTTCCACGATATTTGAACAGACCGTCATCCGGATCCGTCCCGCCCTTGCCTCGCTAGGATACTTTCAAGACTTGTGCACACGAGATGACATATAAATTGATGAAAATCTCCAGGAAACAAAGGTTTCCTGTAAAAATATGGGAAGTGCAGGAGGCACGGGAAATCAGACTTGAATTGGGGCTCCAACAGAGTATAATATCTATAATTTCTCTCTCTCCCTTAGGCCATGCACATGAGGGGATTTTATACTCCCTCAAAGTAGTTTCAATCAGTTGGAAACAGTTGGCCACGGGCTGGGGTGGTTGAATTACTGGAATAACCATCAACCCAGCCTCGAAAATAGGGAATTATATATATATTTTTAATGATTTTAATTGCATACGCGGAAAAGTATCTCTGGACTCGTGTATACATGCGGAAAAGTCTGGGAATACCCGCGTATGGGATTTGAAACATTGTTTTTTATGAAATTTTATCCAAGTTTGTGGGAATGGGTGCCCAAGGCCAAAAATACAATCATGAATCCTCTTGTGATTGCCATTTTATCAGCCTTTTTTTTGCTAGATGAGCCTTGGTTTTCTCATTCCACCGTCACCATCTGCTTGGCCGATCATATGCCTTCACTTGGTTGTTTTACCCATTCATGAGGAACCACTGCGATGAGTGGTCTTGTTAGCTAGCCTCTTGACCTTTACTTGTTCTGAGTAGTTCCACCATCACTGGAACCAGTAGCTACCCTTTATACCACTCGTTCCTCCAGGAGGAGTCATCTTTCAACTCTTTTCTGACTCTCTAAAAATGAAAATATCGTTGAGTCGCTTGTCATTTTGATCTCATTAAATTGGTTGCAAAAAGACATCTACCCAATATACATTTACCCCCTTTTCGGGCTGGGATAGATTATTTATGAAAAAGGAATACCCTAGCCTATCGCGACTAGGAGGTTTTCTCAGACATAGTTTTCTACCTTTTCGGATCTGAGAAACTATCTACAAAAAGGGAATTTTGGAGTTTACTTTTCCGTTGTCTTTTCAAACTCTCTAAACATGAAAAGACGCCGATTTCTTCCTTTTTCAGACTCGTTAAAACCTGATGACATCAAACTCCGTCGTAATGACGATGCTTGAGTTCCTCCTTCCTAGGGCTCGTTAAATGTACTAGGTTGGATTTTTCTGAAGGACAAACTTATATGACAAGCATATGGTATCCTCTTCAAGCTTGTGTAAAAATAAAGAGGTACTCACCAGAAATGGTGGAGGAAAATGGAACCAGTATCACCGTCGTGTCGGCAGTATGTCACTCTTGAACATGGTACTTGTCTGCATTCGTGTCGGATTGGGGAAATCTCATCTCGTTTTCTGCTTGCTTCCATGGGTTTGGGTAATCCTTTTTGACTGCTCATCTTATCTTTACCACGTCATTATGACCTCAGATCCTTTGATGTCAAATACTTCCAAATCCAGTGTTGTGCTGCCGATATGTTCAAGAGAAGTTGGCCTCTGCAGTTTTCAATATCCCTCTGATTCTTTACTGATCTTGATTCGTAAACATCATGTTCATCTGTCTCGTGTCGATGATGTGGGAAACACTATGGCCCACCTTCGATCAAGGTCACTTCCTGTCGACTTCAGCTCATTATCCAGGAAGCTGATCTAGGGACTCCCTTCTGGTACCTTGGAGCCTGCATGCCTCAATGGTAGGTTCTTCGCATTCGACGCAAGGTTTTCATCATTGGCCTTCGATCGAATGATTCTGCGGGTGTTCAAAGTTAGCTCACTATTCACATTTCGTGGATTGTACCTATAGTACCTTGAGGGCCATCCTCATTATTGGTGGTACCTCTTGCGTCTGTTAACGACTTTCATCATTGGTTGGTAATCAGACGATGTCCTTGCATGTTCGACTTCAACTCACTTATTCACATGCTAGGACTTGTACTCTGTTTGGGTCGAGATGGAGTGCAAGACCATGGGTTTTGTCTGATGAAATCCAGGCTGCGGGTTTTGTGGATTATCATGATTAGTTACATGACTCATTTCATTGGATGGATATGACCATACCTGAGTCTACTTGATCCTTTCTGGATGGCCACATCCATACCTTAGATCCTGATTATTGTATACTCTATTATGGATGGATGTGCCCATACCACATATCATTATCAGAGATATCAGTTGTACTTGGATGTAGGTCTTCCGACGATAGTATTTTCAGCTGGGCATGTTCCCATAAAGCATTTCACCCCTCTCTCTCTCTCTCGGGCCTCATGCTTTAGGGGGAATATGTTACATAACATTTTGTCACCGTCCCTGCAATTCCCCATTCCACACATTGGAGGGCCTTTCCCATGACCTGTGAGTAGTGACATGACTTGAAACCACTTTCATGGCATTCCCTTACATAAGCAAAAGCATTCCTCTGAAGAAATTTTCCTCTGAAAAACCCTAAAAACAAATCTTTTAGCCTTGGCGCGACTAGCTAGTTTAGCCCTCACGCCAATGGGGGAAATCCACTATAGTGGGTGTGCCAACTGGTGCTCTTTCCCTGTGTCTCACTCGCACCAAGCTTAATAAGGGTTGTTTTTTAAAAATAAAGGGCAGAAGTTTGATTGCAACAAACTCCTGAACGGGTCACTAAAAGGAGTTGGGTGGTTTGGCTCTGGATCTCCATGTATGGGAAGTGGTTTTCCACCTTTCATGGAAGCTTCCTTAGAGATAGGGCCAATCCCATGATTGTAGGGATCCCAACTCCTCTTCCCCCATCTATATATGCTTGCCTTCTCCCTTAGCAAGCTAGCTGAACTTGTAGTAAGGAGACTATAGCCAAAAAGCTTTTGAGAGCCAAGCTGAAGAGAGAGAGCTTCGTCCCATTTCCGATAAGCTTTGTTAAGATGTGCTCCACTGTCAGCCCCACCGAAGGAAGATCAAGCGTCAGAGCTTTGGGTTGTATCTTTCCTTTTTTATTTTAATGATAGGCGACTTTTATTATGGTTCTATTCATGTGTCTATTTCTTTTATGCAATGAATTACATCCTCTCTGACTGATGTATGGTTACGGGCTTTAGATCTTATGTTGTATGTCGTTGTATCTTTTGCATGTGTGCAGGTTTCAGACGCATCGAATGGAAGAATCATGATCTGCCAAGCAAAGGACAGGAAGCGTCATCCTTTCTTCAATGACCACTGCGTAGGATTTGAGGTAGGCAATTCGTTATGATTTTTTTCATTTTGTAACTAGAAAACTGCGTCACTGCATGACCTGATTGTTGCTAGACCCGATCTGGGCTAGTAGGGATCGCCTCTGTCCGCAGAGGGGATTTACCTCTCCAACACTTTCATGTTCTAAGACATACCTTCTTAAAACTTCATCCACACCCAATTTGTATAGTTTGCCAAAAAAAAATGTAAATTTAGCTGCGTGTGAAACCAACTCCTTCTTTTGTTCCATCGAATATTCAGAAGGCGCACTACCAGTAGTTGGAAAGTTAATGATATCTGCAAAGTGTTCATTGACCAGTTTAATGGCAAAGAGATGCGCATCAGGTAATCCATCCTCCAGACTAGTCGGTTCTTCCCCATTCTCAATGCGTGATAAGTGATCAGGTCCAACATTAAATCTACCAAGCTTAACAATGTTTTGAAAATCATATTCTTGAAATAGTACTAGTCATCTACAAATATTCCCCCCCAACATAAGCTTGTTGACTAGGTACTTAAAAGAAGAGTGGTCAATGAACATCTTGAAGTGCCCTCCTAGCAGATAATGCCTATATTTTTGTAGAGCGTAGATCATAGCCAAACCTTCCCTCTCTGTGGTTGAATAGTTGCGCTCTGAACTAGAGAGCTTTCTACTTGCAAAGGCAATGGGGTGATCAATATATTCTCCTCCTGGCTACACTAAGACAACTCCAAGTGCAATTCAAAATGCATCAACATGCACATGGAAGACCTTGGACTAGTCAGGGAATACTAAAATAGGTGCAATAACCATCTTTTCCTTGAGCAACTAAAATCTCCTTTGGCAGTCCTCATCCCAAAAAAACGACACATATTTCTTTAGCAATTTTTTCATGGGTGTAGTGATCATCGCGTAGCCCTGAATGAATTTTATATAATATCTTGTGTGTCCCATAATAAAGCGCAACTGTTTTATATTGGCAGGAACCTCTAAATGGACAATAACTACAACCTTGGATGGATCGACCATAAAACCTTGCTGAAAAACAATATGCCCCAACAAGATCCCAAAAGGAACACAAAATATACACTTCTTCAAGTTAAGAGAGATCTGATTCTTTTTGCACGTATCGAGCATCATGCGCAGGTTGGAAACATGCTTCTTCAACAGTCCAAACACAATGCAATCATCAAAGTAAACCTCCAGTAACTTGTGCATGAACTACTTGAATACAACTACTACTATGCACGAGAATATAGCAGGTGCATTATTTAATCCAAAGGGCATGACTGTGTATTGGAAGGATCCCCATTCTATTGCAAAAGTGTTCTTACTTCGGTCTTCTGGCACAATCCTGATCTGATGTTACCTTGAAAATCCATCAGTGAAAGAGTAGGCCTCTTGTCCCCAACATTGTCCAATATCTCATATGAAAATGGGGTGGAGAAGGGATCATGTATGATTCATTCAATTTGCGCAGGTCCACACAAATCCTTATTTCTCCCATAGTCTTATTTTCCTGAAACCATTGAGCTTACCCAATCAGAATCTTCCACAGGCTCAATGATTCCTGCAACAACAATTTTCCCCAATTCTTCCTTCAATTTATGCTTATATTTTGAATTTAACTGATATGGTCGCTGCTTGATGGGGAGCGCATTTGGTTTCAGAGTGATTTTCATAACTCCAAAGTCTCCTATAATTCCTTTTAGCTCAGAAAACTTTATGGGGAATAGGTCCTGATATTATGTCAGCAACTCCACAATCTTTCCCACTGTGTCATCATCCCAATAATCTCCTATTTTGGCCAACTTGGGTTGTTCCTCCGTCCCAATGTTGACTTTCTTAAATTTGAAGGGCTTAGTCACATCCATCATTCCTAACAAGGGGCCTTCAACTGCGTGCTCCCCCTCAGATTTTGGGATATTGAAATTTCTTGGATCCTCATCGTTATCTTCCACTGGCATATTTTTGCAGTTGGAAATATCCTGCATCTGCGCATCCCATGAAAGTTATGGAACCTCTATTGCAGGTTTTGTCGTGTCAAAGAAAACTCCTTGGATTCCACAAAATACCCGACTAATTCCTTCAAACCCACTGGAAAAGCTAAAAGTGAGGAGAAAAATTTCCGTTAATGAGGCCCGCCCAACAGTTCCTCAACGCAACTCTGTTTCCAAGTACCAATTGGTGGGCAGCTTTCCTAGAGTATGGAAAAAAATAGGCAACCATTCAGGCTGAGGTTCATCACCCCAAGTAGATGTCCATTTATCCAAGTGTGAGCGTGGGTCATCCTTTCCTGTGTATACTTCATCCAACTTGGTTACTAGATGAGTGAAGCACAACCGCATCATATAGGCACATTCTTCCCAAGTTTCAAATTTCCCTTTGTGCGTATCCCACCAACATGTTGGAGTTGTGTGCATGGCAAGATCGAATGCCAAAAACCTTCGATATTCGGGGACAACCTTTCCCATTTCTTCCAAAAATAAAAGAACATTACCAGAACCATCAAAATAGGGCAATTATCGTACCTCTGAGGAGATGCATCGCAAATTTTTAGTGACTCTGAGGCAGCACAATGCAGAAACATCATGCAGACGATTCTATCAGTTTTTTGTTTCCTCATCTGAATCAGAGAAGCACGAGCTATCCTTTTCCCAATTCAACATCCCATTAGAAATTGGATTGATCCAATCCTCATCTCGTGCGGTCAATTTGTAGATGTGATCAACATCGTCTTCTGCGCGCACTGGTTCTGTATATCTCTTCCCTTCCACAAGATCCAAAGGTACTATAACCAAAGTACCATTGTTTTCAAAGATCATACTCCCGTGCTTCAAGTTGATGATGCCCCCCATGTTGATAGCCCAATCTAGTCCTAGCAGCATAGGGCAGGGGTCTGTATCATCACAAAATTGTATTACTTCAAATTCTGCGCATACCTTGACTCCAACAATATCTACCAGAACCTGTGGGAGTCTTCCCAATGGGATAATATTCTGTTTAGTGGCCATGTGCAACTGAGTGGTGGACCATTCCATCTTTGGTTTGCTCATCTTCTGTCAGGTTTTCTTAGGTAGAACATTCACATCAGATCCCAAGTCCAAAATGACATGATCCATCTTATATTCCCAAATCTGCATGGTCATGCACATCTCTCGACTGGTTATCTTCTTATTCTTGTAGATATTGTTTACAACCTTTCTCTTGGTCTAAGGAAACTCATTATCTGTGCAATTATCTATTAGAGCTTGAAGTTTGTCTACTGCTTTATGGTTACGAAATAGCTTGATGCATTCTTGAAAGAAAGGTTTTACTTCATCATCGATCCTTTTTTATATGATTGACTTAGATGTGGAAGCACCTGCAACAAAAAAATCCTTTCTAGCTTCTACAAAAGTCTCCTTCTCCCTCTACAGGTTGAATCCTTCCTTCTTTTCAGAATCCAACCTGATCCAAAGTTCTGCATCAGCCTTCTTTCCCTCGCCTTCTCCAATGGTAGCACCACTTCGTGTAATTATGTTTACACTCAGATCATCTTCTCGCAGCTAAGCTCTAACCATTTTTATATTTTGTGTACGCGTCTACTATTGCTTCTCCTGCATTCTAGCAATCAAAACACGACAATATTCAATAACATGATCAAACTATCTACAATACCCACAAGACTGTCGCGTAGGGTTCAAACAATCGCTCAAAGTGCCCACCATCTCCACATTTGTAGCAGATCAGTTTTCCTCTTTCGCGACCTACACCTGCACCTCTCCCTCCTCCCCTTCCTCTAGCTGGAGATCCACCATGCCTAGAGGGGGATGCTGGTGAAGATGGGTTGGCTTGAACTCTATAGAGGCTGGCATTTTCTATCATCAAATCAAATGTGTGGAAATGGTTTTCATCGTGGCCAACCAAAGATAAAAAAATACACCATTGCTGCTTTGGTTCTGGTACATAACTTCCTAATCGAGGGAAAATGTTTGTGTCATGTAGACCAGCTACTTGAAAGCCATCTCACCATAGCGTGGGAGTACCACTTGGTCCTGTAGCATCCTTGGGTCGCAACGAACTTGGCCCTCCTACTTGCATGTAATCCTAAAGCATGAGACATTTATCTTTTGTGTGACTAGAGCCTTTACAACGTATACACCATACCTCTGCGCAAGCCTCTTTCCCATTATCTTTGCGCATTTTATGAATTTATAAATGCATTGCTTCTAAGTGATTATGGATTTGTAGAGTTCCAAATTGGTCATCAGGCCTGGGCACGGCTTCTAGCTTCATGGAAAATTTAAGAGCTTCAGCCTGAGAATCAATTTTATGCTGATTTAGGGGGCCGCGCAAATGTGGTAGGAGCATGGAAATAAACCATTCTTTATGCTGCTTATCGTCATAGAAAAATACTTCTTCGCTAATAGTGCCCTTTAATCACTGATCTGCCTCCTAAATATATTCATTTGGATCTTCAAATTTCTTTTAGCTCTGTTAAAAATTGTGAGTAGGACTTTGGTTTTCTAAATTGCTGCTTCAAAGCTTTCTTGATCTCATCGACAGTAGGGTCAGCGTTCCGAGTCAGATATCCCATAAAAAAATCCAGTGCACGACCCTCAAATTCCATAGCTAGCTACACCCTCTTGACAACATCAATGTTGATGTTTTTCTTAGTCCATACTGCATCTGCAACAAACTAGAATCTATCCATGTCTTCATCTCCCACACCCTTAAAGGTGGGTAGCTTCATATGTGTAGCTATATTTCCTCCTGGCAGTGGTGGAGGTGGAGTAGGAGATGACCTATCCCTGGACGAGTTCTACTGTGGGGTGGATGGGGGGTTTCCTCCTGCACGCGTAGCTTCACCACTCTCTGTATCACTATTAGGCAAGTTTCTCATAGGGCTATATAATGATATGTCACCTCTTTGGTTGAATCGAAAGTACTTTCCACTACACGTAGTGCTCTCAAATTCGTTTGGGGACATTCACTCGGCGTGACTACACATAAAACCCTTTTTGCACAATAACATCTTAATTAGTAAAGGCAGAGAGCGTATGAACTTACCTCTTGGTCATTTAAAGAATGTTCTTTCTTCTTCAGAATATGAAAAAAAACTGATCAACCACCAAATATGTCACAAATCCACCCACAATGTTGCCAACCCAATGGTCTACCATGCGAGTGATGGTGTTATCAATATTTTCTAATTGTTGGATCAAATCAATCGTCCACTGAGTGATTTTATTGTCCTTCCAACAGCTTTGAAACTTAGCTATCCTTAATAACCACTTCTGTAATTCATGAGAAAAGTTCACAAAGAAGATTTCGTGGACCTCTGTGAAAATGTACCCCTGTTCACAATCTTAAGTAGATGATTTATTACTTCTATTCTCCTTGATGGCGGATTTTTGTATCTTTTGCTCAAACCAATCTTCTAATTCAGTCTTTGATTGCTGCCACAACATCTAATCTCTCTCAAAATGATCCTGGTCTCGACAACGAAACCATTTTTTTTTCTTGAGGGGTCCTGACCTAGGTTCAGAGTTAGCATGTAACCAACAAAACCTTCTTACTACTGGACCTTTCAGTAATGACCTGCTTGTGCAGGAAAAAGTCTCACCCGAAGCAGTATGGGGGGTGCTGGAACCAGGTTTCCACATCCTGAGACAGAATTAAATGAAGTGGGCGTCCACATATATATCGTAGTAAAACAGACTGTCTTGCATACTAGGAACCATAACCATAAACCCTAGGTCGACTAACACAGGTTAACCCTGTGCGCGCACACAAATAGTAGATATGCAATCCCCTTTAACTGTTCTAACAATGTAATATTCAACCCTTAAAGTAACTGATCTAGGAAATTATCATATGCATCAACGATATAAATAGGTACGCAAACCGATTTGATTACAAATAACAGGAATTATACACAAAAAACATAAATCATACGCAAAATGCCCAATCACAGATGCATTAAGTACATAGAATTGCCAATTTTTTTTTTTTTATTAAACAGTATTCACAGAAACCCTTACAATTCACAGAAATTCTTACAATTCACCAGATCTACTTGCACACATAGCTAGCAGGGTCCGCACACAACCAGACTAAGGTCTCCATGCACATAGCCATCAGGAGCCTTTCATACACAACACTTACAACAAATTCAACTTATTCGATCTATCATCAATCTCTAATAATTCATATATTCTTAGCTGATCTATCTGGCTCAATCTATAATTCTATTTATACCTTCACTTGCGCTCATACTGTGGTCCTCAAACCATGGTTTGAGACCTCTAGTTTAGCCATTAACCCATTAAAACTCATGAAGGGACTCTGCCCCACCCCAAATCCCCTTGTATCTTCTTTGCGTAGCGCGCACGACTCAAAACTAACAAAAATACTGATATTTGTCCAAAATTGTGGTCCTAAGGGACCCTGCTCCAACACACACCAGGTTTTTATTAGCCATGGATTTGGAAAGGAATCAAATTAAATTTTATTTTTCTCATCCCTCTGCGTTGACTATTTCCTCAACAACAAGTTTCAAAACTATGAATTTAACTGTGGATGCAAGGGATATTCCATTGCGTGACAAAATCAATCTACACAGGAAAACTGGAGAACTGATCTATAATGATATGAGTAAAACATCACTAGTAGAAAGAAAAACAGAGGCCTTGTTGGGGAATGTAATAAATCAATTGAAGTTAGAAAAGAAAAATCCAAAGCCTTGTATACTCAACATGAAAAACTAAAAAAATTAATTGTGAAGCTTGGAGTAAATCCTGAGGATAGATCTACTATGCAAAAGCTTTTGTAGGTGACAGAGTCAGAAATACGAGTGTTGAGGAAGAAATTAAAGTTTCCTGTAGCTGAACATGTTATGGCCCTAGAGGTAGGCCAAGTTGAAAAAGAAAAATAGCTTTTAACAAAATAACTAATGGAAAGAAAAAATGCAGTGAATACCTTGAAGGAACTGAATTCTAGCTTGCAAAAAAAGATGGATACCCATGTCTGCACCATTGTAGTACAACTAGATTCATAAAATCCAACAGATAATTTAACCATTGTTATGACTGAGTTGAAAATTTCAGAAGATGAAATGAAGAAAATAAAGATGAATCTGGATGAAACTAAGGAACATTTAAATTTCAAAGAAAGGCGATTGAATATGGAAAAACAGAGTGCATCACAATATGAGAAATATTATCAGACAACATGCAATGAGATCAAAGACTTGAAGGATAAGGTAATGGGAAATATTTCACTTATACATGCCAAAGAAATAATTTGGAACGATATTATTCAACAAGTAAAGTTTATTTGGGATTATATGTTAATTATAACAGAATAAAAATCCATTGTCAGAGACATGGAAAACATCGTTGCTGCTGTTGGTGTCCCGTGTTTTGATAGTTTGGAAAATCAAAAGACAAGGCAACATCAGAACACCTTAGAGTCCTGTGATCTAGTCTCTGCTTCGGTGAGAGATCTTCAATGTTTGCTCATGGTGGGCTATTTATCTTGTGTGCTTAGAATATGGATTTTAGACTAGTTATTAAGTGCAAAGTCAGAGTTGTTTGTTTCCATGGTTGGATTGATACCACACAAAATAAAAGATCTAGGAAAGAGAGTATAGAATGGAGAAACATCCATCATCATAATGAGCTAACAAGGAGGTCAGTATTATTACTCATCAATGAAGTACACAGATGTAGGACCTAACTTGGTCAGCAGGATCCTTGGTTTTGAATATATGGATACAATGATTTGAAAGAGAAGTTGAATTTTAAATGCAGAATTTAAAAGCATAATTTGAACAATAAAGAGCTCTTTGATAGACAAGGCTAACCATAAATTCTACAAATCACACCTTTAAGAAAATAATGATTTCAAAACAACTTTTTAAAATGAAATCTAAGATTCGGGGAACACCCTATTTCCTCAAAGATTTTATTTCAAATGACTTAGAAAACATAAAAGATTCACTGATAATTGCAGTCATAGAAGAGGGAACACCTAACACATCTATGATTACATCTATGATTACAACTATAAAGACCTTTAAGACAAATGTTTAAGCAAGGACAAAGGGCAAGATCGGAACAGACCTCCTTGATTCACTGTAAACAAGAAACTTCAAAGGGAGACTTCAATAACAGTTTTTAGGTGGCAGCAGACAAGCAGGGAAAACCATAAATCATGCTGAAACCAACTATTTGAACTATTAAGGAAATAAATGAGCATGAAGACTAAAGAGAGATATTAAAGACTTTAAAATACTTCAGCAGAAGAAAACATTTCAACAGTGAAGGATGAACAGGTCTAAGGTGCTTCCAAGAGTCATTTCTTAGCCTAAAACTTTCAACCTACTGTAGTAAGATATTATGGAACATAATGAAAACAGGAGAAAACATCAAACAGTTCAGAATACTTCACCAACAGCCAAGCTCATGGATCCAATGATAGAGCCTTCTCAGGAACAAGCATGCAACAACATCATCAAAGCTTCCAAGACTTCAGTTTCTTCTTCAACTTCAACAGACTATGTATTTATTTCAGAGAGTTTCGATATTACAACTAGTGATCAACCAACAACCAACCCCTATCTCATCTTCTTCAGAAGTATTTATAGAAGAAATGAGGAGGTGGAATGGGATAAAATATCTTCTAAGTTCAATTAATACAATTTACGGTCTCTTGGCCTTTGAGGGGCTTAATGGAGAACATTCTGATATTTTTCCTGTATTAATTGGTTTATATTAACTATCAAGCTTGCTGGAAAGAATTTGTTGACTTTAAGGCTCTTCGTTATCCTTATAATAACTTCTGCTATCAGTTTACAATAAATTCCTTTGGTTGAATTAACTGTTCAGCCGCATTGATGCAAATTCTCCAGGTCTGGTCATAACTCGGCCTCTTTTTGATTACTTTGAGGTTGTAGGTGGCTCTGTGGTAGTTGGGGGATTCAATTTGCCCCTGATCTGGCAGCGTAGGCTCTTGGAATTGATATATATTAGTATTTTAACCTAAAAACACCTTTAATATACTTGAATTCTGTGTTTTTAGGCTTAACAAAGCCTAATATGTGTCTTCTGGTCCTCAAACTTTCTTTGATCATGAATCAGGCCTTTGATTTAGTCAAATAAATGGCCTAATCCCTCCAAACTGTGTTAACAGTCTTCAAATATTTTTCCACTTTGATTCCATGCTGTCGGTCTGATACTCTTTGATTATATTAATCTTCACTGTGTCTTGTTGATGTGCAGGCCGCATAGGGCTCTTATGGCATCAATGCCTTATGAAGCAATGACAAGACATGGAGTAGAGCCCCGCGAGTGGTTCCCTTTGATAAATCAAAGGCACGGAAAAAGTATTTCCTGGCCCCCGGCTTTCTTCCTTTATAATGGAAAAAAATTTTGAAACCTGCAAAATAAACAAAACATTATGAAATCCTGCATTTTTAGGTTTAACTGCTTCAGAGGGCATCGAGAGAGAGCATGGATGTTGGATGGAAACATCCAACGGTGGAGATTTGCGTAGAAGAGGTTAAAAAGGAGAGTGGAAAGATATATGATTTGGATCCGTCGATCTACAGAGATCGACGGTTAGGAGCGATTGGGGACGCAAAATGAAAAAATAGCGAAAATACAAAGGAAAACAGGTTAAAAACCTTAGGTGGAGGGAAGAATGAATTAGAGATCAAATGGGTTTCGGGAAAAACATGAGCCGTCGGATGCGACTAGACTCACAGAGATCAACGGCGGATATTAAATCGGGAGATCGGCGATCGGGGCGAACAAAAAAATACGCCCGATGAAAAATTGCGATGCGATGTAGCGCGGATCGTTGATCTAAGGACGAGATCAAGGGTGGAGAATGAATCGGGGGATTGGCCGATCGGAGGGAACAAACACATGCAGCGATCGAAAGTTGCGATGCGATTTTGAGAATATCTTTGATCTAAGGACGAGATCAACGGTCGGGATTGTTTCAACTTTCGCACCGGCGGAAACCCTTTAAAACATAGGAAAATCCAACATTTTAATAAAAACAAAGGTTTTTATGGTATGGGCGGGATGTATATATATATGATAGATAGGTGCCCATTTGCGGGGCCTTTGGATGTATGAAACACAAATAGGCCCAGTGCTGTATATATATGGGGGCCAATCACATCAAAGTTTTTCGAGCCCGGTCTTTCAATCAACCCATTCGTGAATTTCTCCGATGCGATTGCGCGATTGGGTCTTTTCAGTCTAACCATTTTTATATTAGCACGTGACTTTAGTATGTTAGATCAAAACTTTGGAAAAAGGGCTTTTAGTATTTTCAAAGGAAAAAATGGATCGGGCATGATTTATTCAATGGTCTTAGCACCCGATGGTGGGCCCACAGGTTATATGAAACGATAATGTGATCGGGGTTTATAAACCCGGGGCTTAATCGCATTGGATTTTTTGTAATGGCAACAGACTTGTGCACTTGGAAATTTTGCGATGCGATTAAGTGCCTTGTGGGCCTAGCGCCTGGTTTCAGGGTGTGGGCATGTGGGGGAAGTGGTTTAAAGACTTAGCCCAAGGGGGCTTAAGTCCTTAGTGATAAAAACTTGTTTTTTTATGAATTTTTTCATGGTTTTCAAAGGAAACGGGGGTTTCAGAATAGTTTAAAAATGAGTCTTAAACTATGGAAAAATGTTTTTCATGAATGGAAGAAGGAGAAATCATGAAAAATAGAGGAAGTATATGGAGAAAAAGGGGAGCAAATGAAGGTTAGTTTTGAGTGGGGGAAGGGGAAAAAATGATGATTTTGCAGTAGTCTTTCTCTTGGAATTTTAGTAGAATTTCTGAGTATTGAAATGGGGACAATAGTGAAGATTTGGACAGAGGCATGAAGCCTTCAAGAGTCTTCAAGAGCCAACACTTTTTGCAATAAAATCTGTTCCTTGAAGGCTCCAAAAATGATTTAACCACCTTTTGGTATAACAAATTTATAGGTGGCTAACAATGGCTCCACTTGGGGATGATGCCTTCTTGAAGGCATCAAGAACTTCAGAATCTGCATTCTCTGGGAGACTGACTTGTGCCTGATCCATTGAGCTACCCTTCCTTTGCTGGGATGATCTTGCTCTGAAAATATATTAGCAGCCATAAAAACAATGGTTCTTTCATCAACAAGCTTTCTACCTACCCAATCCTACTGATCTAACATTTTTTCTTCTTAGAGTGCACTTGGATTGGCAAACTCTCTTACAACATTTTATTCTTTTTGAAAGCAAAAAATCTAATCTAGTTCTACTTCTTATTTCTCCATGGACTCAGATTAAGCAGTTGAGCCCATATGCTTCTCTACCTAATCTACTAATCTGTTAGGATTAAAGAGTCTAACAGATTTTTATTCTCTAATTTCTAAAGCATAAATTAAAAAGCATACAAGTCAGGATTGAACAGTTTAACTTGATGCTGATCTATGGCATAAAAACAAGCCGCACATAGATTATTATTTGCAGAATATTAAATCAAAATGACGAAGGCTTAAGATCTGAAAATTCAAAGCACTTCCTTTATCCTTTTACAGCTCTGATTTGACCCTTATTTGAATTGCTTCTTCCTTTCTCTCTGGTTCAGATTTTGAGCTTTTTTAGAACCAGATTTTAACATCTTTGACTCGGAATTTGAAACAGATTTGAGTCATTATCCCTTTGAAATTTTAGGTTCAGTTTTTTAAGCATGTTCGAACCTTTAATTTCTACCCTAATCTATCTACTGGTAAGTCAAGATTTAAACAGTTTAGCAGATCAAATTCACTATCCTATCAACAGAAAATTTAAAGCTAATTAGTCAAGATTAAATAGTTTGACTAACTAGAAGTGTGTTTGGCAGGAGTGGCATTTGAGCTTGGACACTTTCAGAATTTGTTTCTCTTTTTTGGTACAGGGCCATACCTTTATTGTTTTTACAATTTTCCCTCTTTTCTCTCTTTCATTGTTTTTGTATTTTTTGATTTTTCTAACTTTGAATGCGATGGTTAGACTATGATATTTACAATGAAAAAATAAAATGCTTTAAAACTCAAGATTCTTGGAAGAAGTAATGCTTGAGCGTCCTGCCATTGACAGGACCTCCATACAGATCTTCTCCATTCAATTCTTTCAAGAAAAATGCATTGTGACCCCTCTCAGCATGGATAATATATGGCCCTTTCCACAAGTTCTCAAACTTGCCATGTTTTCCCTTCCCTTCTCTTCTTGAATCCCATTTAAGAACAACATTTCCAATTTGGAATTTTTTTTCATTAGTCCTCTTATCAAATAGTTTCTTCATATTTCCTTGGACTAACTGTGTTCTCTCATAAACTTCTTCTTTGGTCTACTGTGAATGGATTTTTTGGTTGATCCTTCTCTGCATATCATTCTCTTCAATCTGCACTTCTTGAAGGAGTTTCATGACTGGAATTCCCAATGAGGTAGGAAAAACTGCATCCATGCCATAAACTAACTGATAGGGGGACATATTTATTGATTTCTTTGTAGTTAACCTATCAGCCCACAAGGCATGAACCAGCGTACTGTGCCATGATTTCTGATTTTGTTCCAAATTTTTTTTAATGATATTGATGAGGCTCTTGTTGGAAGATTCAGCTAATCCATTTCCTTAGGGATAATAAGCAGTGGAATGGCCCAAGGTTATGTGGTATTTGTAACATAAATCAACCATCTTCTTAGATTTAAAAGCAACAGCATTGTCTGTTATGTTTTTTCTGGGACAACCAAATCTAGATAGGATATTTGTTTCAAGGAACTTGATAATGACAGAGTCATTAGCATTTCTGGAGGGTATAGCTTCTATCCACTTGGAAAAGAATTCGGTGGCTGTGAGGATCCACTTATGTTGAGCTGAGGAGGATGGGTGAATTTCCCCAATGAAGTCTAAACCCCATTGCTGAAAAGGTGCCTTAACTCTGATGGGATGTAAGGGTAAGGGAAGGAGTTTTATTTTGCCATCAAATATTTGACACTTATGGCAAGACATGACCAACTTTTGAGTGTCTGGGAAAAGGGTAGGCCAATAGTAACCAGATCTAAGAATTTTTTTTGCTGTGGCCTTCTAGTAGAGGTGTCCTCCACATTCTCCATCATGCAACTCATGCATGATTTTTCCTGCATCATCTTCAAGTAAACATTTAAGCAAAATTCCAACAACATTTTTCCAATATAATACTCCACTAATATGCAAAAAATCAAAGCTTTTTGCTTCAAAAATCTAGCTTTAGTTTTAGACAGAGAAGGAGGGGCATTTATATATAAAAGCACATAAACGATGTCAGCATACCAAGGAGAATTTTGAAAAGTTTCTTCAATAAAAGGAGCAGTGGATTATTCTATTTCTTCCAACACATCTACCATATTTATGTCAAGTGCTTGGAAGTTAGACTTAGCCATAAGTTTTGCTAATCCTTGCCCTTTAACTAGTTTGGTGGGCCTAATTTCTAAGTCATATTCAAGAATAGTTTCAATCCATTTTCCCCTTTTACCATCAGGGCCTTGACTTAGAATGTCCTTGACAATAGTATTTGGAACAAAAGCTATTATGTGAGAGTGTAAAATATAGACCCTAAAGTCTTTTAATGCTTTTAATAATGCTAAGGATTGCTTCTCCATGATATTATAGTTGAGAGGAGCATCTCTTAAGGCCCTACTAAGGAAAGATATTGGTTGCTCTTGCCCCAAGTCATTCTTTTGAAGTAATAATGCAGCTATGGTATGCTCAGATGCAAAATAAAAGATATAAAAGTCTTTGGTGAAATCTGGACTAATCAGGACTGGTGTTTGAGTAAGAGCTTGTTTGACCAGTTCGAATGATTGTTTAGCTGGTAAAGTCCATTTTACACCCACATATTTCTTAAGCATGTTTGTAATATTTTTTAATAGCTCAGCAAGGTTGGGGATGAACCTCCTTAGAAAATTTATCTTTCCAATGAAAGATTGTAATTCTTTGAGGCTCTTAGGATGGCTGATCTGCAATATGCCATCTATCCTTGTAGGGTCTATTTTGATTCCCTCTTCCAAAATTATATGGCCAAGAAGTTTACCTTCTTGGAGACTGAAGAGGGTCTTCTTGGGATTTAGTGACAAGCCAAATTTCCTACACTTGTCAAAAACTTTTCTTAAGTGAATCAAATGTTCCTCATCAGTTTTTGAAAAAACGGTTATGTCATCAAGGTAAATAATTATAAAATAGTCAATATCTTCCGAAAAGGCTATATCCATGGCCCTTTGGAAGGTGGCCCTTGCATTCATTAATCCGAAAGGCATTTTGAAATACATAAAGGTGCCCCAAGGTGTGGTAAAAGCAGTTTTGATTTGATCACTTGGGAGCACTAACACCTGGTTGTAACCTGAGAACCCATCTAAGAGGGATATCCTTTTTGACCCAACTACCCTTTGAAGTATATGGTCCATCTTGGGCAAGGGGTAGTTGTCCTTTAAAGAGGCTCTATTTAAATTTCTGAAGTCAATACAGAGCCTGATTTCCCCTGTTTTCTTTCTAACAGAAACCAGGTTTGATACCCACTCAGAATATCTAATTATTACAATGATCCCAGCAGCATACATATTTTCAATTTCTACCCTAACTAAAGGGAGTAAAAGGGGGTTTATTCTCCATAGTTTTTGTTTAAAAGGCTTCTGATTTTCCTTCAAAGGAATTTTATGCTGGATGATGCTGGTATCGTATGATTTTAGGTCTTTGTATCCCCAAGAAAAAACATCTTTGAACTCTTTGACCAACTTTATGTATTGCAGTTTTATGTGAGTTGGGAGAGTGCTGGACAACTTGATCATCTTGGGTTTTGCTGGACTGCCTATGTTATTCTCTTCTGTGTTTGTTTCCACAGGCTCTATTCTCGATTCTTTGGCTACATCGTTAAAATAAAAAAGGTGTTCTAAAGGTGCTATACCTCTTGGAATTTTATCATTTTTGCATTGTAAAACCTCCAAGTCTTCTTGGTTTGTGTTGTCAGCTATCTCTGCTTCAAAAGCATTTTCATAATGATTTATATTAGCAGTATATGTCATTTCAACTTCTGGGATTTGTTCAATATATAAGAAATTTTCTTTATGGCTGGTTTCTGACATTGGTATGCTGAAATCATTTTCAAATTTCAAGAAATCATCTATGTTTTTGTCAGAATCAAACACTTGCCAGTGATCTTCGTTTTCAGGTACATCAGGCCTATGTTTTACCTTTACACTGAGTTGTTCATTTATTTCAGGTATCTGGCAATTGCTGGCATTGAAAGCGAGTTCATTTGCTAGATGATTCAATTCTCTTGGAATGAAAATAAGTTCATACTTCTCAAAGGTTTTTAATATATCAAGGGCAGCGTTCCGATATTCCCTAAGTCTTGGATTTTTAGCCGAGTATTGTCCTTTGATTTGTCTTATGATAAGTTCAGATTCTCCTAAGATTGATATCCTCTGGGCTTCTAACTGTTTAAGCAGTTGTAAGCCTAGGAGAAGTGATTCATACTCAGCAATATTGTTAGTGCATGGGAAATCCAATTTCTATGAAAAACTCTGTTTTGTATTTTGAATCCACACACCTGCTCCTGCACTTGTTTTATTACAAGATCCATCAAAGTTTAGGGTCCAAAGTATGTCATTCCTATTTTCATTTTCTTGTTGCTTTTGATTGGTAATGTTTTGAATTTGATTGAAGGGAATATTTGATTGTTCTGGTGAACCGATTGGGTCCATGTTTTCCTTATTTGGCTGAGTGATTTCATCTTCGTCATAATATAAAGGAATCTAAACTTGATTGAATAGAATATATTGGAGAGTTTTTTGGTTTGTCTATGTTGCTCACCATGTACTTCATGTGGGATTCCCTGTATAGTCTTCTGTTTTGGTTAAAAATGAGAATGGTGGCATAAGAAATGTCCATTTGAAGGCTTCCCTGAAGTTTGGCTCCCCAAGATCTGGATAAGAGCATGCCATACTTAGGGGGAATGTCAGCTACAACTATGTCCATGAATAAACTCTTAGCAGGGATTTGGGCTAAGTTAACACACATATCTTTGATTAAACCCAAACACTTGACTCTGCTTGAGTCAAAGGAATACAAGTATTTGTATGGCTTAGTAATTTCTAAGCCTAAGCTTTCCATCACTACTTTGGGATTAGATTGTGTGAAGCTCCTAAGTCTAACATAGCATTGTGTAAAATTTTCTCATGTATGTTCAAGCTAACATAGAAGGGAGGGACAACCCCTTCTTGGTATTTTCCTTCAACTTCTGGACCAAACAACAACTCAAGTTTGTCATCTGTCAAGTTTAAAGTGTCTGTATCACTTCCTAAGTTCAAAGCTTTCAAAACTTGGTTTTTATACACCTCTTGGGTTACTAGTTCAGCTAGGGGGATGGTAATTTTTATCTTAGCAATCTCTCCCTCAAGGCTAAAAGGAATAATTGACTTGTTTGTATTTACATCTGTTTTTTCAATTGAATTCTTTTCAGCAACTTTGATTTGCTGAACCTTGTTTGGACTGGTAATTGGAACAGTTTTATTAGGACCACTAGTTGAAGTGCTAGGGGTACTCTGTTCAACATTTGGCTGAACACCTTTATCTTTGTTTAAGTCTGGTTTCTTGGCCAAAATGTTGGTTTTCTCTGCTGTCTTTTTGGGCTGGTTTTCTGCGTTTTTCTTGACAGCAGTGCTAGTGTTCTTATCTTTTGAATTATCTATGTTTCCCTTGTTCCTAAGATCATACTGTTTGTGTACCTCCATGATTGCATTTTCAAAACCCAATCTATAGTCATCAGAATCTTCATAGGTATTTTATTTTGATCATAAGAGAATAAATCTTGTTCTTCCTCAGTGAGGAAAACATCATCCCCACTGTCTGATCCAATCAAGTTTACATGAGATTCTTCCATCCTTTCCAACTCCCTATATTCCTCATATTGATCTACATAGTTCTGTTGAAAGGGAGGTCTAATCTATTGGTCACTTTCTTTTTGCTTATCTTGATTGTTGTCTCTTCTATAATTCTGATTTCTAATTCTGTTTTGGGAGTTGTTCTGATTGTCTCTTGGCTGTGTTCTCTCAAGTATGCTCATCCTTTTCATGATCTCTTCCAACATCTGTTCCGTCTTTGAGCTAGATGTGGAGGGTGTAGTGTCATCTTTATAAGTTACCCTCTTCTCTGATCTTAACCTATTTCTTTTCTCAATTATGTTTGCTTCTATGCTTACAACTCCTTTCTGCATGTCCTCTAAGGTTAAGTAATCCCTCTCCCTTAACTGATACATCATGTCGACATCAAGGCCTTCGGGATATATTACTAAGGCCATGCCTTGAAAAGGTTTCATGTGAGGTGGAAGAGCATTGTAAATGCTATTAAACCTAGTGGAGTAGTCAGGAATACTCTCTCCTTGATTTCTCTTGAGGCTGCTATAGTCTGCTAGTATTTGGAGAGGATTATTTTTGAGTTCCCATTTGTTGATAAATGTTTGATGCAAGGCAGGGAGATCATTTATGCTATTAGGAGGTAAGTTTTTGAACCATTTCTTTACATCTCCTCCTAAAATTTGGGCGAAGATCCTCATCTTTACAGTTTCTTCTTCTATCTCCATGTAATCAAAAGCATCTTCCATCCTATCTACATGATGTTGGGCTGTTGTAGACTCTTTTCTAGTGAAGTGAGGGATTTTAGATTGGTAATCATTTTGTAAGGGAAGTAGAGGTTGTGGTAACACTAATGAGGGATACCATGTTTCCATGGCTGGGAATAAGGGTGGATTTACAGTAGTGAAAGTGGGCTGAACATGAGTGTTTTGCACAGTGGTAGTATGAATTGGAGTGGAAGAAATACTTGGACCAACAAACTAATTTTGAGTAGATTTGTTATGAAAAAGGCCAAAGTGATAAAGAAGTTGGGAATCAGGAGGAGTGGAAGGTGAGGCTTCTCTACTGAAGTTTTGTTGCAAATCTGCAATATCAAGGTCAGTTTGGTTTAATTCACCTTGAGATCTGGGTCTAAAGATGTTCTTTGTATGATGTAAATCAAAGTGTGAATCCTCTAAGAAAATGAGGTTTTCAGGGAAAAAATTTGTTCTTAAGAGGCTCCTATTAGCAGCTGATTTTCCAAAGTCAGAAGTCTGCCACAAAATTCTCTCAGGATTGTCAATGATTAAAGGAGGATTTGGGTATGGATGGGATCTAGTGTTGATCCTATGTGAAGCCAGACTGTTTATCAAAAATGAGAGAGGTGGGGGGGTTTCTAGGGACTGTTTTTTGGAATATTTACCTCTCAGGATGTTTTGTCTAGTATGGGACTAGGCTTCTAAACATTCTTCAAGGCTGGTTAACACAGTCTTAAAGAGTTTTGGGAACCTATACGAGTAATAGGCCTACTAGGGCTAGTGGAGTTGCCAGGTGGAAACTTTTAGTTTTTTATGAAGGTAAGATATTGGATGGTTCCACCACCATGCTTATTATGAGGCCAAACTGAAATGTTTTGGGTTTTTTCTGAGTTTCTTGATCTTATAGGTTATGAGAGTGTCCTAAATCTGACTTAACACTTAGCTAGGGTGTCAAAACATACAGAGTTCACTCTTATGGCTTGGTAACTACTTCCTTCAAGGTTTGATAAGGTTTAGTGAGAATCTTAAAGGTTACTTAGTTTGTCACTGATTCAATTAAGTCCTATCATGATTACCATTGCTTGGTAGTGCTTGAGGGAGGTTACTTATGTTATACTTAGACAGTGAGTGTTTTTTTTTGAAGATTTTATTCAGCGTCCCACCGTGATCGCCATTATGTTGGTGTCTTGTGTTTTGATAGTTTGGAAAATCAAAAGACAAGGCAACATCAAAACCAGTCTTTAGAGTCCCAGGATCTAGTCCTCCTGTTCTCAGAGAGGGATCTCTCAAATGTTTTTTTGCAAAGGTTTATCTTGTGTGCTTAGAATATGGATTTTAGACTAGTTATTAAGTGCAGGTGTTTGTTTGTTTTTTTGGTTGGATTGATACCACAGAACATAAAAGATCTAGGAAAGATATATAGAACGGAGAAACATCTGATTCATTGGGAAATGGAGTCAATAAGAGGTCATAACATACTCATCAATGGATGTGGGATATCAGAGGGAAAATCTAACTTGGCCTCAGGATCCTTTGGTTTTGGAATGAGATGGACATCAATGATTTGAAAAGAGAAGTTTAATTCTCAAACAAAGGGAATTTGAAAGCACAAATTGAACAATAAAGAGCTATTTGGTAGACAGGGCTAACCATGAATTCTACAAATCAAACTTTTAAGCAAATAATGATTTCAAAACAACTTTTAAAACGAAATCTAAGATTCGGGGAACACCCTATTTCCTCAAAGATTTTATTTCAAATGACTTAGAAAACATAAAAGATTCACTGATAATTGCAGTCATAGAAAAGGGAACACCTAACACATCTATGATTACAACTATAAAGACCTTCAAGGCAACTGTTTAAGCAAGGACAAAGGGCAAGATCGGAACAGACCTCCTTGATTCGCTATAAACAAGAAACTTCAAAGGGATACTTCAATAACAGTTTTTAAGAGGCAGCAGACAAGCGGGGAAAACCATAAATCATGCTGAAACCAACTATTTGAACTATTAAGGAAATAATTGAGCATGAAAACTAAAGAGAAATATTAAAGACTCTAAAATACTTCAGCAGAAGAAAACATTTAAACAGTGAAGGATGAACATGTATAAGGTGCTTCCAGGAGTCATTTCTTAGCCTAAAATTTTCAACCTACTGTAGTACGATATTATGGAACATAATGAAAACAGGAGAAAACATCAAATAGTTCAGAATACTTCACCAACAGCCAAGCTCATGGATCCAATGATAGAGCCTTCTCAGGAACAAGCATGCAACAACATCATCAAAGCTTCCAAGACTTCAGTTTCTTCTTCAACTTCAACAGACTATGTATTTATTTCAGAGAGTTTCGATATTACAACTAGTGATCAACCAACAACCAAACCCTATCTCATCTTCTTCAGAAGTATTTATAGAAGAAATGAGGAGGTGGAATGGGATAAAATATCTTCTAAGTTCAATTAATACAGTTTACGGTCTCTCGGCCTTTGAGGGGCTTAATGGAGAACATTATGATATTTTTCCTATATTAATTGGTTTATATTAACTATCAAGCTTGCTGGAAAGAATTTTTTGACTTTAAGGCTCTTCTTTATCCTTATAATAACTTCTGCTGTCAGTTTACAATAAGTTCCTTTGGTTGAATTAACTGTTCAGCCACATTGATGCAAATTCTCCAGGTCTGATCATAACTCAGGCTCTTTTTGATTACTTTGAGGCTGTAGGTGGCTCTGTGGTAGCTGGGGGATTCAATTTTCCCCTGATGTGGCAGTGTAGGCTCTTGGAACTGATAGATATTAGTATTTTAACCTAAAAATGTTGAGATTGCAACAAGATGATGAGCTTAGTGGAAAGGAGTCGCCTTCACTAAGTGGGCTCGCAGGCTATTTTTGGCGCAAAGTCTATTTTTAGACTATGTCTATTTTTAGATATATGGATCATGTTCTATGAGTTGCAGGATGCTATTTGTGGATGGTTGGTCAAGTTGGAAAAAATAGATGGACTTCTTTTTTTAGACATACTGGGCGGAATCTATTTTTAGATTGCCAGTCTAAAAATAGATATGTCGAATATTATTAGCTCTTAATAATATTTGGACTCTAAACATTATCTTATTCTCTTGGAGCACTTCAGTTAAATGCACAGATGTGGCACAGGAGCTGACAGAAGGAATTACGCTATTCCTAAGGGTTAAGTGGAGCTATTGCATGGATACTTCAGTTAGAACTCATGTGACAGAGTTTGGTGGAGTTGATTGAGGAAGTTAGTGGAGTTGTATTCAATTTAACTAATATAAACATAGTTGAGCTATTTGTATTCAGTTTAACTAATTGATACAATTAGTGAGAGTGGTGTGAATTAATTATTAATTAATTCACTAATTATAAACTCATTAATAAACTAAAGAATGCATCAGTTAACTTCAGTGCATGGACAGTTTCAGTGGAGACTAGTGCAAGAATAGGTGAAAGAGCAGGTTAACTATCAGTTGTGACTATACTGTTGCTATTTGCAACACACAGATAGGTGGAGTAGCCCATGAGGATTGCGCAGTTCAAGCCAGGTGGTTTATCTATTTAATGAAGCCATCCCATAGCATTGAAAACACAATAGAGGCTGGCTATCAAGTGGCAAAATATTGGAGCATGTGTTTTGCTAGATCTAGCTTGATAGTCTGTAGCAATTGAGGGTGTGCATGAGAGCTTGTGAGGATATTTTGTACTATGATTGTTACATGATCTCCATGACATATAGTATACATATAGTTGGGGTTTTCAGCTTTAAGCTTTCCCATTAAACACTGTGTTCATATGTGTGATTGTTTGTGGTTTTAATGTATGCATGCAATTGATTTTATTTCCGTATGTGATGATCAATGGTAGAAGAGATTCTATATTATGCATGAAGCTAAAATAGTGTGTGACCAGGAGAATCTCGGTGAATAATATCTCAGTTATTCAAATTTATACATGGTATCAGAGCGATATTGATCATTGGAGCAATTGCAAAACATTGAAGCGGTTGAGTTTTGTGTTGGTGGAATTCGAATTTGCAGCAGTGTTTTCTTGGTGTCGAAGTTGAGATGTCTTTCAACGGATTGCGATTGGAGTATGCCCTTGAGGGAAACTCGAATTATATTTCATGGAAGGACAGGATGGAGGTGGTGATAGATGACAATGGGTTGAAGGAGTTCATAGATGCTGATTCCCAAAGCCTACTTCTACTGATGCTGTCGTACTTGACGCATGGCAAAAGAAGAGAGAAAAGTGTCGAAGGATTCTGTTGGAGGGTGTGAAGGATCACATAGTGTCCAACCTTCATGGTAAGGCTTCTCCATTCTTGATGTGGAAAGCCTTGACATATTTATTCCAAAGCAAGAGCGACCAGAAGAAGTTGGCACTCAAGGATAGACTCAGGAACATAAAGATGGAGAAAGGCGACAGTATGCCCAAGTACCTCACGAAGTTCATCCAATGCAGGGATGAGCTGGGAAGTGTGGGGGTGACTGTTGATGATGAGGACTTGGTGAGCTTGGCTCTCCTAGGGCTTCCGAAGAGTTGGCACTCCTATCAGGACTTTTTCAATGGTCGGGAGAAATTGCCAGGATGGGAGCAACTTTGATCGGATCTTGTGCAAGAGGAGATAAGGCAAAGTACCAAGGACGAATCTTCATCAAAGAACTCTGATGAAGAGAATTGTGCTTTGGCTGCCAAATCAAAAAAGGGGAAGGGCAAGAAAGCTTCTCAATCTGGTGTGAAAGGCAAGAAGCAGGACATGTCCAAGGTGAAGTGCTTTCACTGTCACCAACACGGACATTATGCCATTAGTTGTCCACAGAAGAAGAAAAATAAGAAGGCTGCTAGGACTGCAGCTGGAGAGGCCTTAGCCTTGCAGTTTGAGTTGGATTTTTCGCTGATCGCATGCTTGGTCTCTGATCTGAAATTGTGAGAACAAACTATTTCTCATACAGAGATTGACTGTAGGGGCATTCACCGGATCTTTCACCTTTCAAAGAAAGGATGAATCTGGAGGCTACCTGGCCCTTCTACAGACTCTGCCTAAAGAAATAAAATGTAATCACTGAGATCCGATCAATGAAAGTATTTGTTTTAATTGTAAAGTATTCATTGAACCAACTTTAATGTGTGAATAGGCAAGTATACATATTCTGCAAATGAAGTATAATGGTTTGAAGATGAACTAATAAGTTTTGTTCTCTGTTTAAACCAGCTTGGGAAAAGTTTGCTTATAAAAATTTACTTTTTAAAAGAGCAGAATCTGAAAATATGCAACAAAATTATACATTATGACAGTAAATAATTGTTTAAGCGGTTCACCCCTCTCTTGGGCTACCTCCGCTCGATCAAGCCTCCCAAAATGGGCTTGTCCTCTTTGATTAAATTGCTCAAAATGTGAATAAAAATGTATAGAAGCCTCAAAGGGAAAAATACACTACAAATTAAGATTCAGAAGGCTGTAATCAGTATAAAATGACTACAAAATCACCTCCATTGGATGAAGGTAGTCCAAAACAACTCTTCTTCCCTTAGGCCCTGGTGGCTCCATGACCAAAAACGCTGGTAAATTCTCTGTTAGAGCACCCTGATGGCTCTGAAAACACTCCCAACAGATTCAGAATGTCGAAGAGTCCCAGAATCAAAAAAAATTTCGTATCAAAAGGCTTCTCCTAGCCAAAGTTATGGCTAACTGAAGTTTGCCCTTCAAAAGCTCCGCTAACTGTGGAGAACTGGAGTTAACTCCAGTTAAAATAGCAACTTCCCCCAAATCTGTCGGGCGTGCTCCAAATTCGACGGCAACATTAAATATGACTGTTAGAAAAAGGCGCGTTCACATGCGCTCAACCTGCAGCATTTAATTGTTAACTAACGGTTTTGAAAACCGTAATAACTCAACTCCCGCCGTGTCTTGCGTTCACATGGCAAATGGTTACCAACTATTTTAAATAAATGTTAACTTATCTGTTTCAAACCTGCGTTTAAAACCTCCGCTCCATTTCACTGACCCACGTGCCATAACACGTCATCCAACCACGTTTCAACTCTCCGCTCCAACCTTTGATCACGTTTGAACCCACGTTGAATAGAACACGTGCCTTGACAC
This sequence comes from Pinus albicaulis, assembly GCA_034641835.2. Classification (NCBI taxonomy): domain Eukaryota; kingdom Viridiplantae; phylum Streptophyta; class Pinopsida; order Pinales; family Pinaceae; genus Pinus; species Pinus albicaulis. The sequence goes on from CM076582.1 coordinate 322,982,425, forward strand.
GTAATTCAAAGCCCATGTGCTCATTTAACAACCTTAGTATTGTGGGTTTTGAACGAAAATGTGTTTTGAAATGTTTTATAACATTTCACATTTGTTTTAATACATATGACTTATGTGTTTTAATAATATGGATTTTAATTAATATAATTAATATATATATATTTTAATTAATATTTAATATATATATATATATATATAATTAATATAATATATGATTTTTTAAAAATCAAATAAAATATTAAAATTTTTAATATATATAAAACATTCATTAATTTTTAATATATTAAAAATATTTCTCCACATTAAAATCATGAACCCATTCAGCATTAGAGGTCATTGGGCGATTTCAAAATGCAATATATCCTCCATACGGTAACGGATTTGAGTGCCGTTCACGGCGTTGGGATCGTATCGCCGAGCTCTTTCAGTCGATCTATTTTGGAGCAATTATGAGCAACTTCATTTTTTAGCCTTTTTCCATGGCTTGGACTTGAGCTCCTGATCAGTCTCAAGTATGACAGGTTCAGTGTGGTTTCTTGATAGTGGTGCATCTTTTCACATGACAGGAGATCGAGATTTGTTTACTGATCTGGATGAGAAAGATCTTGGAGTGCACATCGAGATGGGCAATGATGGTAGATATAGTGCGACTGGTATTGGTACCATTTCCTTTGAGAGGGAGTCTGGTAAACCCTTCGTATTGAAGGAAGTGATGCATGTTCCAGGATTAAAGAAGAATCTTATCTCTGTGGCGATGTTAGAAGACAAGAGATATTATGTTGTCTTTAGCGAGGGAAAGGATTTCCTGTGCAGTAAGGCAACTGGTGAGACCCGGAGGATAGGAGCTCGAGTTAGGAACCTTTATCAATTTCAGGTAGATGGTTGTGCAGCAATGGCAGGCAAGGCAGAAGGAGTGGTGAGCCGGGATAATGGCGAGTTGCGGCACTGGAGATTGGGCCACCTTCACCATGGAGCTTTGAAGATACTGCAACAGATTTCTACTGGGCTTCCTAAGGGTACTCTTGCGCAGTTAGATCAGTGCAAGGGATGTACCTTGGGAAAATTTGTGAAAGCCACCTTTCACGAGAAGGATAGTCGCGTCACGACGATCCTTGAGAGAATTCACACAGACGTGTGTGGACCTTTCTCAGTAGCTTCGACAACAAAGCACATGTATTATGTGATATTTGTTGATGATTTTTCTCGTAAGTACTGGAACTTCTTCATGCAGAAGAAGAGCGAGACATACTCAAAGTTCTGTGAGTTCAAGGCACTGGTTGAGAAAGAATCAGGGAAGCAGGTGAAGGCTCTTAGGAGCAACAATGGTGGTGAATTCATCTCTGGCGAATTCAAGGAATTTATGCTTGCATGAATTCGAAGAGAGCTCATAGCACCTCATAACCCACAGCAGAACGGGGTTGCTGAGCGGAAGAACATAACGATCGTGGGTGCTGCATGGGTGATGTTGCATGATCAGGGCCTACCCATTCACTTGTGGGCGGAGGCATGCAATACTGTAGTATATGTGAAAAACCGTTGTCCTCACAGATACTTGGCATGAGTACACCCGAGGAGGCGTTTTCTGGTAAGAAGCCTGATATTTCCCATTTGAGGATTTTTGGTTCACTTGTTTACATTCATGTGACGAAGAATACCAGGAAGAAGCTGGAGCCGACCGCAGAGGTTGGGATATTTGTGGGGTACACTGATACACCCCACAACTATCGTGTGTATTTTCCAGACAGTCGCTAGACTGTTGTGCGACGGGATATCAAATTTCAGGAGGAGAAAGCCATGAAGTGTTCGCTTGAGAGGGAGCCATACCCGCATGCAGATGAGAGCCATATTAGTTCCTATGATGAGTCTCAGGATGTGGATCGCCCACAAGAGGAGGTTCATGGAGTGGAAGAGACTACTTAGGCCACTTAGGTAGCGCCAACCATCGAGGGCGGAAGCGCACCACAGAAGCCGAGTAACCGGCTCAAGATGCGAGAAGGTTGTAGGAGCACTCACATCACAAAGTGACAAAGACAAGACAGAGACAAGCCACTCCGTCCGGTATACTCATACATGGCCTCTATGAGCAAGTGTATCGTGACAGAACCATCCTCTTTCGTGGAAGCTGTGGAGGACCCTACATGGGTAGATGCCATGGTGGAAGAGTATGATTCAATTGTCAGAAACAGTGCATGGGAGATTGTCCCAAGGTCGAAAGCGAAATCAGTGGTAGGTTCGAGATGGATCTAAAAAGTGAAGCAAGCAGCTAATGGGAGTGTCAAGAAGTACAAGGCAAGATTTGTTGCCCGGGGCTTCTCACAGATTGAGGGGATCTACTATGAGGAAACCTTTGCACCTGTCGCAAGGTATTCTTCCATACGGAGCATCCTAGCTCTCTCAGCGCAGATGGGGTGGCACATTCATCAGATGGATTGTGAAGACTGCGTTCCTCAATGGAGTCATTGGGGAGGAGGTGTACATAGAGCATCCTGAAGGTTTTGAAATATTTAGCAGCAAGTCACATGTGTGCAGGCTCAAAAGAGCGCTATATGGGCTGAAACAAGCATCTCGTGCTTGGTACACACGGATAGACAGTTATTTCACTGGACTTGGTTTTACCAAGAGTGAGGCGGATCCTAACCTGTACTAGATTGTGGTGGAGGGTAAGTTGCTGATCATTGTACTTTATGTAGATGATTTGATTTTGACAGGTGATGAGCTGTTGATACTCTCATGCAAGGAGGATCTTGCAAAAGAGTTTGAGATGAAGGACTTGGGCCTCCTTCATTATTTCCTGGGATTCGAAATTTGGCAGCGCAGTGGTGGACTGTTTGTTTCTCAGGGTAAGTATGCCTGGGAGATACTGGAGAAGTTCAACATGCATGGCTGCGAGCCTGTTGACAATCCTCTTCCTGGTGGATGGAGGAAGGAGAATGCTACTTCGGCAGAGGTAGTGGATGCCACTGTTTATCGACAGTTGGTGGGGTCACTTATGTATCTGGTCAATACACGACCCGACATATGCTATGCTGTGAACCAGCTTGCACAAGCTATGGTTAAGCCAACCAAGCTCTTCTGGAAGGCAGGCATGCATGTATTAAGATATCTCAGAGGCACATTAGGATATGGATTATGGTATAGACAGTCGGATGAGGTGAAGCTATGTGGCTTCACGGATGCAGATTGGGCAGGGAGCCCAACGGATAGAAAGAGCACATCTAGAGGGATTTTTAGTATCGGGTCGACAACATTTTCTTGGTACAGCAGGAAGCAGAGATCCGTGGCACTCAGTTCAATAGAGGCCAAGTATATGGTAGTGAGTTTGGCTGCATGCGAGGCTATATGGATGAGGAAGATCCTGGTCAGGTTGTTCGGTTCACACTTGGATCCTACTGTGATTTATTGTGATAATCAGAGTTGCATCAAAATCTCGGTTAATCTAGTATTTCATGATAGATCTAAACTCATTGGCATCCGGTATCATCATATCAGAGATTGTGTGCAGCGGAAGGTCATGTTACTTTCATACATTCCTACGGAGGATCAGGATGCTGATATCTTGACGAAGGCGCTCACCAGGAGAAAATTCGAATACCACAGGGGCAGGATAGGGGTTGCAGAAAATTCATATCTTGTTGAGAGGGAGTGTTGAGATTGCAACAAGATGATGAGCTTAGTGGAAGGGAGTCACCTTCACTAAGTGGGCCCGCAGGCTATTTTTGGCGCAAAGTATATTTTTAGACTATGTCTATTTTTATACATATGGATCATGTTCTATGAGTTGCAGGATGCTATTTGTGGATGGTTGGTTAAGTCGAAAAAAATAGATGGACTTCTATTTTTAGACATACTGGGTGGAATCTATTTTTAGATTACCAATCTAAAAATAGATATGTCGAATATTATTAGCTCTTAATAATATTTAGACTCTAAACATTATCTTATTCTCTTGGAGCACTTCAGTTAAGTGCACAGATGTGGCACAGGAGCTGACAGAAGGAATTACGCTATTCCCGAGGGTTATGTGGAGCTATTGCATGGATACTTCAGTTAGAACTCATGTGACAGAGTTTGGTGGAGTTGATTGAGGAAGTTAGTGGAGTTGTATTCAGTTTAACTAATCTAAACATAGTTGAGATATTTGTATTCAGTTTAAATAATTGATACAATTAGTGAGAGTGGTGTGAATTAATTATTAATTAATTCACTAATTATAAACTCATTAAACAACTAAAGAATGCATCAGTTAACTTCAGTGCATGGACAGTTTCAGTGGAGACCAGTGCAGAAATAGGTGAAAGAGCAGGTTAACTATCAGTTGTGACTATACAGTTGCTATTTGCAACACACAGATAGGTGGAGAAGCCCATGAGGATTGCGCAGTACAAGCCATGTGGTTTATCTATTTAATGAAGCCATCCCATAGCATTGAAAACGCAATAGAGGCTGGCTATCAAGTGGCAAAAGATTGGAGCATGTGTTTTGCTAGATCTAGCTTGATAGTGTGTAGTAATTGAGGGTGTGCATGAGAGCTTGTGAGGAGATTTTGAACTATGACTGTTACATGATCTCCATGACATATAATATACAGATAGTTGGGGTTTTTAGCTTTAAGCTTTCCCATTAAATACTATGTTCATATGTGTGATTGTTTTTGGTTTTAATGTATGCATGCAATTGATTTTATTTCCGCATGTGATGATAAATGGTAGAAGAGATTCTGTATTATGCATGAAGCTAAAATAGTGTGTGATCAGGAGAATCTCGGTGAATAATATCTCAGTTATTCAAATTTCTACAAAAAAAACCTTTAATATACTTGAATTCTGTGTTTTTAGGCTTAACGAAGCCTAATCTATGTCTTCTGGTCCTCAAACTTTCTTTGATCGTGAATCAGGTCTTTGATTTAGTCGAATAAATGGCCTAATCCCTCCAAACTATGTTAACAGTCTTCAAATATTTTTCCACTTTGATTCCATGTTGTCGGTCTGATACTCTTTGATTATATTAATCTTCATTGCCTCTTGTTGATGTGCAGGCCGCACAGGGCTCTTATGGCATCACTGCCTCATGAAGCAATGACGAGACATGGAGTAGAGCCCCACAAGTGGTTCCCTTTCCTAGCCCCCGGTTTTCTTCCTTTATAATGGAAAAAACTTTTGAAACCTGGAAAATAAACAAAACATTATGAAATCCTACGTTTTTAGGTTTAACTGCTTCAGAGGGCATCGGGAGAGAGCGTGGCCGATGGATGGCAACATCCAACGGTGGAGATATGCGTATAAGAGGTTAAAAAAGAGAGCGGAAATATATATGAGTCGTATTCGTCGATTTGCAGAGATCGACGGTTAGGAGCGATCCATGACGCAAAATGGAAAAATAACGAAAATACAAAGGAAAACAGGTTAAAAACCTTAGGCGGAGGGAAGAATGAATTAGAGATCAAATGGGTTTTGGGAAAAACATGAGCCTTCAGATGCGACTAGACTCACAAAGATCGACGGCGGATATTAAATCGGGAGATCGGCGATCGAGGCGAACAAACAAATACGCCCGATGAAAAATTGTGATGCGATGTAGCGCGGATCATTGATATAAGGACGAGATCAACGGTGGAGAATGAATCGGGGGACTGGCCGATTATAGGGAACAAACACATGCAGCGTTCGAATGTTGCGATGCGATTTTGTGCGGATCGTTGATCTAAGGACGAGATCAACGGTCGGGATTGTTTCAACTTTCGCACCGGCGGAAACCCTTTGAAACATAGGAAAATCCAACATTTTAATAAAAACAAAGGTTTTTATGGTATGGGCGGGATGTATATATATATATGATAGCTAGGTTCCCGTTTGCGAGGCCTTTGGATGTATGAAACACAAATAGGCCCAGGGCTGTATATATATGGGTGCCAATCGCATTGGAGTTTTTCGGGCCCGGTATTTCAATCAACCCATTCGTGAATTTCTCCGATGCGATTGCGCGATCGGGTCTTTTCAGTCTAACCATTTTTATACTATCACGTGACTTTAGTATGTTAGATCAAAACTTTGGAAAAAGGGCTTTTAGTATTTTCAAAGGAAAAAATGGATCGGGCATGATTTATTCAATGGTCTTAGCACCCGATGGCGGGCCCACAGGTTATATGAAACGATAATGTGATCGGGGTTTATAAACCCGGGGCTTAATCGCATCGGATTTTTTGTAATGGCAACAAACTTGTGCACTTGGAAATTTTGCGATGCGATTAAGTGCCTTGTGGGCCTAGCGCCTGGTTTTAGGGTGTGGGCATGTGGGGGAAGTGGTTTAAAGACTTAGCCCAAGGGGGCTTAAGTCCTTAGTGATAAAAACTTGTTTTTTATGAATTTTTTCATGGTTTTCAAAGGAAACGGGGGTTTCAGAATAGTTTAAAAATGAGTCTTAAACTATGGAAAAATGTTTTTCATGAATGGAAGAAGGAGAAATCATGAAAAATAGAGGAAGTATATGGAGAAAAAGGGGAGAAAATGAAGGTTATTTTTGAGTGGGGGAAGGGGAAAAAATGATGGTTTTGCAGCAGTCTTTCTCTTGGAATTTTAGTAGAATTTCTAAGTATTGAAATGGGGACAGTAGTGAAGATTTGGACAGAGGCATGAAGCCTTCAAGAGTCTTCAAGAGCCAACACTTTTTGCAATAAAATATGTTCCTTGAAGGCTCCAAAAATGATTTAGCCACCTTTTGGTATAACAAATTTATAGGTGGCTAACAACTGCTCGCAAAGATAAGTCCCAACGAAGTGCCTAGCTAAAGAAAATGATTGATTTTCTTAATTTAAAATCACCTCCGAAATTAAGAACTATGCAAGTTGAATGTAGGACAAAGCTGGTGTTAGAAATAAATAAAATGGTGCAAAATAATTTATACAAGAAAACCACAAAAGAAAAATTATGGGAGATCAAGGAATCTGTCCTAAGATTTAATATAAATTTTGATAAAAGGATTAGAGCAGGATTGCCCTCATTTTGGGATCAACAGAGAAATTTTCTCCCATGGGAAACATATGAGACTTTGTTAGTAGAATAAAAGTGTAATATTGGTTCTTCCCATGAGAAAACAAAAATTATTAAGGGGTCTATTATTGTCTATTACCTCCATATATATTTTCAGTTGCTATAGTTGATTAAAACTCTCTTTCAATAGCATCCAACTTACAATTGAATAACCAATTTTAGGATGGCTCATGCAAGGTTTGCAAAATGATTGAGTTCAGACTTGTCAGTATGGAAAAAGTGCAGAGAATGGATTTTTCCAACAACAACAGCAGAACCCGAACCTTCTACAAGCGAGCCTACACAGGGATCACAAGTTATCCAATTAAAATTTGCCACTTGTTTTAATTCATGAAATATTCAAGATATTGTATTTTTTAATGTTGACTCACAATTTTGTTTCAATTTTAAATAGGATAAGTCCTCAGAAGGACATAATAGGAAACGTATTTTCTAAGGTAGTTTTAGAATTTTGTGAAAAATAGCAATTTTTATAACTATTACCTTTGTAATGTGGCTACAAAAAATTTGGAGAACCATTTTGGGTTTCGGATTTTTGACTATAGAAGGAAAATTTCGGTGTAATGTTTTTATCTTTTATCTTGAAGATTAAATAAAGCTTTGAAGGTGATTCCAAGCATACTTTTGAATTTGATATGTGTTTCTTCTCATTGTAAGTCATTTACCATTATTTCTTATTTGGAAAAGAGTAATGAAGTTTTTGGTTGTTTTTTATAATACAAATTTATTGAACTCACAATGCCTGTAATCTTCAAATTAAATAACCTTAATATGCACTCCTTTCTTCTATAAGTTCATTTTTATGTCTTTCATATATTCTGCTAACTTTTAAGAAAAAAGATTCTACAGTAGTAGCCTTTTGTTATAAACCTTCTACCATTTATTCCCATCACACTGCTACAACTTTAAATCTTTTTCCTTTTTAGTGAGGCCATCTTGAAAGTTATTTTTATCCCAAGAAGATTCCCTTAACATTAGCTGTGAAACACACTTCTAAACTATCATAATGGGACAACACATAAAAATCACTATCTTTTTGTATGGATGTCCTAGGCACTGACGTCTACTCAGACGGGGGTTGTCTATAGGGTTACAATAAGTATCTTAGTAAAAAACCAAGGGAGAGATCAAATATGCAAATATCATCACAAGGAAAGACAGATATAATAAAACTCATCACATAAGCCAAAACCTAATTTCATAAAGGTTTGTGCCTAAATAACCATGGGATCAATCAATGGGAGAAAACTCTCCAACCATATGCAATGGTCTCCCAGTCAAGCAGAATGACCCAAGAGTGTACATAGGGTTCATCTCCCTGACCATAAATAAGTTCTTTCGGTTAATGACCTAAGGGAGAAATCCCCATCTTGATATAAAACTACTTGACTATATAGTCTCTTATTCAAATGCAATGACCCAAGGGAGAAAAATCAAGACCAATGTCCCCTACCAAATCCACTGGTCTCTCTGTCAAACACAATGAATTAAGGGATCAGTCCAAACCTCAAAAAAAAAAACCGAATTCCCTAACCATATTAGTTTCTTATTCAATCTCGTTGATCGAAGGGAGTAACCAAGAAAATTTTCTTGACCATAAAACTTGGTCTCTTAGTTAAGCCCAAGGAATATTTTCAATCACATGATGCTATACAATCAATGCTCCCTATCACCTAGGTAAGGATTCTTAGCAACTCCAAGTTGTTCTATAATAATAAAAATTCATCAAGGAAAATGGTTTCATAAAAAATCAACAACCTGTTTATCAATAGGTACATACTCGAGCCTCACAACTCCTCTCTTGATAATTGATCTCAATGTGCTTCGACCTGTCATAAAAAACTGGGTTCTTAGAAATATTTACACAACTTTTATTATCACAATATACAATGGTTAATTCCAACACCCGATCAAACAAACCAACAAATTTTTTTTGAAGCCACACAACTTCAAAGCATGCTAAACATGTAGCTATATATCCAGCTTCAACAATACTAAGAGAAACACAAGTTTTCTTCTTACTATACCATGAATTCATAACAGAGCCCAAGCTCAAATAGAAAACAAAGGTGCTCTTTCTATCATTAGTGCATCCAACCCAATCAACATCAATAAAACCATACAACTTCCATTTTCCGTTAGAAACATATCTCAAACCATAATCAATAGTGCCACAAAGATATATTAATATAGGTCTCATTGAAACCCAATGCACTTGTCAGGGATCAACTAACAATTGGATCAACATGTTCATAACATAGAAAATATCAAGTCTGGTGCTAGCTAAATAGTTCAATGAGTCAATAAATTTGCAACACATAGAGGGATCAATTAGATTAGAATCAATGTCATATATCTTCTTCAAATTTGTCACCATGGGAGTGTCTATGGAATTTTAGTCCATCATTACAATTTTTTTAAGGATCTTAATAGTGTAATTTCCTTTTCCAATAAAGGTTTTATCATACTTTTTCCAAATTTCCAATCCCAAATACTAATGCATAAGACTAAGATCCTTCATCTCAAATTTAGAAATCAACTCCCTCTTACATCGAAAAATGAGAACCTTAACCCCTATGAGAAACAAATCATCTACATACAACAAAAAAATCAAGGGCTCACCTTCAACAACTTTGAATTATGAATTCAACTCATCATCTCTCTTTTTGAAACCAAGGCTCAACAAATAGATATTAATGCGAGAGTACCATGTGCGAGGAGCCTGATTAAACTCACACAAGGCTTTCTTCAATTTGCAAACATGTGTCTCTCTATCATGGATATCAAAGCCCGGAGGCTCCTCAATATAAAATTCCTCTTCAACAAATCCATTCAAAAAGGAATTCCTGACATCCATTTGATGCAATTTCCAACTTACAATAGAAGCCAGATAAATAGTAGATCTAATAAAAGCATACCTAGAAATGGGAGTAAATGTGTCTTCATAATCCTCTCCCTCTTTTTGGGAGAATCCTCGAGCCATAAATCTTGCCTTGTACTTCTCAATACTTCCATCAGTTGCATGCTTGATTTTGTAGATCCATTTGGAAGAAACAACCAATTTCCCTTTAGGCCTTGGAACAATTTCCCATACATCATTCTTCAAAATGGATTAGTGCTTTTCAATCAGAAAATATTTCCAAAATTTATGTTCAACTACTTCTTTATATGTGGATGGATCATACTCAACGATATTACTTATCAATTCTACATAGCCTGAATACTTCTTTGGCCTCTTTCATTACCTGGAGGTCCCATGAGGTGAAACGTGTCCTTCAATTTATTTCAACGTTATTTCAAGCCAAGCAGGTCTCTTTTTAGTCTCAGGTACAATGACTCTTTGTGAGTCAAAAAATTCATGTGGATGATCAGACCCTTGATTTTGATCAAGTTCCATAGGTTAAGGTTCTTTGGATTTTGATTCCACATTCTTAGGATCCACTTAAATCTCATCATCAAAGTCTAAGTGTGATCCTTTGGACTTCTGAAAATCAACATCCTCATAAAAAATGAAATCCCTGCAAGATACATTAGAAAATTATCTTGGTACATAGACCCTAAAGCCTCCATATTTTCACTGTAGCCAACATAAGTTACCTTCTTCCTTGAAATTTCCAACTTCGTCCTTTTCTCCATGGGTGCATGGACATAAACAAAACAACAGAATATTATTAAATGTTCAACATTGGGTCTATCACATGTGAATACTTATTCAAGAGTTTTGTAATCGAATATTTGGTGTGGACATCCATTTTGAAAATAAACAACTGTCTTTGAAGCTTCTCCCCATATAAATATAAAAAAATATTGATCATGAAACATGGCTTTGGTAGATTCAATAGTCCTATTATTCCTTTCATGAATTCCATTTTGTTTAGGATAGTAGGGAACTATCAACTCCCTCTTATTTCCAACATCCTTTCGGAAAGAAATCAAGTCCTCGTATACATATTATCCTCCATTGTTAGAAATTAAAGTCTTGATCTTTCATCCTTCGATGATATAGTTTACAAAGATCAGATGTGTTGTGTATCAAGCCTTCAATTGAGAATCTAAGAAGATGATACAGGCCTCCTATTTGTACACCAATGAACTTGGAATATTCAAAGTAGGAGTCCTTCTTCCATACTAGAAATTGTTCATTCACGAATGCAATTCTATAAACTTTGTCTTGAAGAGATGAAATAAACAAAAAAAATATTCTTCAAACCAGGAACATATAAAATATTGTTAATATAGAAATTACCTCTTGATTCCAATTGGAAGGATAACGAACCAATTCCTTTGACATCATACTTGCCATTGTATCCAAGCTCAACCTTTTGAGCGATCTTCTTTTCAACTAATTCAGAGAGATTCTCATGACTTCTAGTCATGTGCCTAGAGGCACCACTATTCACCAACCAAATTTCATCATGACTTGCAATGGAGTCTGTAAAAGTAGTATAAAATGCATATTCATCATAAAAATATCTCTTTTTAAGCACCCTCTTATATAAGGGTTCATTAATTTTAGTTGCAGAAGCATGGTGCTTCCATTTTCCTTTTCAATCATCATTCCTTTAAGGGAACCTATTTTTATAGTGACCATATTCTTGGAAAAAAAAGCATTGATCATTTGTCATATATCTTCTATATTGAGAGGTAGGAGGTGTACAAATTCGAAATTGCAACTACTCAAGATTTCGAATTGAAAACAAGATACACAAATTTGACTCTACTAATATGCGAAATGGAAATTACAATTTATAACAACATGCATAGACATCCAACAAGAAAAACCAGAAGTACACAGTGATTTGTAAGGGAACCCAACTGGGAAAAACCCCTCCTTTGCTTTGCATTAATTTAGATGAAAAGAGAAACAATTACAATGTATTGATTCAATTATGAAGCGCACCCTACACTACAATCCTGTTCTCTTTCTTCCTGACTCGCTCTGGCAAATACTTATCCAATTCAAGCCTCATCCAAATCTTGATTTCATTTTGCAATCTTGGAGGAATTAACCCCTAAAAATTAGGAAAAAATCCCTATTTTCTTGCGCAATAGCTTGAGGAATTGATAAAACGCTCAGTGAAAATAATTGTACACTCAACAATATACAAATATAAATAAAATGTGCCTTTTCCTCCACCTCAACTAGGAAATTTAAATTCCATGCATGAATGTGTCTATTTTTAGCTGATTGACTAGTTAACTGAGAGATTAGTGAGTTAAAAATAGTCTTAGCTGCTCAACTGACCTTCAAATGACTTAGCTAATGACTAGAGCTCAGTTAACTGAGTTCAACTAACAATAACTCGACTATATTTATAAATCTTAGCAATATATACATGCACAAATCTACTTCTAGCCTATAATTCAAATTTACTGAGTAAACTAGTACACAAGGCCAGGCCACACAAGTTAACTACCTCCAAGTTGTCTTGCTAATGTGGAAATTCGATTTACTCATTTTGACTAAGGAACAAGTCAAAATTGAGCCTTTTTCTTGATATATTTCTAACACTCCCTCATAGAAAGAAAAGGGCTCTGCACAACCCCAATATAACTCTCGTGGAATGTACTATAGCATGACTCCCTCTCATTTTTGATCTTTCTATTGCAACAACTGAAACTGAGAAGCATCCAAAATACTGAATAAATCATTTCTCTGCAACTGTCTACTAGGAAAATGACACTGATGCTGATTCTACACCGTGCCTCCTGTACCGCTATCAAAACTTCTATGTGCTCCTCAACATATGACTACACCAACTAACACTAATCCTTCTGCTACTGAATACTATGGGCCCATGTAGCAAGGTAATGATCCATGAGGAGGACACCAAAATGGACCCTTCCCAAATATATGAAACTCTGGGACTAAGGGTTTACATCGCCGCACCTCACTCTTGGAGGTATATATGCATGCATGGAAAATCTGATCTACTCATACTACTGCTGCTACTGCTCTGTTGCTGCGTCCATACTGCTGCTGCAACTACTGCTATGTTGCTGCTTCCACACTGTTGCTACAACTACGACAATAATGAGTATAATTTACCTAGAACATGTAGTACTAGCTTCCATAGGGATCCTCCCTCTGAAACTAGACTCCCTCTGAGTCTTGATCTCACCGTGGGAAATATCTCTCCTCCTCAGTCTGCCAATATCAATGATCACAACTCCTTTTTGTGTCACTAAACATTGGCTCACTGAATTTCCCACTATAAGCCTTCTAGTTCCATTAAGAAGTCCACACATAGGGTCTTCTGAATCTGCCCTTAACTAGGGCTCCATAACTCCACCTCCTAATAAATCATTAGTTCTTCAATGATCATTGTTCATGAGGACTTCAAGGACTGCTCACTTGTCAATATTATGACTTCACCAAAATACTGATCCTAGGGAACTCGTGATGATATTAAATCTGTTCCAAGCTAAAAAATTTGAACTTCCTTCTAGGGCATACTCCAGTCTCAATCCATTGAAAGACATATTCCTGTACAAAATAAAAATTTCTTCACAAAATTTGCAATTCAAAATTTCTGAAGGACAAATTTGAAATAGTTTCTAATGTGATTTTAGGGCTTTGATACCATGTATAATTTTGATAGAAATTGCAATTTCTCAAAATTTTAAACTAAAAATGAGATATACAAATAATTTGTGGAATGGAAATCATAATTTAGAACAACATGCATAAACATGCAACAAGAAAAATCACAAGCACACATTAATTTCTAGGGGAACCCAAATGGGAAAAACCCCTCCTTTGCTTTACATTAATTCAGATGAAAACTGAAGCAATTACAATTTCATGCTTTGACTTTGAAGCACACCCCGCACTGCAATCCTATTCTCTTTCTTCCTGACTTGCTCTAGTTTTAGCTGATTTTTTAGTTAACTACTGAGAATAGTGAGTTAACAACAATATTAACTACTCAACTGATATTCAATTGACTCAACCAATGAATATACCTCAATTAACTGAGTCCAAATAACAATAAATCAACTATATTTATAAATCTTAGAAATCACTATATGCACAACTCTACTTCTAGCCGATAACTCGAATTTACTGAGTAAACTAGTAGACAAGGCGATGTCACACAAGTTAACTACTTCCAATTTGTCATGCTGATATGAAAATTTGTTCTACTCAATTTTTTTTACACAAGTCAAAATTAAGCCTTTTTCTTGCTATATTTATAACACTCCCTCTTAGCAAGAAAAGGGCTCTTCACAACCCCAATCCAGCTCCTATGGAATTTATTATAGTAGGACTCACTCTCATTGTTGTTGTTGCTACTACAAAAACTACAACTAAGAAGAATACAAAATACTGAATCAACTATGTCTCTGCAAATATCTACTAGGAAAAGTGCATTGATGTTGATTTTACACTCTACCTCCTGCACTAGTATCAACATTACTATATGCTACTCACCATTTGACTGCACCAAATGGCAATGATCCTTCTGCTACTAAATACTATGGGATCCTGTAGCAAGGTAATGATCCATGAGGAGGACACCTAAATGGACCCTTCCCAAATCTCTGCGACTCTAGGACTAAGGCTCTACATCATACCAAATCACTCCTAGAGGTATAGCTGCAGGAATGGAAAAATATGGTCTACTCATACTGCTACCGCTACTGCTCTGTTGTTGCTTCCACACTGCTGCTATAACTATTACAATAACGAGTCTGATATTCCTATATCCTGTAGTACTAGCTTCCATAGGGCTTCTCCCTCCAAATCTAGAATCCCTCTAATTCTCAATATCCCCGTGGGAAATATATCTCCTCCTTGGTCTGCCAACATCAATGATCACAACTTATTTTTGTGTCACTAAACATTGTCTCATTGATATGCCCACTAGCAACTTGCTATCTCCATTAAGAAGTTTGCATAAGGTCTTCTAGATATGCCCTCAACTAGGGCTCCATAACTTTTCCTCCTAACAATTCATTAGTTCTTCAATGTTCACTATACATGAGGACTTCAATGACTGCTCACTTGTCAAGATTATGGTTGCTCCAGAATGTTGCTCCTAGGGAACTTGTGATGATCTTAAATCTATTCCAAGCTCAAAATTTTGAACTTCCCTCCAGGGCATACTATAGTATTAATTCATTGAAAGACATCTTCCCATATGAAAGAAAATAATACTTCACAGCATCTATGATTCAAAATTTATAAAGGAAAAATTTTAAATTATGGTTCTAATGTGATTTCAGGGCTCTGATGCCATGTAGAAATTTGATAGAAATTGCAACTGCTCAAGATTTCAAACTAAAAATAAGATAAAAAAATTCTACTATACTAATTTGCAGAATGGAAATCACAATTTATAACAAGATGGATAGACATGTAATAATAAAAACCACAAGTACACAATGATTTGTAGGGGAACCCAACCGGGAAAAACCCCTCCTCCGCTTTGCATTAATTCAGATAAAAATTGAAACAATTGCAATTTATTGCTTCAAATTTGAAGCAAACCCTACACTGCAATCCTGTCTCTTTCTTCCTGAATTTCTCTAGCCAATACTTATCCAATTGAAGCCTAAACCAAGACCCTATTTCCTTGCACAATCCTTGAGGAATTATCCCCTAAAAAATAGGAGAAATTCCCTATTTCCTTGCACAATAGATTGAGGAATTGATCACTTGCTCAATTCAAAATCACCGTACACTAAAAAATATACAAATATAAATAAAAATGTGCCTTTTCCTCCACCTCAACTAGGAAACTCGAATTCTAGGCATGACTATGTCTAGTTTTAGCTGTTTGACTAGTTATCTGAGAGAATAGTGGGTTAACAATAGTCTTAACTACTCAACTGGAGTTCAACTGACTCAACTAATGACTAGAGCTTAATTAATTGAGTTCAACTAACAATAGCTCAACTAGATTTCTAAATATTAGCAATAATTACATGCGCAACTATACTTCTAGCCTATAACTTGAATTTACTAAGTAAACTAGTAGGCAAGGCCATGCGACACAAGTTAACTACCTTCAAGTTGTCCTGTTGATGTGGAAATTCAATTTACTCAATTTGACTAAGGAAAAGCTCAAAGTTGAGCCTTTTAATTGCTACATTGCTAACATAAGGAAGTATTATTTGTGGAGTAGGTCCCCTTCTTGGAACAAGTTTTAGATTAGATCTTCTACATGCATTTCTTAGAAATCTTCCAAAATTTCTTCTATCTTTGATATTATTTGAGTGCGCTACAAAATATTGAGAATATTCACATGGATTTGAAATATTTCCTTTGGATGGGAGCCTTAATTCTTATTGAGTGCAAGCATCCCATAGCTTATCAAAAGTAGGATAATTTTCTCTGCCACTAATGCTTGCTGCAAAGGATTCCCAAGATTTAGGTAGACCACCCATTATCACAACTACCAATTCATTGTTGGATAATTCTTCATCAATAACTTTGGGTTAATATCTTATTTGAGATATTCATACTATGTATGATGCCATAGTATCATTATTTTTCATCTTGACATCACGAAGTTTGCCCCTTATATTTATAGATGGATTGATATTGTTGATGGTGTACAATCCAATGAGGGAATCATACATTTCCTTGGAATATTTGAGATCAACAATATAAGGAATTATATGATCCCTAAGATATTCCAAAATGATTCTCATGGCCAAGATATCATCCTTATGAAACTTTTCATTTTTTGCTTGATTAATTGGTTTAGCAACTTTTCCCAAAAGAATACACAAGACCTTATTCCTTGCAAGCAATAAGTCAATCCTAGTCTTCCATGCCCTATAATTTGTCTCTCCTTCAAGCTTGTTCTATGTCTTCATGAAGGAATTCATGATGAAGATGACCAATCAAAACATAAGATGTAGAATCCCAAAGCTCTTCAAAGGTCTTTCAATTCTCTTCAAGGTGATCTCATTTCTCTTTTAGAATTTCACCAAAGCTTTGATACCATGTTGAATTTATAGTGTAATAAAAAATAGTACAAATTTTCAAACTGATAACTACTTCCAATAATACAGTTAGACTTATTTAGAGCATTTCAATCATTAATAATTTATACACGGAAAATGTAAATCATTAACTTTTTCAGTAGATCAATAGAGATCAGAATAAACAATAATACAAGAGACACCAAAATTTAGGTCAAATTCAGGGAAAAAACCACAAGGGGAAAACCCAACAATATTTCCTTATGAGAGAGATTTCAACTCGTCAAAATATACATTAGAATATTCAAAACAAAATTCCAATCTCTAACCTCAACATTACCAAAGTCAAACCAGCCAAAGGAGAGAGAAAATAGTCACGTTGGTTCAAGTCAAAGTCTGCAACAAAGGGGCCGAATTTTTTCCTAAGATAGCTGAATAGAAGGGGCCAAAATTCAGTCAAATCCTAGTCCATGAACCACAGTAAAATTTTAGTAAAAGCGAAAAATTTGACCTACGTTCAAACTCCAGTCAACAAGTTAGAATAGGAGAATAATTTTGGTCAAACAGAGTCAAAGAACCACTGAAACAGAGTCAAATAAACCCCAATCATTCGTTGAAGCATACATGGTTAATAAGGGGTTAATCATTCGTAGACTCAGTGCTACTCGAGGGAAGGTCACATATAAGCTCAGCGAAAACCAAAGACTTATTTGACTTGGATTTGATGAATTCAAAATAAAATTCCTGCAAAATGACTATCCATTTTGAGTATTCCCCCCCCAACAATTGGTGTGATAGAATGTATATCGTAGGGTTTCAATCCGAAATGACAACGATCTTCCGGAGTAGGATATAGTGATGAAATATTTGTACAACTTAAATGGTTGCCAAAGTGAGCTTCTCAACATAAGTGTACTTAACTTCCGTATCATTGAGATTGTGAGTCAAATAATAGATCATATGTTCAATCCCATATTCTTCCTGGACTAAAACCATGGAAATGGTTGTATCTATAGTGATGAGATACAAGAAATAATTGCTCTGATAATTTGGGGGATACATTAATGATTCTTGGATCAGGCTATATTTAAGAGCGCCAAAAGAAGCTTGCGCAACCTCATCCCAATGGAAGGGAGTCCCATTTTTCAAGAGTCGGGTAAATCCTTTAGCCATTTTGGCATAGTTGGGAATGAATCTCCTTAGAAAGTTAGCCTTCCCATGGAGTCTCTGTAACTGAAGTAGGTTGGAAGGTGCAGACAAATCTAGAATGTCCTGGAACTTCAAGGGATCAAGTTGAATTCCGCCTTTCGACATGATGAAACCAAGCAAACTACCAGAACCGACACAAAACACACATTTGTGTGGATCGAGGCGTATTTTGTAGTAACAACATCGTAAAAAGATGGCTCTTAAATGTACCGCGTAGTCAACCCATTTCCATGAATGCGTAGGTAAGTCATCCAGATAAGGTTGAAAAATGTGTTTGATGTCATGGAAGGCATAATTCATTGCCCTATGAAGGTTTTCCCCAACGTTCTTCAAACCAAAAGGGAGTTTTCTATAAGAAAATGTACCCTACAGACATATAAAATTTATTTTATATTGGTCTTCTAGGTGAATATTGATCTGATTGTAATCGGTAGAACCATCCATGAAGGAAAATATTTCACATCCGGAACATTCGTCAGTGATTTGGTCGATAAATGGAGTGGGATAGTTGTCCTTTGGACAAGCATGATTATTATCCCGATAATCAACTCACACTCTGATTTTCCTTGTTTCTTCATGCTAGGAACAATGTTGGAAACCCAATCGATAATCGGAACATGAAAAATGAAACCAACATGCAAAATTTTTTCAACCTCTTCTTTATGGCAACAACCTTCTTAGGATGAATAGGATGGAGGTGCTATCATACCAGTTTGACATCAGGGTACATTTTAATCTCTTGCTCAATGATACTGGAATGGATGCCTATAATTTCCTCATAAGACCAAGCGAATACATCACGGAAGTGTTAAGTGTCAAGTTTAGATGCATAACAAGATGCGTCGACATGAATGTTTTCTACTACACCACATTTGGTTGAAATATCGATAGTAATATTTTCTTCGATATTTGATAGGTTTCGCTCAGAAATCAACAACTGTAGAGAGATATAGTTCAGTTAGATTATACTCAATGTAATATGGAAATGGGATCGGTGATGAGAATCTACCCATGGTTCTTCTTCTGGTATCATGGATTCCATAATGCTCTCATTAGTTGAGAATATACATAAAAGAGGGTCAGAAGAAGTACCATAATCACAAGAATGATCGACCCAAACAGTAGACGACAAAGGATCAGGATAAAAATATTTATTTCTATGCAAGATCGATTGGACTTAGCGCCATAGCTTCACCCAGCCTATGTATTTCTGAACCATTGGGAATCTTCCATAAATCAGATGAAGTGGAAGATATCATATTGCAGGTTTCTATTTTTGTGATTTCCGCTGATGTTGCATGTGATGGTAAAGAAAAGGTTCCCATTAGGGAAGGATCCTTAAAGAGTCCTACAAAAATGTTCTGAAGAGATGGCGATGGTCCATGAATGAATGGAATGCTTCCAATTGCCTAGGAACTAGAGGCAAAGAGGTGAGTTGATCGATGACAGTGATGCTGCCCTTATGGGGGAAGGTGATCATGCAAAAGTAAGTAGAGACAATCGTAGCCATAACGTAAACCCACAGTCTTCCCAGTAATATATTATAGTCAAGGGGTCCATCAACGACCTCAACTTCAATAGTAACAATTTTTCTCCCTAGTTCGACTTGCAGGTTACTAAGAATTCCACAAGGCTTACATGTACAACCATCAAAAGCTTTAAACATTGTAAGTGATTGTGATAAAAGTGGCGAGCCAAGTGACTTTCAGAAATTCATAGACATGATACGAGTAGATGCACCTTCATTAATAATAGTCCGATGAATGAGGTGATTCAGGACATTTACTTGGATAAAAAATGCTAATTGTGCTAGCAATTTTCACACATAGCTCGCATGGTTAAAGACTACAAGGTTAGAGTATGTCAGATCAATTCTGCCAATTTCGGATAACAAAGCGTGCTTTTGGGAGGGACAATTATGAAGAATCTCAAGCGTCGACATCGCAGAAGGTGACTGAGAAAGATCTTTGACTACGTTATAATTTTGAGCTGCACGAGCTCGAGGGTTGAAATTTGATTTATGAACGACTCCCTTTGGTGGCTTTATTGTTAACTTAGGAATAATAGGTGACAGAATTGAATTAGAAAAAGTCGAAGTTGAAGTAGTAGGTTGATCTGTAGCCTAACTATTCGATGACGGAAGAGGATTACCATAATATTTACTTCGAGTGGACACCAAAACATCATTTTTGGGCTTAGTGGCGGATAACATAAGCACTTTTGAACTAGAAGCGGGATCTGTAGCAACCATATGTGTTTTCGGATTCGGAAAAGGGTTTATCAACACAACAGATGCGAGAGAAGTCTTAAGAAGTTTCGAGACTTCTGAGTGATGAGGAAAGTCTCACATAAAATTCTCTTCATTATATATCAAACAGGGGTAACGAGGTTTCTGAGAAGTACCAGATGTATCAGAGGATTTTTCCTGTTGGGGTGAATTTTGTTTTTTCTTAGCTTTCCCTTTCTTCTTACTTCCAGGTTGCTTGTCAATTTTTCCCTTTTTAGATGACACAACATGTATTTTGGAAGAAGACGTAGGATTAGATGCAACAAAGGTTTGATTGGACACAACAAGTGTGGAAACAAATGGTCAAATTGCTGGCTAAGTGCTGGCAGAACCAATCACACCATCACCGGCATGCGAGTCCTTACCAGATGGAGGAGGAGGAACAATAAAATTCAGTCGCGGTGCATTCAGAATATTTTCATAAAGCATACCAGATTGAGTATAAATCAAATCCAGATACTTGGTGTTATAGGTCAATTTGGGCACCATTCCCAATGACCTGGTTAACTGGACATCATCTCCAGGACCAATGATCAAGGGTCTATAATTCCCTATCATTTCAGTTGCTACATGCCCTAAGACAAGAAACAAGACAAATCAAGCATGCCTTTCATCAAGCAAAGCTTTCCATGGTTTGAAGCCTTTTATTTAGCATATGAAAGCTCACCAACGCAGGCTCTAAGGGGCCTAAGTGCATTGCATAAGCAGGTAGCCCCATGCAAGGCTGCTCTGCAAAGCACTTCCTGACATTCACAGGTGCGTTGGTCACATTGGGAGCGAAATTCTCATTGTTCTGGAATCTCCACTTGGCCAGTGCCTTCTAGAAGAGTTCACATGTGTCAAGCTTCGGATCCAAGTGTCCATTTGACATCTACATGGATGGAAACATGTCTTGCCTATTTTTGGAAAGTTATTTATTGCAAAACAATCTACAGTTCATCTATAAATTGAACACAGATCTAAGTGTTTGAGGGGGAAGAATTTGAGTAGAGAAATGCTGGAGAATTTTCAATTGAGAGCTTGGTTTGTGAAGTTTCTATTGGAGAGATTTATGCTGTGATGAGACTTGGGAACTTTGCTGGAAGGTCACTTCAAATTAGTCACTAGGTTGTAACCTCTCCTTCTATCATCAATAAAGAGTACTTCTTATTTTTCCCTACATTCATATGTATTGAATTTGATTTTCCATATTGTACGATCTTAGTTGATGAATGTAGTTTATTCTTTATTGATTTAGCTAACTAGCTTGAATAGATATCTATATTATTGCATTTTCCGCTGTTTTAGTGTTCTTTCTTGTAGGAAGCATTCAACTCACAAACTGCTTGAATTTGAAGCTGCAACAGAAGCGATAGAAGGATCCAATTGGAAGTGACTAAACAAGTAAGCCTCCAATCCTCTCTGTGCATCTATTCTGAGTTAGGAGAAATAGTAGTACAGTCTTTCACCTATTTTTCTAGACTAGCACATGTCTAGGGAAGCGTAATTTATCCGTAGATTACAATTCTGGCCCAAAAAACTGGCGACTCCACTGGGGATTTTTTTTCTTTTAGTTCTAGGTGTTTTAGCCTCTGATTTTCTTTTTTTATCCACCCAGTAGCTGTTACACATAAAGATTAGAATTTTTCAGAGCTTAATTTGCAAAGACAGTGAGTTAAACAGTAGCATTTTTATTTGTCTACTGCGCCCAACACACCCTTAGACTGGACACAGTGCTTTGCAGAGCACTGTCTCCCTTCCAAGCTTGCGTTGCAGAGCACTGTCTCCCCTTGGAGACTGCGTTGACTCCTAAAAGTGACCAAATTCCCTTGAATTTGACTTTGCAACTTGCTTCAGTTTTGTTTGCTGTTCTGTTCTGAAAAGTTTGATGCTCAATTGACCAGTGACTCTATATACTTCTTCCTCCTTTGGCTGAAAATTTGTTCAACATTTGTTTAGAAAAGTTTTTCTTTATCATTGAAAAGTTGATTTCAAAGTATTTTTTATGGTCGCATTAAGAATCATTTTCTTTCGAAATAGGAAATTTTCGTAAAATCTTCATTTCCTTAATAGGAGAAATTGTTGTTGAAATCCTCGTTTTTCCTTCAAAAGAGAAATTGTTGTTTTTATTCTTCGTTTCTCGAAAGTAAAAAGCATTTGAATTATTGATCTAGTGCACCTAGTTTCTTTTCTACATTCATAACACTAAGGAAACTAAAAAGAAAAACTTGCATTTGCATGTAGGATTGTGTGTTTTGCAAAAGGAACATTAGGAAATCTGAATTTAGTTTGAGATTCATTGATTTTTGTTTTTGTTCATTGATTTGTTTTCTCACAAACTATTTGCTCTCTTCCCTTAGTAGCTAGGTTCTTCATTGAAAAAGATGAAAGTGAAAGTTTGTTTATCATTCTTAGCTTGAATTTTAGGAATTTCATATACATCATCGTGGTGAACCTGAAAGGCAAACTGTTAAGCAAGATCAACATAAAATAAATCTCAATTTACTTAATAACACTTTGGAACCATAACGATAAGGTCTAGGCTAGAGACGTGTTCCAGTGTCGTAAAACATAGCAGCTGTCGTTAACTTATCTGTGATACATTCCGAGTGTGATACCTCACTCCACGTACGTAAGTATATTGTATCTTTTCCACGTACTCTCGGGTATATCGGGCAGTGTTACAGTACGATAAGTATAAAGGGGTGCTCTCATTGTGTGGTTTCGCATCAAACAGCGCTAATACGAACTTGGGCCTCCACATACCTTCGGGGATATTTGGGAGGACAAATTTTAGGTGCTATCCATCCATAGTGAACCAAGTCGGCTTCCCTAAAATTGTGATACACCGAACACAACATTCAGGGAGATTACCTGCCTGTACTTATTGATTCGCCAGGAGGTATTCTGCAGTTCACAGTTTCTTGGTAAACCCTTTTGCCTAGCATTACCCTCTTTTTTTTTTTTTTTTTTTTGGTTAAAATAAATCAGTAATCATGGAAGAACAAAATCCTATCCCCCGTCGTTCACGTAGATTAGCTTTAAAACCACCTTTACCACCAGAAGTTACTTCTGGTAGACGAAGGTGACCACGGTCTTCCGAATCAAGTACAATTCTTAACTCTGGCGAAACATCATCTTTTAAACCAAAGTTAGCTCAAATTGTTTCCAAACATCTCGGTTCGTTTATTGTTGTCGAAACGTAGTCTTCACAGCTACCCGTGGTCACGATCCATTCAATCGCTGAGACCATACCTCCTGGAACCAACGTTGTTCAATCACAAATTGATCCAGATCTTGTCTCTTCTTTGCCAGAAAATCTGAATCTTGAATTCGAAAAATCGGAAGTTGTTCCTACCTTGTAGCCACTGAAACTCCTATATCACACAGTCAACCGTCTGAAATATATTTTGGGCCTGACGGTGAAGTTCTTCCTCCTGGTTTAATTGCGATTGAAGAAATCCCACAAGATGATACACCTTTGAGTACAACCCATTTTTGGGGAGATCTTTACCTGTACCAGTCTTTTCCTAAATCGTTTCCATTTGCTTTTGTTGATCCCATTTTGATTCAATCTCCTGTAGATTTTGGAGAGTATACATTTGGTCATACAACCATGTCTGAACCAACATATTCGGTTGGGTCTATTGTTCCAATTATGTCAGCTCCTACCCTCGCTACTCCGTCAATGTTCACAACCTCACCAGAGTCATATTTGCACGGTGGCCCTTCGGTCCCAACAGGTTACAAATCATTAGCTGACACCTTCTCTGGTACATTTTCAAGACCATGGTCTTTACCAATGTCATCATATGGTGTTTTAATTGGTAGTCCTATTGTTAGTACTGAATGACTTGATTCATTACATCCATCATTAGGGAAATATCAAGTCAGTCCTTATGGGTTAATTCCTTTAAGTACCATATCAACTAGACTCCCAGCATTTGGAGATCAATATTTTCCGTCTTATTATCCTCCTTATGCTGGGGGGAAACCTTTGGTCACCCAATACGACATTAATCAGTCACATTTTAGTCAAACTAATGTTGACATGAATGTTTGTCAATGGCAGCCCACTCTGCCTATCCAACCACAAACGGTTGTACACTTGTATCAACTAGTTCAACCTGTTACACCCACTTCATTACCACTTGTTAATACATCTATACCCCTATTATAGAATCAAATTATTATGCATCAACCTTATCAGGCAAGTTCTTCGACTCAATATCATCAAATGTTGGGTCCACAGACTCAAAATCCTTTGGTTAATTTAAAACAACTTGTATCATGGAACATTTATTCACAAGTTGGTGTACCATTTTATGGGATGTCACAAATGAAACCTGGTTATACATATCAACCAAATCCAACTTACACTAATTTGGGTTATAATATTGGTGGACAAACCCCTTGGCAGCCACAAGCGCAAATTCCTCAAACTTCATTTCAACAAGTATCATATCCAGGTTTTGGTCAACAGAATTCTCAAGCGTTTGCTATGCAAAACAACCCCTATCTAGGTTACCAGCATCAAATTCCATATGCTGGTGCTCAACGACCTATTGCCCAAGCAATTCCATATTATCCTGGCTATGCTCAACCTGACCTTAATAGATAGTTGCCTTTTGTTGAAACCTTGGAATTACTAGATTTAAACCGGTTAACCAATGATCCTATCAATTATGCTCCTTGGTGTCCGGTGATACCTCATAAATTACCCTCCGACATTCCTAAATTCAATGGAAACCCTGGAGAAGATCCATCGACTCATGTTATGACTTATCATTTATGGTGTTCATCAAATTCCTTGAACGATGATTTTGTTCGACTACATCTTTTACAACGTACGCTTACATGTCCAACTGCTAAATGGTACATTGAGTTACCTAGAGCTTCTTTCGACAATTTCACTACTTTAGCTACTGTGTTTCTGATCCATTTCTAGTTACCGATCAGATACGAAACTGGAACGGAACTCTTGACCAACTTCAAACAGAGTAATGCTACTCATATTTCAGATCATATTCATGAGTGGCGTTGCCGTCGACGAATGGTTAAGACATTTGTTCCTAATCAGATCCTTGCTGAATGGTTCATTAAGCCCCTGTTACCATCTATAACTGAGGATGTGGCTAAAGGTGGCGTCGTTACAGAAGAGCAAGTTATCGCTCGTGCCCAATATTTAGACTTGATTTATACTCAGTCTGGCACGCTCTATGAAAAAATCCCTAAAGCACCGCGATTTAATTTCAATGTTCCTCCTCAAATAAAGGACTCTCATGCACAAGATGGCTTGATAGGCACTGCAAACACACACCACACAACTTCATATGATCCTTCTCCTACTTCCGAAATTAATGCCGTGTCATTTGACAAAGGAAAAAGTGACAAGCAACCAGGAGGCAAGAAAAAGGGGAAATCAAAGAAAAAACAAACTTCTAACCCATAGGAAAGATCATCTGATCAACCATCTGGACCACGGAAACCTCGTTATCCTTGCATAATCTATAACGAGGAACACTTTGTTAGGTATTTTCCTCACCATGCTGAAGTTTCAAAAATCATTAAGACTTCTCATGCATCAGTTGTGTTGACAGACCCATTTCCAAATCCAAACACAAATTTGGTTGCTACGGATCCGGCTCCTAGTTCCCAAGTGTTAATGTTATCCACCACAAAGCCTTCACAAGATATTTTGGTGTCGACGCAGAATAAAGACTATGGTAGTCCGACCACTGATCAACCTACTACCTCGACAACGAATCCATCTAATGAATCAGTACCACCTACTGTTATTCCTGAATTAACAATTAAGCCACCAAAGGGAGTAATTCATAAATCGACATATAATCCTCGAGCAAGAGCAACACAAAATTATAATATAGTTGAAGATTTGGCTCAATCCCCTTCAACTATGTCCGCTCTTAAGGTATTACAAAATTGTCCCTCCTAGAAGCAGGCTTTATTTTCGGCCATTGGTGGAATTTATCCAACTGATTCTAATCTTGTTTTCTTTAATCATATAGGGTATGTGCCGCAATTACCAGTAGAATTGGCATTCTCCATAGAACTAAATGTTCTCAATCACCTTGTTCATCGCACTATTATTGATGAGGGATCATCTACGTGCATTATGTCTCTAAACTGTTGGAAGTCACTTGGATCGCCGCGATTATCACAATCATCAACGATGTTGAAGGCTTTTGATGGAAGAACATATAAACCTTGTGGTATTATCAATAACCTGCAAGTTGAATTAGGGGGAAAAACAATAAGTATTGATGTTGAGGTTGTTGATGGACCCCTTGACTATAATATTTTACTCAGAAGACCATGGGTATATGCAATGACTGCCATTGTTTCTACATACTTTAGAATGATTTCCTTTCCACATAAAGGTACAATCACAGAAATAAATCAATTATCATTTTTTTCCTCCACTTCGCAGGTAACTAGAAGCGTTTCGTATATTCACTTACCCCAACTAGAAATCCAGAACATTGGTGTAGGACCCTTAAAGGATTCCACTCTTATGGGAACCTTTGCATTATCGCTTCCCGCGACATCGGTAGAAATTGCAAGCATAGAGACCTGTTACATGATCTCATTCACTCTATCTGGCTTAAGGAAGAGTACAGGTGATTCTGATATTTATACGTTGGATGAAATTTTACTGCCCAGCCCTATTGATCTGGCATAGCAATCAATCTATTTGGCTTGGGCAGAAAATCCGAAATCAACGTCGCTGAGTATTTGGGTTGATCATTCATTAGATTTTGGTACTCCATCTGATCCATTTTGGAAGCTATGATGTCTGAAGGAGAACCATGGGAAGATTATCGTCATCGTTCCCATCTTCCAAATTATGAAGAAAATAATCTCAATGAACTATATCACCCATCCATCAAAAATTTCTTTTCGAATTCTTTTCTGATTAATGCAATTGAAGCTGAGCGAAATTTATCTAATATCGAAGAAATGATTTTTATCAATATTTCGACCAAAACTGGCGTTGTAGAAAATATTCATGCCGGTGTATCTTGCTCTCCATCATAACTTGATTCATATTTCTCTCTTTTTCATGAATTTCGTGACATATTCACTTGGTATTACAAGGAAATTCCAGACATAGATACTAGTATAGTTGAACACACTATTAATATGTATCATGATGTCAAACCGGTGCATCAATGGCTTCGTCCTGTTCATCTAAAGAAAGCCGCTGCCATCAAATCAGAAGTTGAAAAGATTTTATGTGCTGGTTTCATTTACCCTGTTTCGCTAACTGAGTGGGTTTCCAATATCTTTCCTGTTATGAAAAAACAAGGAACCATTAGAGTGTGCATCAATTATCGAGATGTCAATCAGGCTTGTTCAAAAGACAACTATCCTAGTCCCTTTATCGACAAGATTATTGACGATTGTGTTAGATGCAATTTTTTTTCATTCATGGATGGATTTTCCGGCTATAATCAAATCAATATCCACCCAGATGACCAACATAAGACAACATTCATCTTTCCTTGGGGCACATTCACATATAGGAAACTTCCATTTGGTTTAAAGAAAGCTGGGGAAACTTTTCATAGAGAAATGGATTATGCTTTCAATGACATCAAGCAAATTTTTCAACCATATCTAGATGATTTACCAGCACATTCATGAAAACAAACTGATCAACCGATGCATTTGAGAGCCATTTTCTTACGCTGTCGACACTACAAGATATGCCTCAATCCACACAAATGTGTGTTTTGTGTTGGTTTTGGTCGATTGCTTGGATTCGTAGTCTCAAAAGAAGGAATTCGAATAGACCCACTAAAGGTACAAGCCATTCTTGATTTTCCTGCACCATCAAACTTACTTGAGATACAGAAACTTCAAGGAAAGGCTAACTTCTTGAGAAGGTTCATTCCAAACTACGTCGAAATGGCTAAAGGATTTACTCGATTATTGAAAAATGGAGTTCCCTTCCATTGGAAACAAGTTGCGTAAGCTTATTTTGATGCTGTCAAGGACCATATTGTCCGAGCATCATTAATGTATCCTCCTAATTATCAAAATGATTACTTCCTATATATCGTCGCGGCTGAAACGACCATCGCTATGGTTTTGGTCCAAGTAGATAATGGAATTGAACATCCGATCTATTATTTGAGTCGGAATCTCAATGATACAGAAGTTAAGTACTCGTACGTGAAAAAGCTTGCCTTGGCAGCTGTTCAATCTGTCCAAAGATTTCGCCATTATATCCTGCTCCGAAAAACAACAATAGTTTTGGATTGCAAACCCATGACTTACATCTTATCACGTCAATTGCTGGGGGGTAAATATTCAAAATGGATTGTCATTTTGCAGGAATTTGATTTGGAATTCATCAAATATAAGTCAAAGAAGTCTTTAGTTTAGGTTGAGCTTCTCTGTGAACTTCCCTCTGATAGTACTCCTACTACGTTGGAACCATCTATTCCAGACGGGTCTCTGTTTTTTATCAGATCATCTGATCCCTGGTATGGATATTTCATCATTTATCTCCAAACCCAAACTTTTCGACCTAATACCTCTCGCTCCGATCAACGACGTATTCGATACCAAGCCAAATTTTATCTGATCATCGACGATACACTTTATCGTCGTGGTGTCGATACCATTTTAAGGAGGTGCCTCACTCATGAGGAGGCCGAAAAAGTGTTAAATGAGTGCCATGCTGGGGCTTGTGGTGGAAATTTATCTGGATATGCTACCGCGTAGAAGACACTCTTTGCTAGTTACTTTTGGCCTACTATTTTTTGAGATTGCATCCTCACAGTCAGAAGTTGTCATGCATGCAAGATTTTTGACCGTAAAATCCGCAAATCGCTAGCGCCACTGAATCCTGCTGTCTCTGCTGGACCATTTATGAAATGGGGTATTTACTTCATGACCTGTAACCCTCCTTCGTCCGGGGGGCATGGTTATATTATTGTCGCAGTCGAATATTTTACCAAATGGGCCGAAGCGATGCCTACATTCAACAACGCAGGACAAACAACTGCATTGCTTTTCTTCAACCATGTTATTGCACAGTTTGGAGTCCCACAGGCTATAGTTACGGATCATGGGAAGCATTTTCGCAACCATATGATGTCTGAATTGACAGCCAAGTTAGGATTTTCACATGATAATTATGTAGGTTTTAACCCTGAACATAAATTATCTACACACAAATCTTATAACAGAAAATAAACAATAGCGAGAGCATAAAACATAAAACAGATAAACACAGAGATTTTCCCCTGGATCCCAAATCAGGATGACCAGCTTGATTTTTCATTATATTCCTTTTAGTGTTACAACACATATATATACATGCCAAAGCATACATGAACCCTAATCCATTAACCTTGCATTAGAACATAACCGTAGTTCCCTTGACTGGATCTACAAAAAATACCAGGGGCTAAAAACCATCGTACCCCAAAACCATGTGCAAAACCATGCACAAAACCATGGGTGCCGACTACCCACCGGAAATTAAGGACAAAAAATTTTCACCGGGGCGCTGCCCCGGACCCCGACAGGGGGGGCTATCGCCCCCCTTCTTACCCCCCCATGCATGCTTAGTCATGGAAAGAATATAACATATGCCCAAAATTCTCCCACTTGTTGTTTTCTTTCCGCAGGGGGCCACAAGAGAGCTTAGTCACTGGCCCAATTCTTCAACACCCTTTGTTTCTCTACACCAAGATAGCTTTTGAGTGCTCACAGACTTCGTCAATGCATTTGCAACATTCTTCAAAGTGTCCACCTTTACCAGCAACACCCTTTTAGCCTCAACCATATCTCTAACAAAGTGATATTGAACATCAATGTGCTTTGTCTTTGAATGATAAGCAGGGTTCTTAGCCAAGAAAATTGCACTTTGGCTATCACAGTCTATCCTTATAGCTTGCTGTACCAACCCCATACTTGAACACAATCTATGCAACCAAACTGCTTCCTTGCTTGCATGAGTGGCTGCTATGTATTCTGCCTCTGTAGTTGAAAGAGCCACTACAGACTGTCTTTTACTCATCCAACTGATTGCGCCTCCAAATAGGCTAAACACATACCCACTTGTAGATCTTCTTTGGTCCAGATCTACAGCCCAGTCTGCATCAACAAAACCACGAATGTCCAACATTCTTTCCAATCTTGGTCTTCCCTGGTAGCACAAGCCATAATCACTAGTGCCACGTAAATATATGAAAACCCGCTTCACTGCTATCCAATGCTCCTTCCCTGGGTTTGACATAGACCTGCTCAATACTCCCACTGCATGTGCAATGTCTGGTCTAGTAAAGACCATTGCATACATCAGACTACCCACTGCACTTTCATATGGAACACGGGACATATCCTCCTCTTCTTCTTGTGTCTTGGGGCGTTGTTCAGCAGACAAATTTACACCTACAGAAATAGGAACATTCACTGGTTTAATATCCTGCATATTGAACCTCTGCAATATAGTCTCGACATACTTCCTCTGGTTTAACCAGAGCTTCCTCTTTGCCCGATCTCTCTTAATTTCCATGCCCAAAATATAGTTTGCAGCACCAAGATCCTTCATGTCGAATTTGGAGAACAGTTGGGTCTTCAAATCTTAGATAATTTCTTTGTCATTTCCAATCAACAACATATCATCCACATACAAGACCAAATAAATAACACGGTCACCAATTAATTTAAAATAAACACAGTGATCCTCCTTGCTTCTGGTGAAGCCAAGTCCCTGTATATAGGTATCAAATTTTTGATACCACATCCTTGGTGACTGTTTTAACCCATATATAGACTTCTTCAACTTGCATACCAGTTCTTTCTTACCCTTCACCATGAAGCCTTTAGGTTGCTTCATGTAAATCTCCTCTTCTAGATCCCTGTGAAGAAATTTTGTCATCACATCCATCTGTTCTATCTCAAAATCAAATGCAGTAGCAACAGATAAAAGTAACCTAATAGAAGTAACTTTGGCAACATGAGAAAAAATCTCACCAAAATCAATTCCCGGCACCTGGGAATAACCTTTTGCTACCAACCGAGCTTTGTATTTCTCCACCTTGCCTTCTACATTCATATTCTTCTTAAACACCCATTTTCTATCGATGGGCTTCCTTCCAGCCGGCAACTCCACCAGATCCCATGCATCGTTTTTGTGCAAGGATGCCATTTCATAAATCATGGCCTCCTTCCAGAGTTTTCCATCCTCTGAATCTACTGCCTCCTTAACAGTTCTGGGATCATCATTAGTTATAGTTAAGGCAAAACCTGAACAGAAAGCAGATGGACTGTACCTTTCGGGTTGCCTTCTTTCCCGAACTGATCTTCTAACAGCTGGAGTTTGTGGCTCTTCATCTTCTGAGTCTTCTTCTGTTGTAGAGTCTGATTCATCCTCCTTTAGCTCAAACTCTATCTTCTCAGATTCCTTTGGTATGAATTCATGTTTAACAACATATTTCACCTCTCTAAACACCACATCTCGATTGTACACAACCTTCCTTGTTTCCGGGTTCCAAAGCTTGTAACCTTTTAAACCATCCTTATACCCAATAAAGATGCACATTTAAGATTTATTATCCAACTTGGTCCTTTTTTGCTTTGGAACATGTACATATGCATCAAATCCAAATACCCTTAGATGTGAAAGAGAGGGTTTCTTACCAGTCCATACCTCATGTGGAGTCTTATCCTCCAAAACTGATGAAGGTGATCTGTTAACCAGATAGCATGCAGTCTCCACTGCCTCTACCCAGAATTCTTTTCCTAACCCGATACCACTGAGCATGCTTCTTGCCTTTTCCATCAGTGTTATGTTCATTCTTTCTACAACTCCGTTTTGTTGAGGTGTGTATGGAGTAGTCTTCTGTCGTGCTATACCACACTTCTTACAGAACTCTTCAAATTCCTTCTTGCAAAACTCCCCACCATTATCATCCTCGTTGTCCTTTATCTTCTTCTCAGATGCAGTTGGCACTAGAGCCTTAAATTCTTTAAATTTGTCAAAGACTTTAGATTTCTTCCTCGAAATATATCCATGTATTCTTGAAGTCATCTATGAATGAAACATAGTACACGGACTTTCCCGGTGATGGAGCCCGACACGGGTCTAAACACATCAACGTACACAAGTACACCTCACCCATTTTTCCCTCTTAGCACCAGAAGGAAAAATCACCTGATTCTGCTTCCCATATACACAATGTTCACAGAAAATAAACAATAGCGAGAGCATAAAACATAAAACAGATAAACACAAAGATTTTCCCCTGGATTCCAAATCGGGACGACCATCTTGATTTTTCATTATATTCCTTTTAGTGTTACAAAACATATATATACATGCCAAAGCATACATGAACCCTAATCCATTAACCCTATATTAGAACATAACCGTAGTTCCCTTGACTGGATCTACAAAAAATACCAGGGGCCAAAAACCATCGTACCCCAAAACATGTGCAAAACCATGCACAAAACCATGGGCGCGGACTACCCACCGGAAATTAAGGACCAAAAATTTTCACCGGGGCACTGCCCCGAACCCCGACAGGGGGGGCTATCGCCCCCCATCTTACCCCCCCAAGCGTGCTTAGTCGTGGAAAGAATATAACACATACCCAACAAATTCTACTCCTTATTATCCACAATCAAATGGAAAAGTTGAGGCTATTAAAAAAATTCTTAAACGAAAGCTTCAACGAATGATAGGAGTCTGTAAAAGGAACTAGCACTTGATCCTATACTCCGCCTTGTGGGCGTATTTAACCTCGGTGAGAAACGCGACTGGACTTACTCCTTTTTAGTTGGTGTATGGTCTGGAAGCTATCTTACCAACCCAATGTGAAATATCATTGTTAAAACTCACGATAGACTTGTTACCTGACACCTCAAAAGAAGAAGCGTGTCTCCTTAACCTCAGCCATCTAGATGAAACGCGTTGTGAAGCCCAATTGGCCAACGAAGCGCATAAGAGATGTATAAAGGTGCAATATGACAAAAATTTCCAGCCTCGCATCTTCTCAGAGGGCGACTTGGTCCTTCTTTACGATCAAGAAGCTGATGTAATAGGTACAGGGAAATTTGAACCATTACGGCATGGCCCCTATATTGTCAAAAGAGTTCTTGCTAAGGGTGCCTATGAGTTATTTGATTACGATGGGATTCCATTGGCACAACCTAGAAATGGGTTGATTTGCATTCACTATCTTAATTTGTTTTTAGAGTTTTATTGACGTTAGTAATCCACTTTACATTTCATCGCAGATGACTAAATCTTCGGAACCATTTGTTGGATATGCTGATGGTGCTAGTCGTAGTACGCATAATCTATCCTCTGCAGCGTGGGCCATTTTCGCTCCGAACGACGAGTTAATGAGTTTTCAAGGGATTTTTATTGGTAGATCGACAAACAATATCGCTGGGTATAGCACGTTGATCGAACTTCTCTCTGATGCCATTTAATTTGGTATTAATTGCATAATCATAAGGTTAGACTCACAACTTGTGGTACTACAACTTACTAGTATTTATACTGTTAGAAATCCAACACTTCTTAGATTTTTCCTAAGAGTTTGAATTTTGGAAGGACATTTTGATTTCATTCAATATCAACACATTTCCAGAAATATGAACACTTTAACTGATTCATTAGCTAATCAAGTTTTAGACAGACATTTGCGACATAGGTAAAGAAAACATTCACATCATTGAATAGGATTGTGCATTAAACATAGGAAAAACTTTGAAAACATATAGATAGATAGTTATAGGTTTTTTACAAAATTTGTGCCCAAGACACATAGGTCATCCGACCTCAAAATGTATGCAAAAAATCACAAGTAAACTAGTGGTGCTCATGATAACATGCTATAGATCTAGCAATCCTACGGAGCAACTGCATTCAACGGTTAGGAACCCCAATATTGTGTCGCTGCAGTCGCATGGGAAGCTCTTCTATCTGGCAATCCAGAATCCTGAAGGTCAACCCCTTTATGTGCTGTCGAAGCTTAGCTAGAGTCTCAACCATATCAAGGTCCTTAAGGATTGCTCTCCCGACAGCCCTCTTTGCTGGCACATCTACTTCGCACTCTGGTTCCTCTACTGGTTGAACGCGACCAATATCTGCATTGCATTAAACATTTAGTTTAGTCTTGGAAAAAATAAAAACACAAAAACATTGTATAAACCTTATAAAAATCAAAAAACATGGTTGAATCATTCTTACCCATTGCACCCCACTGAGCGCCTTCTGGTAATACTAGATCTGGATCTCCTCGGAAGTCGACGCATGCATATGCATACTCATTGATGGTGACGATCTATCGCCAGAACCAAATGAAGAATGCAGTCAAGAACACAACGATCGATTGGCATGCATGCCGGCCCATGAGTTCTACCCATCTCTGCATTCGAGGATCTCTAGAACTAGATATATCCAATGTTACATGTTGTGGCTGCATCAGTGGAATCTGTTCCAAAGCGAAGGAGATAATGATTGAACCATAACTGAATTTTTTCTTCCTTCCTCCCTTTGCTTTATTCAGTTGTTCCTTTATCTGAGATAGAACAACTTCAGACCAGTTGAAGAATGTTGGCTCTAAGCACTCTAGCGCATACTGCATATACGATCTGTTCGCTACATGTAGTGTAACGATGCCAGCAAGTTTAGCGATCGTGAAAAGGATGGTTCTCAAAGTCAAATCCCTGACATCTCAAATGTTTATTTTTCCATATTTGCTAGGTTCTGACCCTGGATAGAAATACTGCAATACATAGTCCCTCACTGTCTCTCCTCCAACGGTAGACCCTATGAGAGAAATGGGCAAACCTCTCCTCGCAAAACCTGTGAGAAAATACACACCCTCAACTATTATGGACAACACTTGATTTTTTATGTGAAATGCCTCTATCGCTTGATCTCATGCTCGAACTAAGAACTCTAAGAGTTCTATTTGTTGCCTCATTCCTGACAATTTTAAGTACTTAAGTAGCCCACAATCTCTTAAGGCTCTTACAGTACCCAGATTATTCAAGGAAATTGTATCTTTTTCTTCATGCTCTCTTTCTCTCCATGTAATCATCATTATAATCTGATGGAAACCTGAAAATCAACCATAAGATCCATTAGATACCATTAATTGCAAAAAACTAGGCAAATTTTGGACACAACATGAAAACCAAAAACTTAAACTGTGCCCAACGCACTCCCTGGGTTGAGACAGTGCATTGCACATGCAAGTACCCTTCACTGTTCCTGCTATGCAACGCAGGTGTCGACATTCAGGGGTGCATTGCCCTCATTTTGGGCAGAATTTACCCTAGGGGCCTCAAAATCCTAAAAATTTGCAAAGAATGGCAATGAAATGAATATTGAAAGAAATAAGAGGTTCATGGCACTAACCTGGATCAAATGATGACAAAATCCATCCATAGAAACGACCGCAATCAACAACTGAAGTTCGGGGGAAATATCAGGTTCATAGCTCCAAAATGCAAATGGTAACTATGGAATGGTAAAAATGAATAGTGAAACTACTTTATATAGTCATTTAATTGTTTGCAAGTTAAATTTATTGCTATGACTATAATTTTATTATGTTTTTATCATGAAACAAGTATTTTTAATCCATTTGATGTTGTTCCGAACAGGAAATAAAATTGATGAACAGATTAGTCATGCAGATTTATTCAAAGAATGACTTGAGCACAAAGCATACTTTTTCTCCTTATTTTTCGAGCTTTGTTAAAAATCAAAAAGGATTTGAAGCACACTTTTATCTCTTTTTCGAGCTTCGATAACAGCGAAAAAGGTACCCCTGGAGTCTTCTTTCAACTCTTTTTAGACTCCGATAATATGAAAATATTGCCGAGCACTTGTCATTTCAAGCTCGTTAAAGTAAATGAAATGATATCTACTCAGTATAAGTTTAACCCTTTTCCGGACTGAGATGGATTATTTAAGAAAAAGGAATACCTTGGTTAAACATGACCAAAGAGGTTCTCAGATATTATTTTACACTTTTTCGGATCTGAGTGACAAATTTACGAAAAATTACTTTTGGAGTTCTCTTTCATCCTCTTTTTCAGACTCTCTAAATATGAAAAAGGACCGGGCTATCACTGTCATTAAGCTCGTTAAAACATAAAATAGCGATGGGCTTGTCAAGCATGGCAAGAACCCAATTTCATTCATCGCCAGACTCGTTAAATTATTAAATAACGATACTTTATTCGCCTGAAGGGTTGAATTATAGATCAAGAAAATGTTATCCTCCTCAAGCTTGTTAAAAAATAAAGAGGTATTGGTCGAAAAATGATCGGGGAAAATTTGGGAAAAGTAAGTAAAGTTTCTTTTTGGTAGCAAGTCGCTCTTGAACATGACACTTCTTTCACTCCATTTCTGTGACTGTTTGGGTTGGGTAATCATCTTGACGGTTCATTCACACCTATGGTTCATCATACCTTCACTTCGGTTTTGGGTCAATGCTTCCAACTCATCACAATGTCGCCAATATGTTCAAGAGAAGTCATCCAGTGATTAAAAACTCATCCATCTGCAATACTTGTAAACCTTCATTTTCATGACCGTCATCCCTAAAAATTTCTATATCAAGTCATACCCTTGTCTCCGAAATCAGTAACTCTTGTTTTGAAATAAGGTGAATTCCTGTCGATGACAAATCAATATCCAGGAAGTTCACTTAGAAACATCAGATTCCAGTACCATGAGGCTTGTTATAGCATCGACAAGATCCTCGCTTTCAGACCTTTGACTGAAATATTTTGTTTGGTGTTCGACATCAAATCATCTATTCATGCCTTACAAAATGTACTGTAGTACCTTGAGGGCCTTTGACATTAATGGTGGTTCTCTCGCGTTTGTTAACAACACACATCATTGGTTGGTAATCAAACGATGTATTTCCATGTTCAACGAGAAATCATATATTCGCATGGCTAGACTTGTACCCGAATGATCGAGTGAACGAGATAAGAAGACCCAGGATCTAGTTTCATCCATTCAGGCCGTGATTTCAGGATTGTTGTACACATCATTTGTACGGTGACCTTACATACAGATTGTCATCCAAACATGGGCCTATATCTTTAGGCGTGTCTGGATCTGGGAAACATTCCAATGTAGACAAATTTTTGAATTATGTACATGTTATTAGATTGTTTTATGTGCTGAATATGGGAATGCCTACCCTCAGCAATTATGATCAATAGAGGATATATCATGATGAAATGTATTGTAATATTGATGCAGGTGACCACTCCACTTTGTTTCCAGGCTCATCACAGTGTAAAGCATCTCAATCAAATGTTCTTATTATTTAGATCTCATGCTTTAGGGGCCAATTGTTATAGGTCAATTTGGGCACCATTCCCAATGAACTGTTTAACTAGACATCATATCCAGGACCAATGATCAAGGGTCTATCATTCCTTATCATTTCAGTTGCTACATGCCCTAAGACAAGAAATAAGACAAATCAAGAAAGACTTTCATCAAGAAAAGGTTTCCATGGTTTGAAGCTTATTATTTAGCATATGAGAGCTCACCAACGTAGGCTTTAAGGGGCCTATGTGCATTGCATATGCAGGTAGCCCCATGCAAGGCTACTCTGCAAAGAACTTCTCAACATTCACAGGTGTGTTGGTCACATTGGGAGCGAAATTCTCATTGTTCTGGAATCTCCACTTGGCTAGTGCCTTATAGAAGAGTTCACATGTGTCAAGCTTCAGATCCAAGTGTCCATTTGACATCAACATAGATGGAAACATTTCTTGTCTATTTTTGGAAATTTATTTATTGCAAAACAACCTACAGTTCATCTATAAATTGAACACAGATCTAAGTGTTTGAGGGGGAAGAATTTGAGTAGAGAAATTCTGGAGAATTTTCAATTGAGAGCTTGGTTTGTGAAGCTGTTGCTGGAGAGATTTATGCTGTGATGAGACTTGGGAACTTTGCTGGAAGGTCACTTCAAATCAGTCACTAGGTTGTAACCAATCAGTCACTAGGTTGTAACCTCTCCTTCTATCATCAATAAAGAGTACTTCTTATTTTTCCCTACATGCATCTGTATTGAATTTGATTTTCCATATTGTAAGATCTTAGTTGATGAATGTAGTTTATGCTTTACTGATTTAGCTAACTAGCTTGAATAGATATCTATATTATTGCATCTTCTGTTGTTTCAGTGTTCTTTCTTGCAGGAAGCATTTAGCTCACAAACCGCTTGAATTTGAAGCTGCAACAGAAGCAACAGAAGGAGCCAATTGGAAGCGACTAAACAAGTAAGCCTCCAATCCTCTCTATGTATCTATTTTGTGTTAGGAGAAATAGTAGTATAGTCTTTCTCCTGTTGTTCTAGACTAGCACCTATCTAGGGAAGCGTAATTTATCTATAGATTACAATTCTGGCCCAACACTCAGAACGAGAAATTACTTGCTCTTCAGTGACAACACTGCCTTTGGTCACGTTCTCGATGATATATGGAAACAAGGAATTTATAAACTACTCAGCTAAAAGCTGATCCGGAACAAAGGTTTTAACCATTCGATGACGATGACACCACTCATGTATATGATTTGATATGTGAGTAGCAATTGTCTATTTAAATTTGGTCAAAATTTCCATTCTAGTTTCATATATGATGGGTAACAAGAAGTGGGTTAGAAAATTAGTGGCAAAAGCCATGAAGTTATCGAAAGAAGCTCATGGTAATTCAATATACCACTTTGCAGCCGAACCAATGAGCGTTCGCTGGAAAAGGTAGAGTCTAATAGAATCATCATTCAAGGAGTTTGAGGAACACCATAAAATATAAGTCACAACGTGTGTAGACAGATCTTCTCTAGGGTTTCCATTGAATTTCGGAATATTAGAGGGTAATTTATAAGGAATCACCGGCCACCAAGGTGGATAATGAATGGGATCATTAGTGAGACAGTTTAAATCAAGTAACTCTAGCATTGCAACAAATGGAAACTGTTGGTTTAGATTGGGTTGAGTGTAACCAGGGTAAGATGGAATTTCCTGGGCAATAGGCCGTTGTGCACCAACATAAGGAATTTGATGCTGGTGACCCTCATAGGAGTAATTTTTTTGGCTAAACCCTTGATAGGCCTATTGATAAGAACCTGGATAAGCTTTCTGTTGACCAATATCAACATAGGCTTGTTGACAAAGTCCAGGATAGGGTTGATATTGTTGGAATTGTTTTTGTGGAAATGATAGAGGAGGAGGTTGTGGCTACCACAGGATTTGATAATACCCTTTTTTCTCGCTAGGATTATAACCCAAAACAGAATAGGTTGGACTAGGTTGTGAATAAACGAGACCAATAGAAGCCTTTGACATACCATACAAGGGTAAACTGGCCCGTGGTAGAGGAATTCCCGATACAGATGGTTGTTGTAAACCAGCCTGAGGAGGCAGAGTCTGTAGACCCAAAAATTGAGGGTAAAGGGTTGAAGGACCCACCTGAGAGAGCTAAGCTATGGCCAACTGAGCTTGTAAATAGGTTAAGGAAGTAATAACAGGCGTAGTAGGTATAGATTGAATAGGTTGAACTTGTTGATATGAGTACAAAACTATTTGCGGTTGAACAAGCAAGGTAGGCTACCACTGAAAAATAGGGATTCCAACATAAGATTGACCTAAAGATGACTGAGTACTACCATATTGGGTAGCCATGGGTTTCCCCCCAGCATATGGAGTATAATAAGTTTAAGCATACTAACCGTAATATGGTGGGAGTCTAGTAGAAACTGGATAATATGGATAGTAGTTGGATGGACCAACCTGATATTGAGCTGAAGATGTAAATAAAGGATCAGGCCATTCAATACTTGTAAGAGAGGAACCAAATAAAATTCCAGATGATGAAATGGGCGAAGTCCATGGACTAGAGGAGGCACTAGAGTAGGTTCCAGATAAAGAGTGGTAACCTGATGGGATGGACAGATCACCGTTAAGATGAGACTCAGGTGTCATAGTAAACATCGAAGAGGTAGAAGCAGTAGATTCCGTCACAACTGTAACAGATGGTATAGTCTAGGATGTTGTCTCAGCCATGGTTAAATGGCCCAGTAAATACCCTAAATGATCTATGAGAACTTGAAACCGAGCAAGATCACCAGGAGCAGTGTAGGTCAAACGAGGAAAAGACGGGCAAAGATGAAGCCCCAACCCAAAATGAGTTGGAGTTGTAGAGGGTGTCTCTTCGTGAGGTTCTTCCTCAATTGAAATCAACCCAGGTGGAAGTACTTCACCATTAGGCCCGAGTTAAATTACAGATGGTTGACTCTACGGTAAAAAGGAAGAATAAATAGTTACGGATGACTTAAGATGAGCTGGTTGATTTCTTTATGGCATGGGAACAAATTCTTGTTGTTAAAATTCACGATCAAGATGTCCTGGTAAAAGAATGAAAATTTTCAGATCAAATTCTGGTTGAAAAACTTCGGTTCGAGATTTACCGTTTCACTAAATTCAACTTCAGTGTTATTAGGTAACTGTGAGGGTTTCATCTCGACGATAGCAGGTAAAATGATATCGGTAGAAATTACTCGAGACTTGGTACTCAAAGGATTGAAGCACTGGTAAATTAGATGAAGATGAAGCACCAAAGGTTCCAGAGGTACTGGACTTGGTAGGACGAGATTGCCTTCGCTGACCAGGTGTAGCTTCTGGCTATAAAGATGGTTTATTCATTGTCATATGAAAATGAAGGGGAAAGGGTTGATCTTCTTCCACAATTGTAGATTGATTTTATTACAAAAAATAAATAAACAAAAAGAGGGTAATTCTAGGCAAAAGGATTACAAAAAAAATATGAACTGCAATATACCGCCCCAGTAAACCAAGGACTTATGTACGTGCAGGAAATCTCCCTCAATGTTGTGTTCGGTGTATCACAATGTACAATGCAGCCAACTTGGTTGCTTATGGATGGTAAGAAACCTAATGTTTTCCTCCCAAATATACTCGACAGTACATGGAGGCCCAATCCTTGTTAGCACTGTCTAATGAGAAACCGCACAATGAGAGAATCCCCATATACTTTTCATACTAGAACACCGCCTGATATACTCAAGGTATGTGGATGAGCTCCAATATACTTACGTATGTAGGATGATGTGTCACACTTGGAATGTATCACAGATAATTAACGACAACTGTTATGTTTTACAATGCTGGAACACGTCAGCCTAGAACTCTAAATGTTATCGTTAAGTGATAATGCTCCCTTAGGTTAATTGAGATGAATTTTAAGTTGATCTTACTTAGAAATTTTCCTTTCAGGTTCACCGTGTGATGTATTTGAAATTCCTAGAATGCAAATAAGATGATAAGAATTTGTTTTGATTCAATTTCGACAATGAAAACCTTAGCTACAAGGGATACAACAATCAGATCGTAAGAAAATAAAAACGATTGCATCTAAACCCTAACTATTCTTATGAAGCACTCGCAAACCCTCTATGCAAATGCATGTTTTTCTTTTGAAATTTCTTTTAAGTGTGAATGAACGAAAATGAAACAAAGATGCAAAAACATTCAATCAATACTTTCTAGAGAAACGAAGACTAGCACGACAATTCCTCTTTTGAAAATAAAGAACTAATCAAATGTAAAATTTAAACTTTGGAGGTATCTCGACAATGATAAAGAAAACAAGAAGAAACATTGAACACACAGACACCCAAAGTAAGCAAGAATTGCAGAAGAAATCTGGACTCTAGAGGCAATCAGACACTTGAAAACTCAACAAATAAGACATTGAACTGGATGGTAAAAGAAAAAAAATTGATGAATTTTGGTTGGGCACAAGAGCAACGCACCCCTGAGTGGGAGAAAGAAATTTGCAAAGCACTGTCTCTAAGCCAAAAATGCTTTGCAGAGCACTGTGTCAAGACCAACATTGCATTGGTGCCAGAGGAATCTCAAAAAATGCAAGAAAACACACTTCTTTCACCAAAACACATTCAAATGAATGTAATGAAACAAGTAAAGTCTACTAGAGGCTGACAAACAAGGAAAAAACCACCAGGGACGATCAATCGCTCCCCAGTATTGTCGCCAATTTGTTTTACGGAAATCAAACCTACGGATAGATAAGTATACCTAAGTGTGGTGGACACACCTAGAACAAAAAATGAAAGACACTAGAACTTTTCCTTAAGATAAACATATATGAGAAGAACACCTACTTATGATCCTTCATTATTCTTCATCTCCATTTTTTCTCTCATGTCACTCCCAATTGAACTGAACTCGTTTGATTGGTACCTGAAATTACTAACAGAAGACAAAAAAAAACGTAAAGGCATATGATCTATTCATATTAATCAAACTGAATCGATTGCATTTGAAAATACATATATAAAAGCATGAACACATGTATTGGGAAAAGAAAAAATCTATTAATTATAAGATATAAGGAGAAGTTACAACCAGTTGGATCGATTCAATGTCAACTCACTCTAGCTTCAGTCCATCTTCTTCACATCAGTAGCATTACTCCAGTAGCATAACATTACTTGAAAACAATACCCCAAAGAGCTATAATCTCACCAGCATAACACTACAAAATTCAAGCTCCTTTTTCACTATGATCAATGCTCAATTTATAGGAAATGAGGGTAGTTTGGCATTAATTGGTCATTGAATGGATTTTCCATAAATGGAT
The DNA here is from genome assembly GCA_034641835.2 of Pinus albicaulis. NCBI lineage: Eukaryota > Viridiplantae > Streptophyta > Pinopsida > Pinales > Pinaceae > Pinus > Pinus albicaulis. Next base: position 323,025,607 of record CM076582.1, read on the forward strand.
GAGGGAGTTTCCTTTTTAAATGGGATTAGAGGATAAGTGATTTAATGGCTCCATGGTGTTCATATTCGAATTTTTCAGATAGCATGATAGATGGAATCACTTTTAGAAGCCACTAGAAAGTGGGAAGATTCTCAGAATCATTTGAACAATTCTCTCAAAGTCAACCAACGCACTGTTAAGTGGGCCTAGGTGTTCTGCAATGCTACTTTGCATGGGAGTAAGAGCTATGCAAAGCACTTACTGTAGTCTAGGGGTGCGTTGGTGGATCAATGGAGTATTTCAGCTAGACTTCAAGTAGTGAAACTTTCATGGATAAAAGCTAGCAATGGGATGACTTGTTTAACGCAAGTAGCAACTGATTTAGGGTATGCCAAACCCTGTTTGTACTATTTTGAGTTTTGGGAGTGATGCCCAAATTGACCTGTAACAGGTGGCTTCACCAAGAAGAGATCTATGCATCTGCCTACAGTGCCACCTTTCGTACATCATCAAGCCATTCACAGATGAGGTACTGTGTGATGTTGATCCTCTTGTTGTGTCTGATGTGTTATTGGGCCAACCATACTTGTGGAAGAGACTTGTCGTGTATGAGTCTAGGCCTCGTTTTGTTGTTATTACTTTGGGAAATAAATTGTACATGATATCGGAGGTAGTACCACCTCTTGCCATCTCTTTAACTTTTGCAAAACAACATAGCAAGATTGTTTCCGAAACCAGGATATTTATTTTCACTAAAATTCTCCCACAAGGAAAGAAGAATATTGTGGCCACAATCTCAAAATAATACTCCCCTACATGACAAAAACATATGGAGAAATTCATGGAGGAATACGAGGACATTTTCACCTCACCCACAGAGGTTCCTCTACAATGTCAGGTCAAGCACTCCATTGATACGACCCCAGGCGTGCCGCCACCTGATGTTGCCATACCTCATGTGACCACACAGACATAATCCACACATGTACTATCTAAGGCTGATAAAGCAACCAAATTTATTGAATGCATCCAACACATCCCCCAGCAGGTCCACAACATCTTCGACAAATCCAATACCAAGTTTAGCAGAATTTGCGTCACCTCATGGAGGAACTCAATGCAATGGGGACTATTGCTTCCTAAGGTGGGGGGAATGGTCTAGGTGGATATTTGTGGCCACCCTCCTATTCCATTTAGACTCCCACCATTAGTTCTTTTAGTTTTTCAGTTTAAGCACAACTTACTATTTTTAGCAGTTTTTCAGGTCCTAAACTTCTGGAGCCATTTTGAGGCCCTAAACGACATTTTTTGGGAAAACTGGGAGCAACATGGATTTTTGTTTGATGTTTCTCATATAAAAATTTGTAGTCCTTGGATATATCTTTCTAGTGAAGAATTGATTGCGTCAAATGGAGATCATATACCAAAGTTATGTCCCCGAGAAGATTGATGTACCAGTTTACCCAAACGTGGCCCATAGTTTTGGTGCTTCATCTCCTAGGGTTAGGTTTTTGGATGTTTATGGTTTTCCATTGTTTCTCAATAATAAATAGGCTCTCGAGCTTCATTGTAGCACAGTTCAGGGGCCTGTATCCGCCACGTCTATTCTTAGAGATAAGCTACCAGTGCCCTAGCTAGTTTATTTCCATTATGTCTATACACATATTTATGTTATTTGATATTAATGAAATGAAGTTTTATTTATGCTGAATCTCTGTGTTTATGTTTATCTCTGTATATTATTGCATTCCCGCATAAATCCGAATCAGTGGTATTAGAGCAGTCTGCTCTTTCTCTGTTTTTCTTTGCATGTCCCCAACGAGGTCAGGGTATAAGGAGTTAGGGCTCGATCTAGTTGAACCCTCGCAATATCAGCCTCACAAACCCCGACAACCTCCCATAGTGGAAGAAAATAAAGATGATGGAGCAAGAGATCCTATCAAATTATTTCTCAAGGAATCCCTTGAGAGACAAAGGAACAAGATGATGGATTAATTTTCCCATCCTTCAACGACTGCCCACTGGCGACACATCTACATCCAACAGCCACTCTGGAGGTGCCTCTCTTTTCAAGGTACATGTCAACTTTGAAATTACTGTATTTGAAGGCCAGATAGACACAGGCGTTGTAGATAGATGGTTGAATTTGCTGGAAGGGTATATCTTGGTCCACGATTTCTCCGATTGAGAAAATATTACTTTTGCACTCAAAGTTTCCCCCCATGTCAAATACTGGTGGGAAACCTACTGTGAGAAAAAGGATGGGAGGGAACCCTCTCTTTTCTCGATCGCACCCACTTGGAATTCATTCCTAGACAACATCAAGAAAAAATATTACCCTGTGGGGAGCTATGAGGACAATTACATCTAATGGACCACGTTGCAGTAGCAAAGGGATCAAGATGTGAACGAACTAACGAATCTGTTCCATACCCTACGCACAAAGTTGGGTATTAAATATTCCAAGAGACATTTGGTGCTCAAGTACTGCAGTTGTTTGCACAGATACATTCAGGAGGAAATGGAGGTCCTCGACATTACCTCGCTTGGCACGACATATCGCTATGCCACCAAGATTGAGCAAAAATTTAAGCAGAAGAAGCAAGACTTTGTATCTGTGAATCTGAAGCCAGGGAAAAGGCGCTCTTGAATCACAGAAAAAGGGGCAAAGCTAAAGCGGGGAGACTCAAAATAACACCACAAATCCAAAGAAGGACACGGGGAAGTGGTGTGAATTTCAGAACAACACGACTCAAAGCACAAACGAGTGTCGGGCAAAACAGTCACTGGTGGTCGAACTGAAGGCACCTGAATCAGATGCATGTTCTGATCTTGAGTCAGAACCGGGAAAGGGTGATGAAAAAGGGAAGTAGATCATTGATGTGGATCCCAGTGCCATTGTTGCCACCACTAAGCTCCAAAGGGAGGATCCCGAGGATCTAGAGGAGGGGAAGTGATTTTTCCATTCATAGATGTGGGTGAGGGGTTCTCCACTACAATTCCTTGTCGAAAGTGGAAGCCACAATAACCTCATTTTCAGTAGAGGTCGTGAAGTGACTTTTCCTACCAAACATATGGCACTCGTCACCGTATAACATTGGGTGGCTTCAACAAGGAAGAGATCTTCGCGTCTACCAATAGTGCCTCCTTCCGTACAACATCAAGTCATTCACAAATGAGGTATTGTGTGATGTTTCTCCTCTTGATGTGTTTGATGTATTATTGGGCCAACCATACTTGTGGAAGAGACATGCTGTGTATGAGTCTAGGCCCTATTCTGTTGTTTTTACTTTGGGAAATAAATTGTACAGGATACGAGAGGTAGTACCGCCTCTTGCCATCTCTTTGATTACTGCAAAACAACGCAGTAAGATTGTTTCCCAAACCATGAAATTTATTTTCAATATAATTCGCCCATAGGGCAAGAAGAATATTGTGGCCACAACCTCGAAACAAGGCTCCCCTACACGACAAAAAAAAATGGACAAAGTTATGGAGGAATACGAGGACTTTTTCTCCTCACCCACAAAGGTTCCTATACAATGTTAGGTCAAGCACTCCATTGATCGGACCCCAGGCGCGTCGCCGCCTAATGTTGCCATGCTTCATGCGACCACATAGACATAATACACACATGTACTCTTTGAGGCTGATAAAGAAACCACATTTATTGAACACATCCAGCAATTCCACCAACAGGTCCACAACATCTTCGACAAATCCAATACCAAGTTTAGCAAAATTTGCCTCACCTCATGGAGAAACTCAATGCAATGGGGACCATTGATTCCTAAGGGGGGAGAAATGATCCAGGTGGATATTGGTGGCCACCCACCTATTCCATTTGGACCCCCACCATCGGTTCTTTCATTTTTTCAAGTCCTGAACTTCTAGAGCCGTTTTGAGGCGCTAAACGACGTTTTTTTGGGAAAACCGGGAGCAACATGGAAGAAACTTCCATGTTACTCATGTCAAAAGTTGTAGTCCTCGGATATATATTTCTAACGAGGTATTAAGTGCATCAAACACAGATCATATGTGAAAGTTACGTCCCTGGGAAGATTGATGTACCAATTTACCAAAACGGGGCCCATAGTTTTAGCGCTTCATCGCCTAGGGTTAGGTTTTTGGATGTTTATGGTTTTCCATTGTTTCTCAATAATAAATATGCCATCAAGCCTCATTGTAACACAACTTAGAGGCATGTAGCTGCCACATATATTCTCAGAGATAAGCTACCAATGCCCTAGCTATTTTATTTCCATTATGTCTGTAAGCATATTTATGTTATTTGATATTAATGAAATGAAGTTTTATTTCCGCTTCATCTCTATTTTTATGTTTATTTCTGTATATTATTGTGTTCCTGCATAAATCCGGATCAAAGAGGGACTTTATTTTCGTCCTAGTGAACATGTAATTTAGTTATCAAAAGAAGGCTCCTTCCAAGGATTAAAGAGGTTATTTTAAATCAAATATTATAAATTTTGGAAGAAATGTATTAAATGTTTTTTATTTTTTTAATAACCAATTTGCTTTTCTTTGATAAGTTAAACAATTAACCTTAGTTTACTAATGGAATTTTTATAAGTTTAAAAGATAATGATAGAATGTTTAGTATTTCAAGTATTTAAACAATTTATTGATGATAAAAATGTTGGTTAATATTATAATTTAGATTAAAAATGAAGAATTTTTTAGGCATATGAAAACTAAATGTTTATGTATTATAAGTGCACACATATATGTTTTTATATATTTTTTTTGGTAGTAAAAATGTTATTTTATTTTATTAAAAATAAAAGATTAAATTTATAAATTAATATAGATCGATGTAAACCACAATTTTAGTACACATCTAAATTAGTATAGATCAAAACTTTTGAGGTGCAAATCTCTTTTAAAATACAAAACATTTTTAAAAAAGTTTGTACCTTGAAATATTTGATGTAAGTTCGTACCTTAAAATATTGGATGTCTCTGCACTTTTGATATATATATATATATATATATATATATATATATATATATATATATATATATATATATATATATATATATATATATATAATTGCATTTTTGAATATATAAATGGATTCAATGCCTTGAAAAACTCTTTGGGCACTTGGATAAAAAAATTAATATATAAGTTACACACACATATATGAAGTAAATAACTTAATGTGTAAATAAATGGAGATTCTTAATGTGTAAATAACTTTGTTACAATGTCATGACTTATGAATGCCACCCGTCCAAAATGCCATAGCTCACTTCATATGGCACTTGTTCATATGACATTTTTTTCTAATTAATTAATGTTATCAAAAGGACAAAAAATAACATGACTACTTTGTAGATAAATTTCAACCTTTAATTTATATATACTATTATAAATATTTTAGAATATTATATGGAAGTTAAATTCATACCACTACCTAATAATTATTGATAATTAAATTAAAATTTTAAATTTTTTATTCTAAAATAGAAATACCAATCTGTATAATTAAACATAACTAGCTACCTAATATATACATACTTAATTCTAGAAATATAATCAACCACCTCATCATTCTCATTCTAAGAAATATAAAAGTAAAATAAAATTCCTCAAATTTACAATATCTAATAATAAAAATAATAATAAATTTATGACATATACATTTTAAAACAAAATGTAACTTGTAAAAACAACACATCTCACCGGCTTGCCACCTTGTTCTACACTATTTCTCTAAGTAGGTTAAACCACTTAATTGTTAAAATTAGCTCTATCGCTACATAAAATTAAGAAAATGAATCCTACAGCTGCTCCATATCCAATATTCCAAATTTTCCCTGCGTTGCTCAAATTTATTCCATAAAATATGTTGGCCACAACAAAGATGAGAAGTATTCGACCAAACCATTGATGGCACCAATTCCAATATTTTCGTGTCTTTGCTTCCTTATGAGGTCGCAATAGTGTAGCAAATACCTGATAAGATAAACAGTTGAGTGAAAGTTATATGAGATGGCTAAAGACATTAACTCATAACTAATTAAATTGTTCCTTAAACCAAGTGGATTGCAAAATATATTTCTCATTAGCTAAAATTGTTAATAGAAAATTTAGGAGACCTTGAGCTCCATGTAGCTTGATGAAATATCAAAATAAAAAACTCAAACAACTACCAGCATTCATCTTACCCCACAACCAAATTCCAAGGTTCAAATGACATAGTTCGATTTACATGATATGGTTTAATTGAAAGTATGCTCAAGTTGCTATATGAAGACTTGGGATGATAACTCTAGGTTGGTGCATTTAAGTTATTTATATAATTTAGGAATTAAAACTTTAAGTTAAGATAGATTTATCTAAGATATTAATATGTTATAGGTTAATTTTATTTAAACATTATAAATATTACATATATTTTTTATTATTATATTAATTTGGTATTATTGAAATGTTTTGATTATCATGTGTATAGAGTGATTATATTTTGATTAAATCTCTGTAAGTGTTTTTATTTCAAATTTTGATCCCACTTGATATAATATAGATCTCAACATATTTAAGCTAGTTTTAAATTTTCTACATGCCAATGTCATGTTGATCATTGAAAGAATTATACATATTTTTCATAAAAAATAATACACGATTCAAACGTTTTAATTACACATGTCTATTTTGGAATAGGGTTTATAGAAGTTTAATTTAATAACTAATATTATTAAGTGGATGGTAGAGATTTAACCTTTAGATAGTTATGTTAGTGTTTCCATTTTAATTAAATTTTCTAACTAAAAAGAATGTCATGTAAACATATGCCATATGAACATGAGTTATGGTTTTTTGGGCATGCGGTGTTAGTAAACCATGGTATTGTAACAAAGCTTATTTGCAGGTTAAGAAATTCCATAGTAAAATTGAGCTAAATCTCCATAGCTAAGAATCTTATTACAAGTAACAATGAAATAATAACAAGGTCCAACTCCATATTAAGAATTAAACAAATTACACATCTTTTTCTAATAAAACATATAAGAAAGTATAAATCACTTATAAATATAATATTATTATTATTTTGCCCGTCGGGGTTTGGTCTAGTGGCCAGCGGACGCACTGCTAAGGCGTTCGTGCCACTGTGCAAGTCACGAGTTCAAGTCCCAGATAACCCGAGCACTGTTCTGGCGGGTGCGATAGTTCCTCCTAAGAGTATAGTGGTAGCCAACGAGATTTGATCCCGTGCCACACGAATACAATACCGGTGCCATTACCGATTCTCCTCATATATATATATATATATATATATATATATATATATATATATAATTTTAAACTTTCAATTACTTTTTAATATAAAATTATTTATTTAAATTTAATATTAAAATATTTGATTTATGATTAATATATATTTTTTAATATAATGTGTCAACTCCAGAATTATATATATAATTGATAAATATTGAAACATTTTAAATATAACTAGTATTAATTTTTTTTGTTAATAACATTTTTAAATATTACCTATTATCTATATTAAATATTAAGTTAGAAAAAATTCATTTTTCATACAATTATTTAACTTTTCTAAAATTGAAACTCTATTTATTAAACTAATTAAATTCATGAAACAAGAAAAAACACTCATCTTTCTCATATTGATTTGAAGAAAAAGGTTTTTCATCCAATTATTTAATTTTATTAAAATTGAAACCCTACGAATTAAACCAAAAAAAAACATGAAGTAAATACAAAAGGAATACAATAATATTGAAAATCCTTATTGAATAAAAATGATTTTTTTTTTTCAAATAAAAGTAAAATTTTTTAAATAATGATTTCTATATATTAAAGTGTGTGAAGCCTATTTTTATGTAGGAAACTCATTCCCGGCTTAGTTTCTCTTTTGGAGATCCCTAACACACAGAGTAGATTTCTTCAACTTTTTATTAGTTATATATCCTTTGACATTACAATGGTTGGGAAAAAAAATTCATGGTAAGGTTTCACTTATATATATATATATATATATATATATATATCAAAAAAAGAGATTAATAAAATTTAAAATAAAAATTAAGTTTATTTAGACATTTCTAAAAAACATTACATTATTTTATAAATCATAATATATCAAAAGAAAAAGGAAATTTTTTATATGAATTAGTCCTATAAAAATTCATGTTGGAAGTTCTATGAATAAGGGATAGGGATTCTTTGGACATATCATCCATGCTTTTTATGAGCTCCCTATAAATATGAGTGAAGGAAGTCCCCCCAAATCTTCGATGTATTCTTTAATTTTGTTCAACAAGGATTGGAGACAAGTTTTTTGCACTTGGAATTTGTTTTTTATTTTCTAATTACTACTTCCAAATCCCCCAATATCTAAAGCTTAGAGACACCACCCTGCTTAGCCTAATAAAACAATCATCAAAGGTGTGAATCGTTCTTTCATATTTGACCAAGCCTAATGACATATCTTAAATGGAAGTAATGAAAGGAATTTAAATAGAAAAAATCCCCACAACACATTTAGGTGATTTTCCTTGGCTAGATCCATTGAAGAATCCCCAAGGAATCTTGAAATCTAGAGCAGACATGGTGGGGTTGTGAGAGTAAATTGTCATGTGCTTTCATTAAAATTTTATGGAAACTTTAACAATAATATAGGGAACAACTTCCACCATAATGTACTTATCCTAAAATGCACACAAATTAGATTCCCACCATATGAAATAAACAAATAAACATGGGAAGGCCTCCAAACATAGCAAATATTTATCATAAAGTTAAATTTTTACACATTCTTCCATACTAGGTGAAGACAATTTTGTTTTTGATGATACATTTTGGATTCTAGATCCCCAAACCACAAAAGAAAACTAGTAGGAAATCAAAAGATGAAATAAATGTTTAGAATCTTACATGCATAAGGAACATATAGTAGGGCCCTACAATCCTGTTTTAGTTCCATTGCCCCATGTCAATAGTTCATTTCTTAGAGAAATCCACAAAACAATATTTTCTTTTAAAGGGAATCGGGATGTGAAGCTTCCACACTATATCCCACCAATAGAGCTTGTCCCAATAAAACTTCATCTCAACCTAAGCTTTCTATTTAATATTTTCTATGAAGTTACTAGTAGTTCGGATTTTAGACTAACATAACACATCCTCCTCATATTTAATCAATCTAACATATTTGGATCATACTTTCCCAATTTAGATTCTTTATTCTACTACCAAGGGGCCTTCTAGTCCAAAGTATAATTTGGATTGGATATTTCATGTCCCATAGAGAAAAAAAATACCTTACCTATTTATATTTTTAAGAAGGATATCTAAAATATTGAAGTTGTCATTCACTTATATCCAAGGATCCTCTCCCACTCTTAATTTTTTACCATTTATAATGTACCATATAATCCATTTTCCAACAAGATAAAAGGTGTTTGTAAAATATTTCCATACTTTATAACAATTCTTTGCATTCTTACAAGGAGACCAAAATCATTCCTCCACTGAAATACCCTCAAGATATTTCAAAGTCATTACTCTCCTCCATAGTGAACTAATATATATAAGCTTCCATAATTTTTTTGTTGTTAAATGTTAAATGAAAATAAATCTTTATGCCCCATCCCCCCAACCTCTTAGGATGAGAAAGTTTATACAATTTGACCAAATGATTATCACTTGATTTTCTACTTTCTATCCACATAAAATGAAAATAATATTTTCATATTTTATGAGGGTCCATTTGTGTACTTTTGCTATTATTATTATTATTATTATCCAATTTTAAGGTCATGGCCAAGCCAGACACCAATAGATAAATATAATTTCCAATGTGACTTTCAAAAGAACCAAGAAATATTCTCATGACAACCTTATATTTACCCATAATAAAATCTAAGCTTCTACTATTTTAAACAACCATATCCAATTTTCAAATGAGCATGCACTAGAATTTAAAACAAATCCAAGATATTTCATACCTGAATCATTATATTTTCAAAGGAAAGGGAGAACCTCATTAATATAATATTGCAAGTTCACTCTAGGAAAGTGGAATAATAAATAATATTTTGTCATGTTGACCTCCATGTCAGTAGTTGAACACTTTATATCCATATTATTCTTAAGATACATAATCTCCTAATTAAATCTTATACCTATAGCTAAACATAATCAATTAACAACATGTGGGAAATGACATATGATTAAGAAATCTTAACTCCTCTCAGCTCCACTTTTCCCTAACATCCCCTATAATCTTGCTAATATCCTTGACTACTAGAAGAATAAGGAAAGGAGAAATAGGGTATCTTATTATAGTCCTATAAAAGAGGAGAATAATTTCAAAAGAGATCCATTAATAATAATTGAGAAAGAGGTAGTTGTAATGTAATCCATGATCAAATTTGCCATAGAGAGGAATATTCCCATTTGAGTTATTAGTAGCCTAAAATAAACCATATTAACCTTATCATATTCTTTTGATAAGTCAAACTTGAGAACAATAGAAGGGAATTTTTTGTCTTAATAAAGTGGAGGGCTTCTTGTGCCAATGTAACCACATCATCGATATTTCTATTAAAGAGGAAACCAATTGCTCCTTAGATATAATATTACCAAGCATAGGCTTGAGTTTGTTGTTGATTATTTGGGATATCATCTTACAAACAACATTTCCATAGGATATAGGTCTAAAATCCTTGAATTATTTGGCATCCTACTTTGATATGAGCACTAGGTGAGTGGAGTCGAATGATTACATGATTTTTCTAGAAAATTATGATTCTTAATTTGCTTTCACCAAATCATCTTTGGTTAGCTCATGGAAACCCTAATAAAAATTATACCATTATCCGCATAAACCTAAGATTTTTCCTTTTTTCACGAGTCATAGTGTGGCTTAGATTTCATCTTTGGTCACATCTTCCTTCAATAAACCATTCATTTCTTTAGTTAAGACCTCGGGGAATAAAATGAGCACATTCATAAAAAAATATTAGACAACTAGATGGTTACTTAAATGAATTTCCGAAGTAGAAGTTATTCACTTCTACCTTCACTTCAAAGGAAGAGACTCTTTCCCCCTCTACATTATGAAAAATTGAGATAATGTTCAAACTATTTTGATATTTGGAAAATCTGTGAATTTTTGTTGTCTTATTATTACCTCAATAATTTCAAGCTACCTTAATTCTTAGGAGCTACATTGACTCTTGTTTTTATAGGAGTTTGTATGTAAAAGTTATATGAGATTTAAATGCTTATTCATATTTTAATGAGAGGGGGAAATTGATTTTCTCTACCAATAAGTCATTAATATACTATTTCGTTTCTACAAGAAAATCTTTATATTTTTTATAGTAAGACATCACCCAAGATTTTAATTTTTTTTTGACTTGGGCTAAATTATTGACCATTTGTTTCATAAAGGATTCATAAGAATATTCAATAAGGTGTCTCCATTCAATATAAACGAGGGAAACTATTCTTCCTCTAATAGCTAGAGGGCGTTGAATTTTAATGGGGCTAGAGACTTAGGTTCTTTAGAATCCAACTTAAGTAAAATAGGGAGGTAGTATGCATGGAACCTCACTTACACCCAGTATAAGATGTTCCATGATTGTTGTAAAAGATATTTTTAAATAAGGAAGTTGTTTGAACACTTGGTAATGGAATCAACCCTCTTTCTCCCATTTCTGTGTGTTGGGATAAATTTTGAGGACTCTTGGTCAAACAAGAGTTTTTATTCAAAGAAATGATGGAAAAACACCTTCAAGTGGATCTTGGCAAGGATGAGCCCCAAAAATTTCATTGATGAGAATAGTAAAATTGAGGTCCTCTCGAGGGATCACATTTGGTATTGAAAGAATACCTATGGACACCAAATTTTCCCAATAGGTTTCTTATTAGAGTATGGACTACATATGCTAATAAAATGGAAGGGAGCCAAGAGATCCAAATTTTCCAACTCCACCATGATTCTAGAGGGAGAAGAATAAGAATAGGTAAGTTCAATTTTAGGGTTGTAGGCTATTATAAGGCTTCTAATATCAAATAAGGTAAAATATCAATCTTTAAGCTAAGGATAAATGGCCTCCTAGTATTTGGATGTATCACACATAGTTTCCTGAAAAAAATAATGTATATATAACAAGCATCAAATAGATGATTTAAGGATAACATCTTAAGGGCACTCCCATCTCATGAATTTTAAAGGAAGGCAAATCATGGTTTACCCTTAATCTATGAATTCCCTATTCTAAGAGCCCGATTGATGGTGGATTTTTTTTCCTTTATGTATGAATTTATAAACTTGGATTTGTGCCAAGTAATGGTAGGATATTATAACCACTAGAGACCCTTGAATATTTTCCATTATTAAAACCCCTACAAATGTCTCCTTATTCACCATATTAATAACAAACTTATGATGGTAACTTGATTTGAGAGGGACTTTCCTAGATCATTGACTGGTTTTGAGGGTTGGTATTTAAGCCATTGATGGGTTCAATGGCAGTCTCTTTTTTAGTCAGAAAAAATGTAATACTAGGCTTAGAAACATGTGCCTCTTTAGGAATAGGGGGAGAAAAACCAATAAATACAAGCCTATTGTGGGATGGGAGAGGCAAAGGGGAAGGATGGTCATCATCATTGAAAATAGGAATTCCATCAATATCGAGGGAATGATGCTTACCCTATGATACTTGTTTTGGGGCATGAGGTCAATTGATTAATAATTTCCATCCTTTTCTCAAGTATCTAGCAATAGAGCCAAAGGTTTTGACTAACCATGAAAAGCTATCTCCCTTTCGTTGGTCGTACCCACCTTCTTATCCTTGGGCTTGACCTCCTTCTATAATTTTTTGTGATAAATATAATGAGAAGGATAATGTCCACATTGATATTGAATGTGATCTACCTCATGGAAGTTGAAGAACCTAAATGGAATACAACAATAATTGATTCTATAAGTCTAGGATAATCCCTCACATACCAATTCAATATCATCATACAATCCATCTGGTATATCTACGTGTATTTGGATCCAAAGCAACCAATGATATTACTTAACATCTTATTGTTTTTTTCAATTGAAGAAAAATACCCTAATTTTTTTCTAATGGGTTCTAGGGATTTCACTCTCTAATAAGGAAAGGGAATCCTTGGAAGGATATCCCAAATTCAAGATGTGGATAGATCCTCCATGTGAAGATCAAAATTCACTTCCCACCTTTTGATATATAAAGTAAAGAGGCCAAAAATCCATTATTTCCAAAATTGAACAAAACGTCCTCTTTGGACCTGAACTTAAAACATATTAATTCTCACACCAGTAAGTGAAAATACAAGAAATTACCAACTATTGGAAACTATATTTGAACAATCCAACCCCTATGAGAATCCAAGCACACCAAATTTTCACCAAATATACCTACAACCATTGTGCCTAACATCTTAAGAATACATGGTATTCTAATATCTTCTCCAACCACCATATTTATTTTCTCCTTTTGCATTTTGACATGTCATTTCTTGACTTGTTTATTTAGAACCCTTGAAGGCTTACTGTGAGAGGACTCAAATCTTGAAAGAACTGTTATCAAATTCTCATTTTGAAATGAAGTAGGGTTATCAAGAGGGTAATGAGGTATATATTTTGGAGATAATTCTGATAGAATATAGTCCTTGAGATACTTGGAGGAGTTATTTTGGAATCCATCAAATTACCAATACACATAACAACCTTGATCCTTAGAATCATCTCCATCTTTTCCACTGGCTCGCTACCATCTATCTCAATATAGGGCTTATAATACCTTGATTGAAGCAACTAATTTCCTCACTACACCCTTACAAATCCATAGCCAAAAATAAATTTTTTCACTTGTGATTTTCCTCTTCAATATCCACTTCATCCTCCTCCATAACAACCTTTCCAGGTTACATGGAAGGTGTTCGTGTACCCTGATATCATACCATGTGTACAAAAACAATGAGATATTGCATGTTCCTTTGAGCCTTTATTCAATAAGGGCTTATGACTACTTGAACCCTCTCTAACTTACTAAATTCACATACTTACTACTTTAAAGATGTAGTCTACTACTATTAGAATGATTCATTGTGGAGAAAATTAAATGCACCTTTGTTGCAAATTCATTTCTAAGATATCAATTAAAACATCACTAAATATAAGAAAAATGATATATATATATATATATATATATATTCAATTGGTTTTATCCATCATATATTGCAATGATGTTACACCATAAATTATAATGATTTTTTCTTTCACATTTATGTAATTTTAAATTTAAAAATAACTAAATATAAGAAAAGTGATATATATATATATGGAATTGGTTTTATCCATCATATATATATATATATGGAATTGGTTTTATCCATCATATATATATATATGGAATTGGTTTTATCCATCATATATCACAACGATGTTACACCATAAATTATAATGATTTTTTCTTTCACATCTATGTAATTTTAAATTTAAAAAACCAAAAGACTATAAAATGTTCATGGAGGAGGGACCGTGGATTTGAAATAGATTTGGTCTCTTTCTTTAATCCATGTTTTTATGAATTTAATCATATCACTTCAATGTCCATTTTCTCAACCATACCTAGGATGAGAGTGCTAAGTTACCCCATTTCTTGTGAAAATAAATAAGTCTTATAAGTAATAAAAAACTCCTAGGGTAAATTTATTAAGATAACTCCAAGAGAAGAGTATAAGAGGTGGATTTTCACATGTTTTAGAATCACATGACTTAATAAAAGGTTTAACATATAAGATTTTTGTAGAGTATAGTGACTCTAAATGGTCCAACAATTGGATTATAACAACATAACCTTCATATGTAGACTTTTTTTAGATATATACCATTTGAAGCAATCCTACTCAAAGACACATGGTTCATAGTAAAAAACAATGAAAGCATAGAAAACTTGAAAGATAGATAGACTAGACAATGAAAAAGACCCAAAGGTAGACTTGAAGAAAGATGCAAACACATTTAATCTTATAGCTTGAGTTAGTCACACTTTGTGAGGTTGCATGACTAAGGACATACCTTTTCCACCACTTCTTTACTTTCATGACTACCTTTCATTATAAGGCGAAGAGGAAGCATTCCTTAAAATAATTCATAGTAATTAAAGTCATCAATCTCTTTAATCAATCTAAATAAGGAAACTCAATTAACATTTTGTGAAACTCCACCAACCTCAAATCAATCAACCATATGTAAAATAAGGAAAAAAGAAAAGAAAAATAAAACCTATTAAAAAAACATTTATGTATAAATGTTGTAAGATGACTAAACTAATATTCAACCTTTTAAAATAGAGAATTTGTAATATGTCATTTAGATTAAAAAAAATAACTTTATTATCTATATATATAAAATCAACTGGTAACTTATCTTATAAAAAAAAGATTATATATATATATATATATATATATATATATATATATATATATATATATATATATATATATATATATATATATATATATATAAAACATAATTTACCTTATAATATAATTATTTCACTTATATGGAATTAATATTTTAATAATAATTTAAATTATAATTATAATTTCAAATAATAATGTAATTTTATACTATAATTCCATTATATTTTTAATGAAAATTTTAAATATGATTTAATTCTAATTAAAACTTTAATTTCAATCATATAACAACCCACTTTTATTTTTAAAATAATAAATATATGAAAAAACATAATTTACATTATAATATAATTATTTCATCTATATAAATTAATATTTCAATAATAATCTAAATTTAAACTATAATTCCATTAAAATATTTATTTTAAAATATAATGTAATCACTCATTAAAACTTTAACTTCAAATTTTGAATATAACAACTCTCTTCATCTTTAAAGTTATTCTTCGCACTCAACAACGATAGATGAGTGTTTAATATGTATTATTCTCTTCATCTTTAAAGTAATAGAAATGATGTTCTTCCCACTCGACAACGATATATGAGTGTTTAATGTGTATTATTTTTTTATTAGTATTTCATATCGTTTTTTGTTTTTGTTTTTTCTGTTTTTTTTAATTATTATTTATATTATTGAGTTTTGAGTCTCATAATTTTCATATATAATAAAAATATGGAAGTTTATAAGTTTTGGATAAATAAAGATCGGTTGTATTATTAAAATATATATATTTTAAAAATTAGAATGGGTATATTTTATTTATAAGGAGGTTTTGTTGAGCCTAAGCTTAATCAACCATCGTTACACAATGTTGCAATGCAGCTTGAGTTCTTTCTGATTTACAAAATTTCATGAATTATGGAATGCTTGAATTGAAAGTGCTTTCATCATTTATGCTGAGATCTCCCGGTGAGAGAAGGCATCCTTTGTTTGCCATGAAGTCCGCTTCACTATTCGAGCTTCTGAGAATGTGGAGAAATTGGAAGGAGGCGAAGTCAAGCAGAATGATCTTTAATCTTCTCAAAGACTTATTGAGATCGACATTATTAAACTGATCCTTCGAGTTGAGGTTTTTAATGAGAATTTCTGAGTCTCTGAAAGCTTGGAAATCTCTGATGCCTCTATCACGGACAATTTGGCAGGCTTTTATGAGTCCAAGAATTTCTGCCTGATTGTTAGTGCGCTGACCAAGTCCCTAGTAGAAGCATTCTTTTGTTGAGTTGTCGAGGGAGTATATGACACCGCCTGCTCCCGTTGCCCCTGGATTTCCCTTGGAAGCACCGTCAAAGAAGATTGTTGTTTTATTTTTTTTCTTCCACCATTCTTGAAAGTTGTCATCTGGTTCTCTTAGTCTCCAATGTGGGTCGAGGAGGGGGAGGATCAGAGGTTTTTCCTTAGGTTGGGAGCTAAGGAAATTCATCCAGATATTTTCAGAGGGATGGAGAGAGATATCAGTTTTGTGGGATTGCTGGAATACAGATTCAAGAAGGAGAGATTTTTTTTTGGCAGCTACCTTTGCAGGATGAGAAGGAGTATCGTTGAAAGTCAGGTCATTTCGGGCAAGCTAGATTTTCCAGCACACAAATTTGGGGATGGAGAGCCAAATTTGGTGCCAAAGAGATTTGTTGGGGATGTTATGAGGGTATATTTGGAACCATGAAGTGTAAAGATTAGCCACAGAGCATTGCTAGGGAGGACTAACCTGCAAGCCAGAGAGTGATTTCCCAAACCTCCTTGGCGAAGACGTAGTCAATGAAGAGGTGAGTGGTAGTATCACTGGCATTTCTGCACAGCAGACATCTGCTAGGTCTGGCAATATTTCTTTTTTCCAAGTTGTCTCATGTCAGTACCTTGTTGTGCATGAGAGCCCAAAAGAAAAAATTAACTTTGGGGAGCCCAGAAGAGTCCCAAACCTGCTTCCAAACTTTGGGGGAGCGGATTCTGTCTTTTTTTGGCTGCAATGCGATATAGCCTGAAGCAGTAGTATACGTGCCAAAGCGACCCCAGCCCCAACTGTCTGGGGTGTCTTTATGGACAGGCACATCATCAGTGAGGAGCAGTTTGAGCATTGAGAGCTGAGTGCGCAAATGCTCCGGCACGATTGGGAAATTCCAAGCCAGCCAATTTCCTTTACTGTCCCAACCAGAAATGTTGAACAGTCTGCGTTTGCCTGTGTTGAGGAGCCAGCAGCGTAAATCACTGATTTCGTCATGGGTGATGAGAGGAGCACAGTCCATAATGCGATCTTCGCACAACAAGATTTTTTCCCATTGCCCGGAATTCGGTAGAGGTTATTTTTGAATAGGCTGAAGCTCTTACGATAGAGGTTCCATGTCTGCCTGCCAGGGGCAGAGTTGCCGAATGATAAAAGTCTGAGAGGGATGCCCTGCGCATACTTGGATCTGAGCGTTTCACTGACAGGGTGAGAAGGGTCGACATATAATTTCCAGAGAAGCTTGCAGCCCAGAGGAAGATTAGCAAGGGAAGGATCTCTGATATGGAGTGCTCCGTCATTAATTGGTCACTTTACAAGGTCCCAATTTTCCATATGTATTTTTCGTTGGTTGCCTTTGCCCCCCTGCTAGAGAAAATCTCGCAAGAAACTAGATATTTGCTCCATAATGTATTTTGGCGCAAGCAAAAAAGAGGCTTGGTAGATAGGAAGGGTGGAAAACACTGTTTTTATTAAGATAGATTTCCCTCCCTTGGTTAGCCAAAAAACTCCCCAGGAGACAATCTTAGTTTTGATCTTGCTGATAATGCCTTGCCACAGGGATCTATTATTGACACCAGAGGTAAGAGGTAAGCCAAGATATTTTATGCTGTCCCAATGGGCAAAGCCCTCAAAACCAAGGATTTGAGCAATGCAATTGAGATTTTGTTGTTCCACATTCCAACCATAGACAAAGCTCTTTCGATCATTTATCAGTGCTCCAGAGGCTCTGTAGTAGCATTTTAGAACATAATCAAAGGATTTGGCTATTCTGGTAGAGGCACCGCCAAGAAGAAGGGAGTCATCTGCGAAAAGAGCATGGTTTATAGGCTTCAAGCCATTAGATGTTCGAATTCCAGGGAGGGTACCAGAGTTCATTTCAGCAGCAAGTTTCCTACTTAGAGTGTCCACCATCAGAATATACAAGAAAGGGGATAACGGGCATCCTTGCCTCAGGCCTCGTTGAGCTTGGAAGAAATATGCAGGATGACCATTGACTAGAGGGGAAATCTAGGGTTTTTCGATGCAGGATTTGATGAGATTGATGAACTGAGAGGGGAAGCCGAAGGATCGAACAAATTTGAATAGGAAGGAGAGGTTGACCCTGTCAAAGGCATTGGCCATGTTGAGTTTGATCAGCATCCCCTTCTCTTTCCACTGCTTGCTAGAATGAATTGCTTCCTGCACTTGGATGAAATTGTCTAAGATATGTCTGCCTTTGACGAACCCCCCTTGAGGGCTGGAGATTAAGTTTCCAAGAAGGGGTTTGATTTTGTTTGCAAGGAGTTTGGCCAAAATTTTGTAGGAGGCGTTGTAAAGAGAAATGGGTCTGAATCTACCGAAGGTTTCAGGATTGACTTCTTTTGGGATTAAGGCTAGAAGGTTGATTTAATGCCTCCCCCAACCTTTGCTTTGCTGAAGAAATTTTTTATAATTTTCATCAGATATGTTTTGAGAATATCCCAGCAAAATTTGTAGAAGTTTATCGTGAAGCCATTTGGCCCGAGGGCCTTATCTGATTCCATCGCCCAAATAAATTTGGTATTTTCTTCTTCAGAGAAGGGTTTCAAGAGGGCTTGGTTGTCTTCTTGATTGATGAGGTGAGGGATGTTTGAGGGGAGATCTTCAGTGTCTTCTACGCTACCTTCATTCCCAGCCCCATACAGGTTTTTGAAGTGGTTTTCAGCTGCTGATTTAATTTGGTCGAACTTATTGCAAATCTGTCCATCTGCATTTTTTATCTCTGAAATATGTTTGCAGGAGAGACGGGCTTTGTATTGGGGATGGAAGAAGGAAGTATTCTGATCTCCGGCCTTTAGCCACAAACTACGGGATTTGAGTCTCCATAATTCTTCTTCCCTTCTGAAGGAGCGATGGGTATTGCTTTGGAATGCAACCTCTTTGATTAGGATCTCAGGGGTGATATTAAGATATTCCATACCCATTTGCAAAGTTTCCAACGACTGCACTACTTCATTTCTCTATTGAGAAGGAGTTTTGGAAGGTTTCCTTAACCATTCTTTCAAGGCATTTTTTGTGGCTTTTAATTTTTGGTCCCACACAAAACTTGGGGATCTATTAATAGGTTTGGCCCAGGCTGATTGAACTATATCTAAAAAACCTCCCCTTTCAATCGAGAGGGGACTGAACTTGAAGGGGATTGGGCCCAGATCTTCTTCAGGATCCATAAGAAGTAGAATTGGCTTATGGTCCGATGTGAGTTTGGGGAGAATTTTGGTTGAGATAAGCAAGCTCTCCATCAACATGGAACTTTGAATAAGAAATCTGTCCAACCTAGTAGATATGTGGTCAGCACCTATTCTATTGTTGGTCCAAGTATAGTGGCCTCTCAACGGATTAAAATCAAGAAGGTCCCACTACTGCATTATCTCTTCGACCAACGGCAACAGTGGATCTCTATTTTTGTTGCCTACCCTTTTTTCTTTTGGCTTCATGATGATGTTAAGGTCTCCAACCAAAATGATATTGTTGGGGGAGTGAAGATCTAGAAATCCGGAGAGGGATTTCCAGCACTCTCTTTTCTCAGCATAAAAGACAGGAACATAAAGATTGAATAAGGTAGTAGTTAACTTACTTTCGAGGTGCTTGAGCACAGTGAAGATCCGGTTCTGGGTCTCATGGGAGTTAAGCAGCTGGAAGTGTTCTTCAGACCAAAGTGTTGCAACACCTCCTAAAGAGCCCCTCGAGTTGACTGCTTTGCCTGCATTTTTATTCCCTTTTGACTTGCTTGTTTCGAGAAGGGCTTGCCCTTCGATTTTGGTCTCTTGGAGCAAGAGGATATCTGGGGGTTATATTTTCAACAGATCTTTGACAGCTTCGATTTTTGGTTGATTCCCCAAACCTTTGCAGTTCCAAGAGACTATCCGTATTATTTACCAGGTGAGGGATTGGGGAGACCTCCCTTGGAAGCTCTTGCTCTAGTATTTCTCTCGATTGAAATTTCTATTGTGGATTGGATGCCTTGGATTTTTAGTTGTTCTGCCTCTTCTTCCCTGACTATTTTGTGAGATTTCCTGCCTTCCCTCTTCGTGGGTCTCTCATAGGTCTCGTCCTCAGAGGAGCTAGAGGGATCAACCACTTTTTTCTTTGTTATATCTGCATATGAACGGTTGGAGGGGCTGCCATGTGAGGCATTGAGAGAGGCAGTTCCTCCTACATATTTGTTTGAGGGAGGGGCCTCATTCAGTGCCGCAATGTCCAAATCTATTTCTGGAGGGCCTGGGAGAGAGCTTTCTTTGGGGGTTGGAGTCTCATCCGAGACTAGGGAGCTCCTCTTTTCATTTCCTTGTAGTGCAGCGGTGTTCCCCTTTGTGGATCCTTTCCCATGAGATTTTCAATGGCCTGCTTTCTGGACCGTGGTCCACTGCTCTCCCTTCGATTTCTCACTCTGATCTTCAGCCTTTTTCTTGCAGTATCTCGCAAAATTCCCATAACCGTGGCAGTGTCTGCATTTGAAGGGGAGTTGTTCATAGTCCAGCTCTTGAATATGAGACCATCAAGCGACTATGAGCCTTTACTTCTTTCGGCAGTCCTTCTTCTTGATCAACCTCAACACATATTCAAGCACAGGAATACTGATATTTCCGAACAACTTGATCGATGTATTTTCCGAGGGAGTTGCCAATGATTTGAAGGGATTTCTGGTTCCAGCAATGGAGAGGGGGATGGGGAAGTCACACCCACATTGGAACGGTGGTGGGGACTTCTTGGGTAGGATCAAAGTCTGGCGACCACTTGTTTAAGTATAAGCCTTGCGGCCCCATGAAATATGGCCCATGTCTGAAGATTAGACTTTGATCCTCCGTAGATTCAAACACGAACACGAAGAAGCATTTGCCAACGAAATAAGATTTGATACCTTCCTTGATTAATGGGATCCAATTTCTTTTGATCCAATCTTCAACCGATTTGGGGGAAGGCCAGAGGCCTGTAAACTGCCCAATAAGGCCTCTATCAACTAGATTCAAGGCCGTTTGGCATGTTTCTTCCTTCGGGAGGGCCATCGAGGGAATGTTGTCCTTCTTTTTGACAAAATTCTGTTGCAGAATGGATGGAGGCCGTTTACCATAGGCAGCAACCAACTTTTGAAACGCGCTGACCTCAGGAGGGAGGGGAGGGGGCTTTGAGCCCCCATCGTGAGTCATGGCTTGGAGGTGCTAAGGCACGCAGGTGTAGCAGCAGGCAAGGGAAACACAGATTGATGTTTTCGAAGCATTTGATAAAAACCTAGATCCCTATTTTAACATACAAATACCTCTATTATTAAATTATTTTTAGATAATAAATTATTGATTCAATTCTACACTTTATTAGAGTATTATTTCTTAAACATAACTATAATAGAATCTCACCAATACCAAACTTAAAATAAAATAAAATAAATAAAAATATTAAAAAATAAAATAACATTAACTAAAAATTTAATTTAATAAAACAAATATTAAAATATAAAATATTAAAAACACATTCATAAACCAGTAATTTCACCTATAATCTCAAGCTATAAAATATTGAGAACACATTCATAAACAAGTAATTTCACCTATAGTTTCAAACATGTGGATGAAGTATTCTTCAAAGACAACTTCTTTCTTGAATAGATAGCTCAAGTGAAACTACATGAAAGAATGAGCCCTCTCTTTCTACAAAAATTCTAATTGGATGATCATGCTAGCTTTTAAGTGATATCTATGAAATTAAGTTATACAAAATTAAAAATTATATATTAGTTTAAAGGGATGATCTTAACTATACAATAATTAATCTATATAAAGTTTATTTATTTAATAAAAATTCTATTTTTTTAATGTACATAATATCATTTTATTTTTATGATTTGTTTTAAATTATTTTTAAAAGAGGTTTTATTAATATTTGTTTTTTTTTTATGTTTTTTTATGGGGTATAGAGTAGTTGATGATAGAGTATTTTGTTAAGACACTTTGTGGTGTAAAGGTTATCGGTTCAAAATTTTGTAGGGAAAAATATAGCTATACTAAGGGTTGGTGTGGCCTAAGTTGGGTGTGATTCATGGGTGATTTTGATGACTTAAATGCCTCTGGGTTGGGTTAAGCATGCTAGTCATCTCAGGATTCACATAACCTAGCAAACAAAATTTAAAAACATATTTTTTTTAATGTTGAAAATACTTTTAAAATATTTTATTTTAAAAAGTATTTTTGGCATAGGTTTCATGCTGATGTTTAATATTAATAATAAATATGTGTAAGTAGTCTTTTTTATTTTTTAACAACTAGTAAAATTCATACTAATTTACTTGTTGTCCTCGGGGAAACTCAATTGGTGATAGAAGTATTGAGATTCTATGGTAACTAAGAGATCCAAGATTCAAATCTCCCAGTTGTAATTCAAATTATGGAGAGAAGGAGAAATTGTAGACCCTAGATGTTTAGCCATGTGTCACACTAGCTATCAGGTTCTTCTGTGTTACAAATAATAATAATATAGTTGTTAATTAATACTAAGAATAGCCATTATTAAATGTTATCTATAATTCCAAATTATCTAATCATTGTTATACAAGGAAATTCATGTTACTTGGAATAATTTATTGATTACTTGTACGCGAGTAAATTTTCTCACCCACTATTTCCTTATAAACTAAGAGAATAATCTCTATTTTAATCAAAATAATTTTTAAACTTTAATCTATAATAAAATAAACTTTTTAACCTAAATAGTCTCTACCATAAAACTATTGTATCTTGTGATCATCATTAAGCTTATCCATAGTGGACTCATATGCTTTATCTAACCTTAAATATTTTCAAGGAATTAAATTAGTAACCTAGCATTATATTTGCACATATTTACATTTCATTACACATGATTCTTTTGTGTAATTTACAACAAAAGTAGTTGTTAGACAAAGAAGGAAATGGGAGATGAAACTTACCAAAGAATTAAGTCATGGAAAATTTAAATGGTCATGAATCATGTTGCACCATTGTTGTAGAATTTTACAAATGCAATTATATAAATACAAACTCATGACTTCGAATTCCTCTCATAATATTTCTACTTAATGTCAATCCTAACTAGACATTAACTCTTTCTCCAATAATCAATAATTATTAACCCTAAGATACACAATGAAAGTGGAAACCTTGGTGGAGATTTATTTGTATAATGGTGTGATAGATGCACTAAAATTGGATGATTGATTGAGCTAACTTGAATCATAGTATAATGTGCTAAACATATTAGATGAGGAAAATGTTTTTTTTGCAATCCCGTGCATGAGAGGAGAAGTTTTTCTTTCATAAGAGAAAACTTGCGTGGGCATATATTAATACTCAATGTTACTATGAACATGACACGATGACACGAGGGAAAGTCAAAGTTTTTTCTAAGGATTAGTTATTTCTTCTAAATTACATGAAAAAATCATTATAATAGGAATATATGCAAAATCATTATAATAGGAATACACGTGGTAACAAGTTAGTCAATCAATAGATGCATATATGTCGTAATTCAATCATTATATAATTCAAGTTAGAGTAATGGATTTTAAATACATTGGATGTTTGATAATTGTGTTTCCAAAAGAGATTGAGATATTTTTATTTCTCTAAAGTAAAAAATGGAAAATTAAAAAATCGATTAAAATATGTTTCAAATGTTATTAATGTGAGTTTCATGCAAAAGAAGAAGACCATTGCAAATATGGTTAGGTTTCTACACAACTTTATAGGATTAACATATAGACTTTCCATACAAAGTAAGGTGTGCACCTTACAAGTTAAGTTTTAGTTTCAATTTTTTTTATGGTAATTTAATATCTATATATTGAAATATCACATTTTTAGTGTTATATTGGTAAGTTGGCTAAAACCTTTTATTATAATTGTACACATTGTCTCATATATAGATAGAAAGGAGACAGTCATAGGATCATCTCATCATTTCTTTTGTATTGGATTGATTGTAAACTATAATGGGAGGTTCCCCTCAAAGGGGATAGTAGTAATTGATTTTTTATTATTTTTAATGTAATTGGGTCATTACATTTGGTATCAAAGCCCATGATCTTAAGGTTTTTCTCCTTAAATCAATACATTGAGGATTTTTCACTATAACATTTTTTTAAGAAGCTTGTAACATCAAAATTTAGAAGAAATTAAGGAGACATAGTGAATTACAAGAGGTAA
Organism: Pinus albicaulis; assembly: GCA_034641835.2. Taxonomy (NCBI): domain Eukaryota; kingdom Viridiplantae; phylum Streptophyta; class Pinopsida; order Pinales; family Pinaceae; genus Pinus; species Pinus albicaulis. The sequence continues at coordinate 323,050,512 of CM076582.1, forward strand.
AAATTTCAAGTTCTAGTTCGCTACTCCATCAGAGATATATCCTATGGAATTTATGGTTTGTGGATAATCACAAAATCAATCTGAAATGAGTCATCCTTTTATTTTTTCTATAACCATTTTTTGAAAGTTTCATATAATAACTTTTCTTGGATACAAAGAGGGAATATCAAAGTAAAAGTGATACTTTTATTTTTTATTTTATTTATTTTATTTTGGTTCATTGTAAGTTTGGAGATATGGTCTATGTAAAATAGGGTTTTGTAACTAATCTTGAAATCAATTTTAAAAGAACCATCATGGAAAATTTCCTATGTTTTTTTTAAAGAACTTTCAAACTCATAAAGTTTTAGAATATTAAATATATATAGTGAATTACATCTATAATACATACATACATACATACATACATACATACATACATACCATATGATAAAACATGTCATATTTCATTAAGAGAAAACAAAATACAATAAAGTAGATGGTAATGGAATTTCTAGAGAGTGCAAAGGCATATTATGCCCAAAAAGAACTAGGTCCAAGCCACATTAAGTCATTGCTATATATTACAAGAAATATAGTCTGTGTCATTTGACTATGTAGCAGTCATTTATCCAACAAATTCCTTTTTAAAAGTCACTTGTCTGCAATACAAAATATGTAAAAAATTCAAATCACAAAGTCTACATTGCACTCCTCAGGAAAGGATAAAAAAAATGTTTTTTGCACTACCAAGTGATCTAGGAGGATCCTAAAAATTGCTCCAATTTTAAAGGTCTTAGTTGTTCCCAAAAATAGCGCCAAGCCGTAGAGCTCGTCACACTAAATGTGGCAGTACCTTCGTTTTTTCATTTGGCCTCCGGACGAAGGAGAAATTTCCCATTGAAGTTTATGGTGAACATGTACCCAAAAAAAAGGCCTTGCTGGCCATATGCCATTCATGCAACTCAACACATGGCAGTGATTAAGTCATCAGGCCAAAGATTCTTTGATTGGTTAAAAGGTGCATATTTTAATTCATGGGTGCATTAATGTGTTAATGGTGACATTATGTTAAAACAAGAGCAACACTATATGTCACAAACCAATGGCGGAAATGTTGGGAGCGGAGTTTTTTTTACAAAGTTGAAACTATACATTAAAAGGTTTATACATTTGTTATAAATTACAAAGTGGTAGAGGTTTATTTGTTACAAACATATGTTAATGCCACAGTCCAAACACCGTCAAAGAATGGTATGTAAACCTCAGTTCGAGACCATCAATCACATGCTATGGATGGAAATAGCGCAGAGTTATCAATGTGGAGGTGGCAGTCCAGAGGTGTGGCAGTTATGTGGCACGAAAATCATATGGAGCAGGTCAAGACCATTGGGGTCTGTGGTTCTATAGACCTTCGAGTATGCGGTTACAACAAGTGTTATCTGGCGCGGAGATGTGTCATATGACACGAATATGGGGCACAATTAACAACACCGTCGGGTCTAATACTAAAGTGGGTTATTATATAGTTATGCCATTACAACAAGGTGGGGGAATATTGTATTTGGTCCAGTTGTTGTAAACCATATGTATGATATGGTTAGACTAAATTAAATCCAAACACACCTCCGATATGAAAATTTAATGATATATGGTATTTTGGATATGCGCCAAACTAATGTTTGTTAAAACTAGCGCTTGGTGTATGATTGTAATTGCACCATGTAAAATGTTAGATCGCCTAAACAAAATCATATCATATGTATAGTTGAGTGGGTTGTAGAACAGAGTTTTGTGTGCCTGTAATTATTTATTTGGGCATAACTTGGCCATCCTTGGGCCTTTTTGAGAATGGAGATAGGTGTTAGAAATATGAGATAGAGGTCTTCTTTTTTATAGTAACCAAAATTTCCTGCAAGAATAGTTTAATAGTAACCAAAATTTCCTGCAAGAATAGTTTAATTGGTGAAGTTTTATATAAAGAGACTCTTTGGAGCATTCCTAATAAAGGAGACGCCCACTTGGAAGCAGACCCGAAGATGCAGTCCAGGAGGGATGAAATCCATAATCAATGTTTGTTGTGTTTGCGTATTTTGTTTATGTTTTTATGCTTATTTTTTGTTATAAAGTTTATGTTAAGGCATATTAACATCTCCATTTCCTTCATTCATTCACATAAATGCAACCTTAGTCAAAATTTGTGCAAATAATCAATCATGTAGATTTTAGATCATATTTTGGTATCAGAGCAAGTTGATCATGTATAGAAGGATATTTGCCAATGAATGTTGACTAGATCCAGGTCGTGAAGTGGAGAAGGGAAACTTGAAGAGACAAGTACAAATATTGGAAAGAGGAAAGTCACTCGAAAGATGGCAAGGTCAAATGAAGGAGAAACTCCTGAGACAAAGAGTGAGGATAAAATTCAACAAATGTTCCTTAATATGCAGCAAATGATTGCAGAGCTTTATGAAGACAAGAAGGATAGAGATGCAACTTCATATTCTAAAGCCTTGAAAGAGAAAAGGGGAAAGGAAAAAGTTGATGGTAATGGATCTCCTTCTTCTCCATATTTGTCTTCTTCTTCTTTGTCATCCTATTCTAAGTCTAGTTCATATTCAGATTCTGAATCAAAGAAGAAAAAGGAATCTCCTTTACTAAAGCTTGATGCTAAATTTGAACTGCCCATGTATGATGGTGAAATGGATCCTAAAAAGTTATAAAACTGGATTAAACAACTTGAAGTGTATTGTAGAATTCAAAATATTGTTGATGATTTTGCAAGAATCCAGTTAGATACACTTAGAATGGGGGGAAGATCTTTGATTTGGTGGGAATGTAAAACTCAAACATATTTAAAGCATAAAGGAAAAATGAGCTCTTCATGGTTTACGTTTATTAAAGCTCTTAGAAAACAATTATATCCTTTAGGATATGCACAACAGGTTATAATGGATTGGCAGCGTTTAAGGCAAGGTAAAGGACATAGTATGCAAGATTTTACACAGGAATTTAGGAAAAATGCTTTAGCACTTGATATTCCATTAAACACATGGGAAGCTTTGTTAAATTATATTGGAAGTTTGCATTCTTATTTGCAACATACATTGCTTATATTTAATCCAACTAATTTTGATGAAGTGTGTGTACAATCCATTCCTATTGAAGCAGGGGGAAGACTGTTTCCGTCAAAATTTTCAAAGAAATCATTCAAGAATTCAGAGAACAAGGATTCCAAAGAAGATGAGGGAAAGAAAAAAAAAAAAAAAACTAAGAATGAAGGATAAAGGCCTACCTGTACTCATTTTCAGAGGGTTGGGCATGATGAATCCAAGTGTTAGAAGCTTCACCTGGAACTCAAGCCAAAGAAGTTCCTTAAGAATAAGGGTGAAATTAAAGCTAATGTTACAGTCAAACAAGATTTGGGATTTGACTTCGGTGACGAAAAGAAGATAATCGCTATGGGTCTAACATGTAATCCTTATAAAGCTAGTTCTAGTTTTACTTGTTCTACTTCTTCCTCAAAATCTAATGAAGTGATTGAAGATAAGAAGAGAATTGAATTGTTTCAAAGGATAATATCCAAGCACACTAAAATTGACACATTATTTGACAGTGGATCACAAGAAAGTGTAATATATGAGCAATTAGTAAGGGGATTGGGTTTTGAAACTAAGAATCATCTAAAACCTTACCCTTTATGATGGTTAAAGGAAAACACTTAGATGCATGTCACAAAACAGTGTCGATTAAGGTTTGCAATTACAACTAATTTTGTTGATGAAGTTGATTTAGATGTGATTCCTTTGGATATATGTGGAGTTGTGTTGGGTAGTCCTTATCTTTATGATAGAGATGCCATATTTCATAGGAGGAGCATAAGTATCATCTCTTTGAAGATGGAATTTAATATGTTGCGAAGGCACACAGACATAAGACAAGCTTGGATTTAATCAATGTTACTTAGATCAAGAGACTCATAAGTTCAAGTAAAAAGTATTTTCTCATGCTTGTTAAGAAACAACCTAACGATAAGTATGATAATTTTCAAGGATGTGATTCTTAGTTTAAGGTGAAATTGATTGAAAAAGTAGATTCTTATACATAATGGTTTAAAGAACCAAAAAGTTTACCTCCAAAATGAGAAATACAACATGAGATTCAATTACAATCTGATCGTCCGAACATTGGCATGTATCGTATATGTCATTAAATTGGATTAAAGAAATGGTTATCATCAGATTCGTATTGCAGAGAACAATATTCTTATTTTTAGTTCAAGTTGATCAGTTAGAAGTTTCGCGGGTGCAGTTCAGTATTGGAGGAAGTTTGTTTGTCATTTCCATTTTATTGCATCACCACTTCATGCTTTAACAAGCTTTAAATTCTCCTTTCAGTGGAGAGGAAAACAACAAAAAGAATTTGATACATTAAAGTAGAAAATTGTAATAGCTCCACCAGGCCTTCAACAGTCGTTTAAAAGAGAAATTGATGATAGTGGGTATGCAATGAGTGTCGTGTTATTGCAAAAAGGAAAGACTATTTGTTTTCATTCATAAAGATTTTCTAAAGCAGTTGAAAATTATCCAACTTATGATAAATAATTATATGGATTAGTAGAAAGTGTTAAGAAATGGAAACATTACTTAATGGGAAAAGAAACAGTTACTCATACATATCATCAGCCACCTCATGAATACCTTTAATCTCAAACTAAGTTGCAGCAGTCTCGACATTATAGATGGATGGGTTTTTTGTAGTAGTTCCACTTAGTAATCAATTATAAGAAATGTATCACAAACAAAGTAGATGGTCAATATCTTCTTTGAATTTTTCAGTTAATCTGCAAAATAGTTCTTTAGAACACGAAAGTTACATAGAACAATATGTTGCAGATACTGTTTTCAAAAATGTTTATAAATTGCTAACTCATGGTGTTCAGGTGGAAGAAGTGAATTACCATGTTCGTGACAGGTTATTATACCATCTTGGCAAGTTTTCCATACTGCAGGGTGAAAGCGCACATGTGATCAAGGAAGCACATTCTTTTCATGCTTTAGGGCATGTTGGTGTAGGCAAGACAGTGGCACAACTACAAAGGTTTTGCTATTTTACTCAAATGATTGAAACAATTCATAGGTTCAAAATGCATCATGATACACATCAGATGGATCATCACTTTCAGGATGGTGATCAAGAATCGATTTACATCAACAAAGCAAGGATGAAAGGTGAAGGTAAAAGGAAGGTCCGCATTTCCAGGCATGGATAGTTGAGTATCGTCGAGTGAGACTGAAAGGCATGAATCCAAGCAAAGAAAGGTGGATGGAGATTGGAAGGGTGAGGGAGTTTTACCCTCACCTCATGTCTGCTTAAAACAAAAATTTTGGTGGTCCAAAAGCTCCTAGTGGAGAGGAATGATCTAGGAGGATCCTCAAAATTTCTCCAAGTTCAAAGGTCTTAGCTGTTCCCAGAAATAGTGCAAAGTTGTAGATCTCGTCACACTGAATCTGACAGTACCTTTGGTTTCTAATTTGGCCTCCAGATGAAAGAGAAATTTCTCGTTGAAGTTTATGGTGAACGAGTAGAAAAAGGGCCTTGCTGGCCATATGGCTTTCATGCAACTCGACACATGTTTGTGGTTAAGTCATCAGGCCAAAGATTCAGTTTTGGGTTTGATTGGTTAAAAGTTGCATATTTTAATTCATGGGTGCATTAATGTGTTAATGGTGACATTATGTTAAAACAAGAGAAACACTATATGTCACAAACATATGGTGCAATATATTAAAGCTATGGTGCAAATGTTTGGAGCGGAGTTTTTTTTACAAACTTCAAACTATACGTTAAAAGGTTTATACATTTGTTATAAATTAAAAAGTGGCGGAGGTTTATTTGTTACAAACATATATAATGTCATGGTCCAAACACTGCCGAAGAATGGTATGTAAACCGCAAACCGAGACCACTGATCACATGTTATGGATGGCAATGGCGTGGAGTTAACGGTGTGGAGGTCGCAGTCCAGTGGTGTGGCAATCATGCGGCAAGGAAATCACATGGAACAGGTTGAGACCACTGGGGTTAGGTGCCATGGGTCTGTGGTTCTATATACCATCAGTTATGCGGTTACAACGAGTGTTATCTAGCACAAAGATGTGTCACATGACACGAAGATGGGGCACATTTAACAACACCGACAGGCCTAATACTAAAGTGGGTTATTATATGGTTATGACAATACAACAAGGTGGGGGAATATTGTATTCAGTTCAATTGTTGTAAACCATATGTGTTATATAGTTAGAATAAATAAAATCCAAACGTGCCTCCGATATGAAACTTTAATGATATATGGTATTTTGGATATGCGCCAAACTAACGTTTGTTAAAACTAGTGCTTGGTGTATGATTGTAATTTCACCATGTAAAATGTTAGTTCACCTAAACAAAACCACATTCTATGTATAGCTTGGGGGGTTCAACCCTAGAACCTACTCGAGGCATTATAAAAAATTTTCCATTACACTCGAGTGGAAGGAGTTGAATAGTGAGTTGCAGAACAGAGTTTTGTGTCTGCATGTAATTATTCATTTGGGCATATCTTGGCCATTCTTGGGCCTTTTTGAGAATGAAGACAGGTGTTGGAAAGCTGAGACAGAGGCCTTGTTTTTTACAGTAACCGCTAGTGCTTGTGAGCATAGTTTAGTTGGTGAATTGTTATGTAAAGAGACTCTTTGGATCATTCCTAATAAAATGAATGTCCACTTGGAAGTGGACCTGAAGATGTAGTCCAGGAGGGACAGACTCCGTAATCAATGTTTGATGTGTTTGTATATTTTGTTTCTGCTATTATACTTATTTTTTGTTCTCAATTTTATGTTAAGGAGTATTAACATATCCATTTACTTCATTCATTCACATAAATGCAACCTTAGTCAAATGTGAAAATAATGAATCTTGTAGATTTCAGATCACCCGGGACTATATGAAAATGACCCTCATTGAAAAATCATCCAAGGAATATCCACCTGAGAAAAAATAAATAAAATCAAAGAAAGTTGTGCATATGTGTGTGTGTGTGTGTGTCCCCCTCAACAAATTTAAACGAAAACGAATATGAAATCATGATAGCCCCCAAAGAAACACTTGTAGTATAATGTATAATAGTGATGTGAAATATATAAACTACATGCAGGATCCAAGATAAACGATGAGGTTGTAACAAAAGGGAGCTTAACTTCTTCCAGGGTCATATCTGGAGAATGTGGAGCATTCATTCCCTAGATTTTTTTACTTCCCAGTGACCTTTGGTCATTTCCAGTCCTCCCTTTGAAAGGTGAACTTCTTGGTGGTTATGATTCCTATAGATATAGGAGATGGACATATAGGAGAAATCCATGATTTGATTTAAGATGTTCTAGAACAGAGGAAGGAGAGTGTGTTTTTTTACTTGAGATTTTCCATTCAACTGGTTTACCACATTTAGAGAGTCTCCACACACACACACACACATATATATGCTATTTATATGTAAGAGTATTTCCACATGAAGAACAAGTTTTAGTGCAAATAACGTGCATAATTTTTGAGGTAGGACTCAAGTAGCAAGAGAAGGAGTAATAATGATGGTCAGAGAAGGGGGGGGGGGGGGGGGGGGATTTGCACAGCTCCATCAAAAAAATCTCGTGGCTTATCTTTTATAAATTTTCTATTTGTTTGTTGAGGTTGAGAAAGGTATTGAAGCTTCTTTGGTGGAGAATCCTAAATGGCTAAGTTTTTACATCCCACTCTGAGATTAGGTTTCCCTTTCTCATCAAATATTGCAGATTTTCGTTCCATATGGACTCCCCAACAAGCCACCAATGGAAGATATTTTATGTTTTCTAATGAATTTTTATTTATCCATGATTTAAGACAATCATCCAAAATATGACATTCCCAAGAAAAATTATTTCCAATAACCTGTAGAATTTACTTCCATACTTGATTTATGAATGGGAAATGTATGAAAAGGTGAGGAACATATTCCTCATTTTGCAGGCAGAGGGGACATCTGTTGGGTCCAATACATAAGTTATTTTAAAGCTCCTCCCTAGGAAATTTTTTGTTGAGAAGTATCCACATGAAAATTCTATATTTATGAGGATAGGAGAGTTTCCACAAATCTTTTGACCACCAGGGGGGAGGCCTATTCCCCCTTTTGGAAAGGAGCTGTCCATATTTCAAACTATATGAGCCTAATGGATTTAGAGACTAGACTAACGAATCCTCAACCGAGGAGAGAGAGATGAGGATGTGTGAGAGTGAAAAGATGTATATGCCCCATTTGTAAGCTAATTATACTTCTAGGTGAAGCTCATATACATCCTTTCATGCTATAATTCTATTTGATATCTAGTGTAACTAAAATATTCCTTGGGATTTTAATTCCTGAGTAAGTTGATCTAAAATGATATGATATTATTTGTTGTTGATCCAAGGATCCTTAACAATGAGAATATTTTCCCCATCCCGCATCCTCCTCCTTAACCCAAATAAAATTAGGTTTCAAGAGTATATGATGGTTTTCCATACAATCGATCAATTCCCACCTTTCATGGAGATCAGATCCAATCTAATAGCGATGTCGGGGAGATATTTTTTTGTTCCATGATGTGTGCCCAAAGTATAGATCCACTGATCAAATTATAGGCACCTTTTTTTGCAAGAGATTGGGAGAACCATAATGGATTTCTTAAACCCCACCCATCAAGAGCTTTTGGAAATGCAATTGAATTCCATGCACTTAGAGCGAAATTATTTTTATCTTGGTGGCCAACCTATAGGTATATTAGAGTGATTTTATTTATCTTATTTAGGGTTCCATTTGGGATCCATGCCAGGGAAGCCCAATAGTCTAGAATGGCTTCCAGAATAATGTTTCAGAGCACTAAATGACCTACTCTCGAAAGATATTTGTTGCACCAAGTCTGATTTTTTAGCTCAATATTTATTATGAGCCATACCGTTTTTTTTTTAACTATTAGGATTTAGAATAAATCCTAAATATTTTAAAGAGTCCCCATAGGCGCGGGGGGGGGGTGGTGGGGTGGGGGGCTTTGATAATATTATGTTAACTAGATTCTATTCCTCCAGATCCAAGGAATTCCCAATCAGAGATGATTTTTCATGATTTATTTCAATTTGATTCGCAATGAAGAAGGTATCCAAGATCTTATTTATAGATTGCATGCTCCCAACATCCATGGAAAATAAGATTATAATATCATCAAAAAATAAAATATGAGATAGGGATCAATTTTGAGTGAATCAAATTCCTATGAGATAGCACCTTCTTTTAGCATCCTGAATTTCTTTACTAAGTGCTTCCAGAACCAAAAAAAAGAGATGAGATAGTGGAAAACCCTGATGAAGCCCCATATGTAGCTTGAATAAGGGGGAAACAATGACATTTATAATAAGATACATGGACCAGAAGTTAATTTAGCAGTATATCTAATTCAAAAATCTCAGATTGAACCCAACATGAAGGACCAATAATCCAATGTATAACTTGTCCACTTTGCCAAATTCCTTTGATAAATCCACCTTATAGATGATGGCCTTTTTCTTTTGACGATGGAGAGAATGAAGGCCTTCCTGAGGTAGCCCAATCACTTCATGTATTTACCTATATTTTAAGAACCCAAATTATTCATTATAGATGTGTTCTAATAGGATGGGGTTTAGGTGAAGAGAAATGATCTTAGATATGGTTTTTTATATATAATTTCATAAAGAAATAAGTAGAAACTTGTCAAAGGATTAAGGGGAAATTGATTTTCGAATGAGTGTCAGGAAAGTAGATTTAAAAGGGGAAAAATTCTACCATTTTCCTTGGAGTATTCTATTACTCCTCTTAGGTCCTCCCTAGTGAAGTCAAAAGTGGTATGATAAAATTCAATGGTTAGGCCATCCAGTCTTGGACTCTTATCTTCCTGAAAACACTTCAAGATCATTTCGAGTTCTTCCTTTCTTACTTCAATCACCAGGTCCAAAATTTCATCATCATTAACAAACCCTGGGAATAATTTTTCCTTGTAAAGTATTTTATAAGTGTTTTTTGGCTCATTCTTTTTAAAAATCTCCTTGAAGTAAGAACATCCTTTCGCTACAATGTATTTGAAAGTAGAATCCTTAGATCCATCTGCTCTTTTTATTTCTTAGAAATTATTTATTTATTTTATATGGTATTCCATCCTATGAAAATACTTTATATTTTCATCTCCAACCTGCAACCATAGCGCTATGCTCTTCAATTGCCATTATTTTTCCTTTTCTAGTAGAATTTTCCTCCATTTTTCTTCCAATTATTTCAGAACATTTTTTTGATCCTATGAGAAGGAAGAATGGTAAGAGGAATTAAGGATATCTTACAATTATTTATCAATATTGGCCACCAAAATTATCATCCTCATACTTCTTCTCTTTTTCCAAAGTAATATTACCTTCTTTCAGCTTTCGATGTTTTCCTGGAATTGAAGAGGGGGCAAGGAGGCTGAATCATGATTGAAAGGCACCCAAGAGTGTTTTATTATTTCTATTAGGGTGGGATTTCCTAGCCACCCCGACTTGGCTTTAAGGGGGCTATAGGATTATCTGGGCTAGATCCCATGCTAAGAATGATAGCGCTATGGTCCGGCTACACCTTGTAAATGACGCATTTCTTAATTTGCAAGTTTTTGTATAAGAGGCTCTCAAATACCATGGATCTATCCAACCTCTTTTCTATATAGTCAACTTCAACTCTTTTGTTAGTCCAAGTACGAAGGAGTTTGGATGGTAGAATGTATAGTAGCCCCACCAAGTCGAAGCATTCCACAAAGTAACCAACAAGAGTATCCAGTAAAGTCGAGGGCCCCCAAATCTCTAAATTACACATAGTGAATTTTAAATCCCATGACAAGCATATGTGGCTTGAGCCAAAACAATGTATTTTGAAGATATTTTGTTAGAGGGGTTTTATTTCAAAGTGTGGTCCATAGATGTTGAGCCCATGTAAAGATAAACCACTATCCTTGTCTATGATAGAGATTATAAGACATGATGGGAGGGACCAAGCATCCAAACAATATATAATAGAGGCTTTCAAACATATAATAAATCCACCATGTCTCCTTAAAGCACCCAAATGGTGTAAAGACTAGTTTGGCAGAAGTCCTCAGAGAATTAGTTTTGCTTTGTGTCCATTTAACATAGTTTATTGAAGGAATATCACTATGGGGCATGGTGATGAGCCTCCCAAATAAGTATAATTTAAGGCCCATCTAACCATCCTTATGAATATTTAACCTTAACTTCTAAATTTGATAATGTCTTTTTCAACTTTAATACGTTCTTAGTAGGGTTAAGATATAATTGCTATATCTTATGTGCCTAATGCATTAAATATGTAGTATATTGAGGATATCTTATGCAGATCATACATGTGTCTCACAAGAGTGGATTATGGAGCTTGTTCCCTCCTAAAGATTAAACACAACTCGACTAGCTCAAGGAAATTTACTACCTTCCTATAGTTTCTAGGAAATCAGGAACTAGATCCACATTTTTAGGAGATGTTGGAGGGAAGAAATGCTCCCTTCGAGGAGGTTTCCCCTCAAGCAATTTTTTTATAATTAAGGGGATTTAATAGCATATTGGGGATTCAAAACTCTAGAGGAATATAGTCAACATTAGAGAAATTCTCTTCCCTATTATTTCAGTTTGTCATTTTTCATGTATGAGCACTTTTGAGGATTAATGAAAATAATTCTTTTTCTCTTAGTATGATTTTATATTAAGGTACATGAGTCTCCTTGGGTTAGGGAATGACCCAGGTGCTCAAGCCTCATTATTGTACATTTTATTTCCATGCATTTATTTTAGTTATGATTTTATACAAAATCGTATCTCTAAAAATATTGTCTTTGTGGGGTTTACGAGTAATCTCTTTTCTGAGTTTGTTTATGTACCTTGTCATGATAAACAAAAAAATGATTTCATGCAGTAATATTTATTTAAAATTCTACTCATCCTTTCCATTGTTGTTTTATTTCCTGTAATTATTAATTTATCAGTGGTTTATGGATCTTTCTTTTATCAACTAACCATGCACTTTTCTTTCAGATAGATGGTATTGTTTCATAGGAAAATTTAGGGTTATTTTTATTCATTTAGTTCAATCATGAAATCATATTATCACCCACTATTTTACATTTATGCAAACTTCTGACAAGCTAAATTCTGCCTAACTGAGCTACATGAAACTCCCATTGTTTCCTCTTGCTTGTATGAACTGATCCATTGGGTATACTTGGGATTGGAAAGGAATTATTTTACTTCCCACAAACTTCATCCACCTTTTCCACTCTTCAAAACACATCGAGACCTCATAAATTTGTGCTTGGATGTTTCTTGTAGCAAAACAAGGCCATCATGTAGCAATACACAAATTTACTTAGAACACCTTCAAAGGTTCACCAAAAGCCTATCTATCATTCCTTAGCATTTTTAAATACCCATTAGACCCTGGAGATGGAGTTTATAGGTTCAAAGTCTTAGGAACTTTACCCTAGTAGTTGTAACTTTCTTCTACAATTAGGAGTTGTTATGTGTATGTCTTCTTTCAACGACATAATTTATTTACCATGCACCACAGAGTAGGATTAATTTCCTTCCATCATTATTTAATTTTTTTATTTGTTTTATTGTAGTAGCATAGCCTTTATTTTATTAATTTTATTTCTTGCAATAACATAGATTTACTTTCTGCAAAATAGTGTTGAATTACTTCTTGTCATTTACCTTCCTTCAATTAGATTAGGGTTTACCTTGTGTCATTTACTTTTCTGCAATTGAATATGATTCCTCTCATTTGTTTCCTTTCTCGAAAGTTATAATAGATTTATTTACTATTCATTGGATTTTTTGATTATTTCCTGTAGCCTAGTGGTATTTGTGCTTTTTTCCTTCTCTTTAGATGCATTGGATCAACCTAAGTAGAATATATTTCATGTTGCACCTATAATACTGATACCTCTTAAATTTGTATGAACCATAGGTTAATAATTAAATTTGATACCCTTAGGAGTTTCAACATTCTTGTTGTAATATCGAGAGCCATCAATATTTGGTGTCGTTGCAGAGGAGTTGTCAAAGTAGGTAATGTTTTATACTCTAAGTTGATTCATTTTCATTTCATTTCCTAGAAAGCACACAAAAAAATTGCATCATCATTTATATTCATAAATAAAAACAAAACAAATGATTTATTGCATGCCTCATAGAGCTAGGGATAATTTAGGGAAATTTCTACCTAAAACCCTACTCCTATAAAAAACCACCCTTCACTAACTGACTGTGAGCCTCCCACTCTATCTACATGGGATCTAGAGACCTTTTGAGGTGAGAAACTAGATATTTTTGAGGAGCCTATAGGAGGGGAATAAACTGCATAACCTACTGAGAATATGGCTGGAAATAAACAAACCTAAATTATTTCTTATTAGAGAGACAAATGGGGAAGATAAAATGAAAATATCGGCCCCACTACTCTTGCAAACTTCCATGGAATGAATTTTTAGGACCCCAAAACCTTCATTATTGAATTTAATGTAGTATGTAAGACATATGATTATATATCTGATGAGAATAATCTTAGATTGTTTCCTTCTACCCTCAAGGATGTAACCTTACACTGGTTCATGATTTTAGAATGGGGAAGCATTACTACATGGGCCTAGATGTAGCAAGCATTCAACACCAAATATAGGGACTATTTTTGAGCAATATATACAAAGGATGAAATATTTAGAATGGCCCAAGGGATGGATGAATCACTAGAATACTTTGAAGAAATATTTCGACGAAGCTATAGGAGTGCTAACTACACTAAATTTACTGAAGCCATTCTTGCTCTGGGGGGTCAAAGAAGAGTTGATGAAGATCGTCAATATGTTTTCCAATGGAGATATTTATCGGCTCAGCTATGAATACATTAAAAAAATGTTAAAAAAATACTCTAGAGCTGTAAGAAAAAGAGGTAGATTGAACCAATGTTTGGGAATTCCTTCATCTTCTACTCTAGTCATTAAGAATGAAAACTCTAGTCATTAAGAATGAAATAGGAGGTATGCTAGAGGATTTTAAAAGTGAAAATTTACGTACTTTTTCCCTACAGGTGGACATATTTCATATTAAGAAAAATAAAGAAGAGGAATAAAGAGAATTAGCCATATTTTTCCCTAGATTGACCAAGAGGCGCCCTAGAAATGAGTGCCCATTAAATGCTATAGAAATATGCTCTATGCATGAAGAGAATCATTCATATGAAAAAGTGTCCATATCTGCCAGATTTGAAAGTGGTGTATTAAGGAGAAGAATGAGGCATGGAGAAACTTATCTTTGTCAACTAAAAGAGGCCACAAGGCCTGGACACTATCAACAAGGTATGAACTATCCTTCCTCTTTCAATACAAGTAATAATTTACCATTTAAATCTTGGTATCCACCTAACAACTCACCTTGTCCTATGCCTATTCCTTGGTCCTATTCTCCTCAACATGTCGTTTCCTCTTTTTATCCATACTAACACCATCCTCCTTAATGGGGAAATAAATCATCAGGATGGAGTGCTCAAGAATCCCAACCACTTGCCCTAATTCCTCCTTGTCAACCACATCTACACCAAAACAATTCACCTAAACAACCACAAATGATTTCTTGACCAAGAAGAAGAAATCCCCAAATCCAAGAAATCAATATTGGGTCTTAAAAGCTACAGCCTAATTCTCACCCACATTCTCTAGAAAAAAATTGTGGAGAAGAGAAGAAAGAAATCATTCCTCAAGCCAAAAAACATCCATATCTTGAAAGTTTGATCCATCCTAAAACACACAACCCAGAAGAAGTTAAACTTTGGGACAACTGGAAAAATTGTGTTTCAAAATTTCCCTCTTATAGGCCATAAAGAGTGTTCCCATATATAAAAAAATAATGAAATAGGAATTTCTTAAGAGGTCGGGAAGGAGAAGGAAAGACACCCCTACTATCAATGTCAATGGGTAACTGGCCGATCTAGTTCCTGGGAAGGTCATCATCCCTAAGTATTTGGATCTTGGAAACCCAGTAGTAGATGTGAACATTAACAAAATTATATTCCCCAGTAGCCTCACTGACTTAGGGGCTGCAATCAATTTCATGACCGAGGAGACTTTTCTCAAACTTTATCTCTAGGTAGCCTTAGGTAAAACCACCACAGTGCTACAACTTGCAGACAAATCCATGATAGCACCGAATGGCACCATCGAGGATGTCATGGTTTTCGTTGATTCTTAGGAGTACCCTACTAATTTCCTTTTTCTCCAGCCCAAAACCAAGTTCAATTTCTA
Organism: Pinus albicaulis; assembly: GCA_034641835.2. NCBI lineage: Eukaryota > Viridiplantae > Streptophyta > Pinopsida > Pinales > Pinaceae > Pinus > Pinus albicaulis. The sequence goes on from CM076582.1 coordinate 323,065,904, forward strand.
TCCAATTATCCTAGGAAGACCTTGTTTAGCTAATGTTGTAGACTATATCAGCTGTAGAGCTGGAAACATGACAATTACAAATGGGAAACTAACAAAATATATTATACTATATCGCCCTGCTCAAGCCCTTATTGAGCATGATTTTCCTATGTGGGTAGAAGAGAAATAAGAAGAAGAACTCTATTAGTCATCACCCTACCCCATTTGTACATTAGAAGCCACTATTGGTAATAGGAAATTGGATGAGGGCACTCTAATTAATAAATTTCTACAAAATAAATATCTTGCTACCATGTAAATTAATGATCTTAAAGAAGAATATTTGGGATGGCTTGAAGAAAACTCATGGGAAGAGTTACACATTATTGGTTTTGATCAAATTAATGTAAAAATAATAGAATTCGACCCCTCTAAAACTCTAAAAATTATCCCTTTCCTTTCAATCGGTCAAGAAGAACAATTACTAACTATTTTAAGGAAAAATCTTGATGCTTTTGCATGGGATTACAAAGAGATGAAAGGAGTTCACACCTCTATCTGTACTCTTCATATATATATATATATATATATATATATAAATTAATACCATAAACATGTTCTCCAAACTATGGAGAAGAATGAACCCTGCACTCAAGGACATTGTAAAAGAAGAATTGCAAAAATTATTCGATCTCGATTTTATCTATCCAATTTCAAACAATGAGTGGGTTTCACCTTTAGTAATTGTGCCTAAGAATAATGGGAATGGCGAGTTTGCATTGGTTAAAATCAATTAATAAGGCCACCAAGAAATATCACTTTCCTTTACCTTTTATTGACCAAGTTTTGGATGCTCTTGCAAGAAAGAAGTTATTTTCATTTCTATATGGGTTCAATGGGTATAATCAGATCCAAATAAATCCTAAAGAGTAGGATAAGATCATTCCATTTGGCTTGTGTAATACCCTTGCCACCTTCTAAAGGGTAGTATTAAGTATTTTCTCTGATCTTGTACATGACTCAATAGAGATTCATATGGATTACTTCACACCTTATGGAGATGATTTTCAAGAATCTCTCTCGAACCTATGTAAGGTTTTTTAAATATGCATAGAAATGAATCTCTCCTTAAGCCTTGAAAAGTTCCATTTTTTATGAATGTCGGTATTATTCTAGGCCACTTCCTCGCTAAGGATGGAATTCAGGTTGATCCTAATAAAATTGCAATTAGTATTAGAAAAGTTCATGTCCCACAAAGATAAAAAGATGTTAGGATATTTTTAGGAATTTTTGGGTACGATAGGAGATTTATTAAGCATTTCAGCAAAAATGATTCACATTTGTTTGGTTTACTAACAAAAGATTTAGATTTATGTTAGACAGACCTTTTTCAAAAGGAATTTGAAGAACTCAAAACAAAAATTGACAACTTCACTAGTCCTTAGGGGCCCAAATTGGGCCTTTCCCTTCGACATTCACATAGATGCATTAGACAAAGTAGTGGGGGTAGCATTGGGATAACTTGAACATAAATTGTGTTACACATGTTGGGTGTGGAGTCTGATTATATCTAATTTTCAAAGGTCTTTTATTTCAGCCCCATTGGATCCTTGTTCCTAATGGGGCATAAATGTCGGCCGTTTAATCGACGTCAGGGGATTTCCTTGTAAAACATTGTAATTTTGTAGTTAATCTGGGTCGTTCATTAGGTAGATGATCTAACGGTAGAAGTTGTATTACTTTAGGGTTTTTTCCCTAGAAGGAAACCCTCAGTTTATATGATGGAATTGTATTACGCCTGTGTATTATTATTCTAAGCGAGAGATAGATAGGAGGTCGTGTGAGAGTGAAGAGGAAATTACAGTGGGTCTTCTATAGGTTGTATCTCTTCATTTCGCTGGATAATATAAAATGAAGGACTAGTTATTTCTCCGTGGACATATCCCAAATTAGGTGAACCATGTATACCTGTGTCTCTCTTATTTTATGCATTTCTGTATTTGTGTTTCTGCAATATTTTATGTTTTTCAGTGCTCCATTTTCTAACAATTCCATCTATTTCATTCGTAAAAATGTGTCCAAGGCTAAACCTAATTACACAATTATCGAAAAACAACTTTTTTCTATTGTGAATTCCTTGAATAAATTCATGCATTACATTACTGGATATCAATTTTTTGTGCACACTGATCATGTAGCCATTAAGTACTTGATGGATAAACCTAATGTCAATGCTTGAATCATTAGATGGTTATTGTTGTTACAAAATTTTTTTATAACCAATGTTGTTGCATATTTCTTATCTAGGCTAATCTTGTCTACAAAAAATGAAGAGATGGTGGATGAAAAGATTCTGGATGAGCCCTTCTATTCCATATCAGTTTTGTCTCCTTGGTTTTTTGATATAGCGAACATTTTAGTTGCTATCCAGTTTCCTCGTAACTTGTCTTCAAAGGAAAAAGAAAAATTGTCAAGAAAAGTGCTCCTTATGCTTGGATTAAGGGAAAAATATTTAGATTATGGCTTGATCAAATCCTAAGAATATGTGTAAGAGAAGAAGAGGTATATGAAATCCTCTCAGCATGTCATGATGCATCCTATAGGGGCCATTTCACTACTAAGAGGAAAACCTACAAGATTCTTCAGGTAGGATAATACTGGCCTACTCGTAATCAAGATGCCAAGAGACACACTGCACAATGTGATGAGTGTCAAAGGATGGGGAAACCTACTAAGAAGGATGATATTCCCCTACAACCTCAAGTTACTTTTGAGCCATTTTATAAGTGGGTATGGACCTGACTATCCCTATTGGACCTCCTTATGGAAATAATAAGTATATAATTATGTGCCTAGATTAATTGACAAAGTGGGATGAAGTAAAGGAAGTCAAGGTAGCAACAGAACATAAAGTAAAAAAGTACTTAAGGGAGAAAAAATTTAAATTTTGTTTCCCAATGGAAATAATGAAATAATAAGATGCTCAATTCACTTCCAATCTAATAGAGGGAAAAATGAGGCAACATCATATTAGGCATAGAATATGGACCCATATCACCCTCAAGAAAATGGGAAAGTGGAGGTAACCAATAGAGCACTGGAAAGCATTTTGACTAAGGTATTTAACAACAACAAGAAATATTGGGCATAAAGGCTTGTTGAGACCACTTGGGCCTATAACAGTACTTGGAAGAACACCACTGGGTTCACCCCCTTTGATTTGGTCTATGGTAAGAAATCTCTAATGTCTATTGAATTTGAGTACAATACACTAAGAATAGGAGCACAAATTTACTTGAACATAACAAAATCTCAGGAAGAGAGATTGCAAAAACTAAATTCCCTTCATGAACTCAGGCTACAAGATCTAATGCACACTGAAGTGGTTCAATTATAAATAAAAGTTTGGCATGATAATAACATCAAGGCTAGAAACTTCCAGGAGTGTGATTGGGCCCTATTGTATGATTCTAGGTTCAAATATTTCAAAGGAAAAATCATGAACAAATGTGTGGGTCCATATCTGGTAGAAAAATTCCATGGAAATGGCTGGGTTTAGATCAGGAAAAATTATGAAGAACAAATCCTGCTTCTAGTGAATGGCTACAGATTGAATTTTTATGGGAATTCCCTCTCAAGGTTTGAGTTTTATAATTCAATAAGCAGAGAATTTAATGTGATTGATAGCATTATATATCCAAATACATTCATCCCCTTATCAAGAAAGAAGCAAGAAAAAAAGGAAAGAAAAAAAGGAAAGAAAAAAGAAAAGAAAGAAAAAAGAAAAAATCCCCAGGTGAAAACTTCCTTTGAGGCACAAAACATAGACTCATAGGTTGAAAACCTCCATGAGGCAACCAAAGAGCTTGAAGAAAAAAGTAAAAAACAAAAAGTAAAAGATCCCTATTTAAAAACCTTTCTTGAGGCACCCAGGGTAGACCCACTTAGGCTGAAAACCTCCATGAGGTAGCATGTGGGCTTCAGAATAAAAAAGAAAAAAAGAAAAAGAAAAGAACTAAAAACAATAAGAAAAATAAAATTAAGACATAGAAAAGTCACCTTTATTTTATCTATTCTGACAATGATGCAAGTACAACATATTTTAAGAAAAATCTCAAAAGATCAACCCACATTCCAAGCACTCATATTTAGAGCATCTAGGGAGCTTCTCTGCATCCATCTCACTCATTCCCACACTGTTCCTAAATCTCCTCCATCATTCCTAGGTCTCTTATATTCGTTTTAATCATTGTCTTGAATTTCTACATGAAATATCCTAAATTGCTACAAGATACCACTAACCACAGAAAAAGGATGCAGAGGTGAATATTTTCCATCTGTGAGAAAAGGAGGTCTCTAAACATCCCTAACACCGATACAACACATCATATTTCAATATTTCCTTCACTATTTCACCAATGAACCATAATATACCAACCTTTCACCTCTTTTCCACCAATAATGAGTAGAGAATGCCTCTCCATAAGTAGCCTCCTCCTAAATTATAATTTTTTTGAAGGTTCCAACCAGGATAAATTGTGAATATGAGGAGCTTATGTGGTTGCTACATGAAAACACATAGTTATGTAGTAGTATTCAGAAGCCCTACATGCCTAATTATGCATTATAAATTAAAGGAGCTATGAATTCCACCATATTTGAAGAACACAAAAATAAATCTCGAGAAACTACAGGATCTCCTATAGGCTACTATAGGATCTTCAATCACGAACATTAGTAATATCATGTCACATAGCAACAATATTTCGAATACCCAAACCAAAGATATGTGCATCAACAACAAAAACAATAAAAAACCACTAGAAGACCTCTAGAAGCAATCATATCACCATTAGAACCTCCAGATCACAAGTAGCTTTAGTACCATCAAACATAGCTTCAACAGTCACATAAAAAACCTCAATATCATCTGCAAGAGAAAATCAAAGGTAAGGCCCTAGTATGCAATCCTCAAAAGCTCCCCTTCAAAATTATTTTAGCTTAAAGACACATTGGAAGTGTATGAAGGAAAAGGCTTTATAAGCAAAACTTAGTTATATTAGTCTCGACCATATTTTTCATTTAGCTTCAATTAAATTTCCTTTGTCACCCACACGTGCGAAAGGAATACAAAACAAAAGTGGAGATAATTCAAGAGAGTGGGCCAATATTTCCTACTCATTATGGAATGTTGAACTTGACATGGTAGGTGGGGGCCAACTTATATAGCGCTTTAATCCCATCACCTCAATGAATAGTGACTTAAGTCACCCCCCCTAATATATTCTTGAATGAAAAGCTTATTTTAAACATCATGGAGGCTAGCCGATGTTATAGGAAGTTGACACAACCAAAACATTTCCAACACATGCCACTACAGGAAGCTACATGGTCATTAGAGAAATTTGAGGTAAAAAATGGGCCTCAAAAGAAAAATTACCCTCAAAATAAACTTTATAAGAACCAATAGGATTCAAGATTATGATTTCAACCATGGGGGATGATTGGCACAATTTTTGGAGTAAAAAATTAAAAATATTAAAAAATAAAGTGTGAGGTGCATCCTTAATATCATATAGAGATATATTTAGCTTAGAAATGAAGGAAACAATGTCATTTTGTACAAACCTCAGTGGTTTTTATTTATACATCTCTTTCTGGAGGTCTCCATGAATAAAAGCACTCTTTATATCTATATGATGAATTTCTCAATACACTAAAGAAACTATTGATAATGTTATCGCTTAAAAATTGATCAAAAATATATAGGTGATCATTAAATTCATCATCACTAAGGAAATCCACAATGAAATTAATAAATTCATCAAATGAATTGCTCAAAAAACATGGAACACTAGCTTTTTTAGACTTGTGGAAGTTTCCTTCAAAGATCTAATGTATGGAATATCTCTTGATAATCATGAAAGTTAGAAAAACTACATAGTAACAACATTTCCATCTTGCTAAAATCCATTTGCAATAGTTCTTTTAGCACTCCACCAGATTCCCAAGGCTGAAGAACGAATCCCAACAGAGGTAACCACAAAACAAACTTTTGGCTTGATAGCTAGCCCTACCAAACCAGAGAGGGATCTCTCCAAAAGGTCACAACCAGGAGGGATAGAGGAATTAGGGTTTTTAGGCTAGATATTGAGTGCAGAGGTTGTTTTGAATTGATTTTGTTGGGTTTCACTGGATGAAGAAATTAGGTCAAGGGAACTAGGTCAGGGCAAATGAGATAGGGTTGCAGGAATTCAATGGGGCAAGGTAGGCATACGGTTTACCACTTTAAGATGATTGTTATGGGGTGGTTTTGAGACTGAGGATAAGCTAGGAAGAGCATATTCTTCCTAAACAGAGGAAAATAGGCAAACTATGATCGCTTTCCAAAAATAGAGCATGAGAAAGCATGCGTTCTGCCTATCAACATGAAAGAGATCATACCATAGATATGTAATGAACATGAATACAACACATTATAACATATGAAACTGAAGAGAAAAAAATGATAAAAAACATACCACATGTATCCCAAAAAATAGCTACAACTCTTCTTTATTAACTAGCCAAAACTGATTACAATAGTTCCTTAATCAATAAGCTAACATCCAAAATGATTCCAACTCTTGCTTAGTGTGAATAAATGGGATAAATCGACATAAAACAAGCTTCACTCATCCTCGAGGGTGTAATCCATGAGGTGAGGAAGAGATCCACTAATTTCTGAACTGAAAGTTGAAGTGTAGGATGGTCCAAGTGATTCATTCCTCATTACATTCAAACTTATTCATTTTGACTAAAGGATAACATTACCTAATGAATCTACCCCTAGGTAGCTTATCCTTGACATAATTACATTTACCATGATGAATTGAATTAATATAAAGATGATTTTTTGAGATAAAATCAAAATTTACGGTGAAAAACCAAAAAGAACAGTAAATTGTCATATGCACCATTTTCCAGTCATATGCGTAGTGCCTTAAGGTTGTGCGCCCTCCATGTTCAAGGAAACTTTTGATTGACCTAAAGGTGTCCAAATCAGGCCCAAGATGTCTTGTTGGATAGCTTGTCTAGTCCTCTTTCCGAATATGCCTCCATCTCTCAAAATTATGTTGATTTGAACCTTCAAAATTGAAATCTTCTAAGACTCCTCTGTGCACAGCGCCTAGGCAAAAATATGGGCAGAAACATGATTCTTTGGTGTTTTTTTTTTCCCTTTTGAACTCCTGAATCTACAAATTAAGGATGGAAAAGTGGTTTTCCTAACTGTATTTGTCATTATGAATCCACTGGGGGTGACCTTTTTCCCAAAAAATTTCCCTATCATTTGCACAACGCCTAGGGTGCTGTGCATAGGAGAGTCAAACTGTGTAAAAATTCTGAATTTTCTAGAAACATGTGCCTCCCAGATGGAGATAAATCTCACCAACCATGCAGTTTTTTGCAAAATTGAGAGCGGTTTTTGTTATTTGGCATTTTTTGAACAAAAACTTCCTCCAGTTTCTCAATTTTTTTTTATTTTTTATTTGCCACAATATTCTTTGCAAAAAGTTGTCTCAAACATGATTTTTCATAGACAGAAAATAGGCTATGAAGATGTGAATGGATCTCTCATTTTTTAATACATGTGTAAAACGTGAGATAGGTTTTTTTACTTTCATATCATAGAAACAAAAACCTCTTCAATTTCCAAAAATTCATTTTTTTTTGGCCACAATATGTTCTGCAAAAAGGTGACCAAAAAGGACATATCTAGAAAATGTGTCTTCGAAGAGTTTTCCAAATTTTCCCAAATTTTCTTCAAATTTCCTCAAAATTGCTTCATAATTACTTCATGGAGACCTGATATGGCATGCTAAGTTATCATGGATGCATCAATGAGAAAATCCAACTTACCCTTCTCTTTCTGCTTGATTAGTGTTTGTAGTTCTGGACCAATTCACAGAAATCAAAGCAGCCCACATGTTTGAAACAAGTGACTGCCATGGGCGAGGCCATTATTTTTTTAGTTTTTGCAGGTTCAAGTTTGAGGATCCTCCCTCCTTTGTTTTTTCTCCTCTATTCTCTTTCTTCTTCCTCGCTGTATGGTCTGTTATTCTCTTCTTCTGCTGCCATGGTGTTTTTATGTCCAAAACCCTAGGGAAGTATATGATAATGTGGAAGGTGACTTTTGGGGATAGGAAATGGGGAAAGGGAAATTTGTGAGAGATAGTGTTAGGGATATGAGAAATGGGGGAATGGAAAAAGAGTGATAGTGTGATGGGAATTAGGATGGGGAATTGGGGATTAAAGGGAATATTAGGATGGGGAATTGGGAATTGGGAGCCTAGGTAAAAGGAGCACCTAGGGCTTAGGGTTTTAGGATTTAAAAGCTTAGGGACATGGATTGTAATAATAGAGGTGTTGGGAAAGAGTATTTACAATGTGGAAAGGGTATGAGAGTGTAAGGGAAATGGGTTTTAGGATTTGTGAGTGTTAGGGAGGAAAACTAGGGTTTTGAGTGAGTTTACACCAAGTTCTTCAAGAAAATTATACAACACAAACCAATAAACTTTGAATGAGGAGAGAAATTATGGAGTTTGACCTTTAATTCCTTTCTACAAGCTGATGAGATCGATGTTGTAGCTCTAGAGGTGATTTTGGAAAATTTTGAAGTGTTTTGAGCTTTGCTGGACATATGCGTACCACCTTAAGGCTGTGAGCAATGCCTTAAGGCTGTGAGAAGTGCCTTAAGGCTGTGCGAAATGCCTGCTGTCTGTGCACATCGACTTCTGTCTATGCGTAACACCTTTCTCCTATGCGCAGTGCCTAAGAAGTGCCAACTTATATACCACTTTTGGAGGCCTTCCCTATGTCCAAATTGGGCCTAGGATAGCTCATTGGAAAGCGTATCCTATCTGATTTCCAAATATGCCTTTATTTTGTAGAATTAACGTGATTGGACATATCAAAAATTGATTCTCCCAAGACTGTTAAAAAAGTGCATAATGAGGGTGCAAAAATGCAGTGTGATGTTGTAGAAAACTTTTCAAGGACTTCATCAACTGAAAATTGAGCTCACGATATCTCATTGAAAACATATCTCTATATATTTATCATTTGTAGCATCAAGCAAGTAATTTGGACACTTCATCTAGGATAAAAATTGATTTTCCCAAGGTCACTCCAGAAGTGTAGAAAACCTCTTGCAGCAAGTATATTTTTGACATTTATCCCAAACCATGATACCTGTGTAAAAATTGAAGGATTTTTTTATCTTTTGACCTATGATGGAAAAAACCTCTCTCACTTTTATCAAATTCATCTCTCTATGGTCAGAAACATACTTCTAAGTAAAACTGGCCCTATTAGTGGAAAATGATTTGACTCTTGGAATGACTTTGACTGACATAATGACATAGTGAAATGAGATTTTAAGATTGTTTTATGCTCAACAAGACATGAAGGTGGATCAGAAAATGTGAAATTTCGAGGGAGAGTGAGGTTTTATGACTAGGGTTACTATCAGTGAGTCAATTTTTTACATGACCTAATGGAATGATAAAAAAATTATGAATGAAACCCTAATATGAATATGAAAAGAGTAATTTTGATCACTGATGGCAGAATTCAAATTATGACACTAACATTGGCCTTATTGGGGATGGAAGCTCCTTGGAGGTGTTAAGAACATTGTAGACCAAGTTCTTAACCATTGGGCCAATACGGTAAAAAAACAACTCAAACTGAAATGCAAGACAAAATACTGACAACTCAATGACACAAACTGACTGAAAATAAAAAAATTACTAAACTTACTGATGGAAGCATATCACCGAGACTTGAGGGCTTCAAATCCTAATGACAGCCACCTGCTTGCTGAAGACATGTACAATCATGTGAAGTTATCCTTCCAGTGTAACCAATCCAACAGATGGCTACTTACTGAAATTCTGCTCTCATTTTCCTCGAGCAAGAAGAAAAACCAAAAACTAGGCCACTCCAAGTGTCTACTTAACATGTGCTTCTGGTCCATGAAAACAGGAAAATACATCTTCCCTACTAACTGTAGCAAATCAGTAAAAGGATCTTCAAAAATATGAAATGTTACCTTGTCTTAAGATTCAACAAAAATATAAGCACACTCTTCATTTTGATTTGAAAGAACACTTGGTTGTTGATCCATAGGAGAGCATAGGGAAGTATGACATTATGTTATCTGAGTGTTGGCTAAAAATTCCTGAAGCACGAGAAACTGTGACTCTATCACTGGCATGTTGTCTCTCTTATGCTCATACTCCTCAAATTCATATTCTAAATCATCTTTGAATAGAAAACATTCTTCAAGATTGTTAAACATGACATCCCTATCTTCTTCATGAAAGGAAACAATATCTGTTAGCTGATCTCCTTGCAGAAAATCATCATCGCAAATTGGTTTACTCACAACAACTTACTGTATGGATTCATCAGTTGCATGACTATCATCATTCAGACCCACACTTTCATTTTCAATAATGGAAGATGCTTCACTCACACATTCTTGACTGTGTGAACACTGTAAGAGCTGCAAATCTACATTCGCTTGGGATGTAACATGATTTTTCAAGAGCTGATCTATTTCATCTTCAGACAAAGGAGAAAACTGATTTTTAAAGCAATTTACATTGATTTGGTGATTTTCTTTTTCAGGATCGGGAATTGGCACTTCTCTTTCTTGGTCCCAGTATATCTCATCTAAGGAGGGAGCTACTGATTCTTTTTTGTGATGAAAAAGGTTCTCATGCAAAGGCTCAAGGATCTCTTTATCCAAGGAGGAAACTGTTGATTCTTGTTGGGAAGAAAAATCATGAAGGGATTCTATGATTTTTCAAGAAACTTAATGAAATTATCACTGATATCACAAAAACTATCAATCGTTGACAAGGAATAATTAGAGCTTTGATAATGTTCAAAGAAAACTGAATGAAAGTCCTTTAGAGAATATAAACTAGAAGATGGTAGAATCTCATACCATGATCTCGCTTTTTCCTCCAAGGTAGCCATAAACATCTTCATCAGACAATCTTCAGGAAACTCAATCTCTAGTCTGTGAATATGCAAATGAAATTTGACCAAATGCAAACTAGCATCTTCACCATCTTGACCCTTAAACTTTGAAAATCCTGATTGCCAATATATACGAGGAATACGGTTCGAAAAACTAGGAATATGATCTCGATTCATAGGAGCATGCCTTCAAGCAATCAAATCCATTTTGACAACAATGAGTTCACCAAGAATATCTTCAAACTACTAGTTCTTGAAAAGTGGAGTCGCCATGAAAATTATGAACCTTTGGATTCTTCGACACTGGAGTAGCCAGGTGAATCATTCAGCCTTCATTTTCATCTGACCACTATCCACCATTAGCAATCAGATCTAAACTTTGTCTTTCTTTCCCGGGGAATATATTGTCCTTTCGATCCCTGACAATGGTGCTAGAATGTTATCACTCCGCTAAATTCCTAAGGCTGAAGAAGGAATCCAAATAGAGGTAACCACAGGCCAAATTTTTAACTTGGTATCTAGCCCTACTGAGTCAGAGAGGGCTATCTCCACAAAATAAAACCTAAAAGGCTAAATGGATTAGGATTTTAGGCTAGGTGTGAGTTCAAGGGTTTTGATAATTGATTTTGGTTGGGATGCTGGATGAAAGTATGGTCAAGGAAGCTAGGTTAGGGCAGATGATATAGGGTTGCAGAGATTCAACGGGGCAAGGTAGGCATAAGGCTTAGCACTTTAAAATGATTTTTAGGATATGGTTTTAAGACTGATGAGAAGCTAGGAAGAGGATGGGAGATGTATTCTTCCCAAATATAGGAAAATGAACAAATTATGATATCTTTCCCTAAACAGAGCATGAAAGAAATCATATAATAGAGATGTAATGAACATGAATACAACACATTATGACATATGAAACTGAAGAAAGAACAATGATAAACATCATACCACATGTATCCCAAAAAATGGCTGCAACTCTTATTTATTAACGGGCCAAAAATGAGAACAATAGTTCCTTGATCAATAAGCTAACATCCAAACTGATTCCAACTCTTGCTTAGTGTGAAGAAAGGGGTTAAATAGACATAAAAAAAAGCTTCACCCATCCTCAGGGTTGAATCCATGAGGCGAGGAAGAGATCCACTAATTTCTGAATTGAAAGCTGAAGTGTAGGATGGTCCAAGTGACTCATTCCTCATTACATTCAAACTGATTCATTTTGACTAAAGGATAACTTTACCTAATGAATCTACCCCTAGGTAACTTATCCTTGACATAATTACATTTACCATGATGAATTAAATTAATAGAAAGATGATTTTATGAGATAAAATCAAAATTTACAGTGAAAACCAAAAATATCAGCAAACTGTCATATGCGCCATTTTCCTGTCATATGCGCAACACCTTAAGGCTGTGTGCCCTCCATGTTCAAGGCAATTTTTAACTGACCTACAGGTGTCCAAATCAGACCTAAGATGGCTTGTTGGAAATATTTTCAAGTCCTCTTTTTGAATATGCCTCCATCTCGCAAAATGATGTTGATTTTACCCTTCAAAATTGCAATCTCCTAAGACTGCTATATGCACAGCGCCTAGGCAAAAATATGGGTAGAAACATGATTTTTTGGTGGTTTTTTTTCCCTTTTGATCTCCTGAATCTGAAAATGAAGGATGGAAAAGTGGTTTTCCTGATTGTATTTGTCATTATAAATCCACTGGTGGTGACCTTTTCCCCAAAAAATGCCCCTATAATTTGGGCAGCGCCTAAGATGCTGCGCATAGGGCAATCAAGCTGTGTAGAAATTTCGAGTTTTCTGGAAACATGGGCCTCCAAGATGGAGTGATATCTCACTAACCATGAATTTTTTTGCAAAGCGGATAGATTTTTTTGTTATTTGGCATGTTGTGAACAACAACCTCCTCCAGTTTCTCAAATTTTTTTTTTTTTTGGCCACGATATTCTGTGCACAAAGGTGTCTCAAACAAGATTTTGTACAGGCAAAAAAATAGTCTGTGAAGATGTGAATGAATATCTCATTATGTAATACTTGTGTAACAAGTGAGATAGGTTTTTGTACTTTGATATCTTAGGAACCAAAACCTCCTCCAATTTCCAAAAAATTTTTTTTTTGGCCACAATATGTTCTGCAAAAAGGTGACCAAACAAGACATTTCTGGAAAATGTGCCTTTGAAGAGATTCCCAAATTTTCCCAAATTTTCTTCAAATTTCCTCAAAATTGTTTCAGAATTACTTCATGGAGACCTGATATGGTATGATATGCTATCATGGATGCATCAATGAGAAAATCCAACTTACCCTTCTCTTTCTTCTTGATCAGATTTTGTAGTTATGGACCGATTCACAGAAATCAAAGTAACCCACATGTTTGAAACAAGTGATTGCCATGGGTGAGGCCATTATTTTTTTGGTGTTTGTAGGTTCAAGTCTGAGGATCCTCCCTCCTTTGTGTGGTCTCCTCCCTTATATTTTTTCTTCCTCAATGTATGGTCTGTTATTCTCTTCTTTTGCTGCCATGGTGTTTTTATGTCCAAAGCCCTAGGGAAGTATATGATAATGTTGAAGGTGACTTTTGGGGATAGGAAATGGGGAAAGGAAAATTTGTGAGAGATAGTGTTAGGGATATGAAAAGTGGGGGAAGGGAAAAGGAGTGATAGTGTGATGGGAATTAGGATGGGGAATTGGGTATTAAAGGGAATTTTAGGATGGGGAATTTGGGATTAAAGGGAATTTTAGGATGGGGAATTGGGAATTGGGAGTCTAGGTAAAAGGAGCACCTAGGGCTTAGGGTTTTAGGATTTAAAAGCTTAGGGACAGGGATTGTAACAACAAAGGTTTTGGGAAAGAGTATTTGCAATGTGGAAAGGCTATGAGAGGGTAAGGGGAATGGGTTTTAGGAGTTGTGAGTGTTAGGGAGGAAAAATAGGGTTTTGAGTGAGTTTACACCAAATTATTCAAGAAAATTATACAAAACCAACCAATAAACTTTGAAGGAGGAGAGAAATGATGGATTTTGACCTTTAATTACTTGCTAGAGGCTGATGAGATCGATGTTGTAGCTCTAAAGGTGATTTGGGAAAATTTTGAAGCGTTTTGGGCTTTGCTGGACATATGCACAGTGCCTTAAGGTTGTGAGCAGTGCCTTAAGGCTGTGCACAACGCCTTCTGTCTGATGCACATCGCCTTCTGTCTGTGAGCAACGCCTTTCTCCTATGCGCAGCGCCTAAGAAGCACCAACTTGTAGACCACTTTTGGATTCCTTCCCGGTGTCCAAATTTGGCATATGATAGCTCGTTGGAAAGAGTATCCTGTATAATTTCCAAATATGCATTTATTTTGAAGAATGGAATTGATTTGACCTATAAAAAATTTGATTCTCCCAAGACTAGTCAAAAAGTGCAGAATGAGGGTGCAAAAATGCAGTGTGCTATTGTAGGCAACATTTGGAGGACTTCCTCAACTCCAAATTGAGCTCAAGATAGATCATTGGAAATATCTCTCTATCTATTTATCATTTGAATCATCAAAAAATTCATTTGGACACTCCATCTAGGAGAAAAATGTATTTTCCCAAGGTCACTCCAGAAGTGCAGAAAACCTCTTATAGTAACTGTATTTTTGACATTTCTCCCAAACTAGGATACGTGTGTAAAAAATGAAGGAGGTTTTTATTTTTGACCCATGATGGAAAAAATTCTCTCTCAAGTTTATAAAATTCATCTTTTTTTGGTCAAAAACATAGTTTGAAGCAAGACTAGCCCTATGAGTAATAATAATTTGACTCTTGGAATGACTTTGACTGACATAATTGTTGGGAAAAATACTAAGAGGGGGGGGGGTGAATTAGTAATTATAACTTAATCTAAAATTTTATTTTTCTTTTCCGATTTCTATACATGACTTTAATGAACTAAACTGGTGTATACATGCGACTGTCTTTAATGAAACTTGCGTATGTCCAAAGATATTTTTATGCAGATAAATATTTCTTAGATCAGTGCATCATTCATTCATCAGATATTTTGTAAGTAGTAAGCATGTGCAGTAAGAACATAATAAATCATCACACATAAGCAACAGACATGAACACCAGGATTTAAGGTGGAAACCCATGTCGAGATAAAACCACCGCTGCTATCGTCTCTGTCTTCAATATTTATTATATTTAAAACTTCTTACAATATTGTGCTGATGCAGACTCATATTAGTACGCAGGCATCTACCTGCAGAAGGATGCAACCTTCTATTGTTCTCTAGCTACTACTGGAAGGGAGCTTCAAACCCCTAATCTCATTTACCAGCCACTACAGGAAGGGAGCTTCAACCCCCTGATAAGAACACCAGCTTGTACTAGCAGGAAGCTTTTACTTCCACACTAAAGGCTTCAACCCTCAGAACCAATGCAGACCTCGTTTCATCAATTTTCACACTGGATCCCATAGTTTCAACACAAATCATCATAAATATCATTAATAATAAACTTAACCCAAACGTCAATCAGAACAGCGAGATCACTGTAACCAGAACACAGTAATAAAACCATATTTCAGAATCAGTATGCAGACATAATCTCAACCCTGATCATTAATTATCTTAAAATGCATACGCTACTTCACTTTACTCAGCCCGCGTATATACGCGCTTTCCTTCACACCAACATGCATATATATTTGAGAATACTAAATTTCCAGAATATGATCAGTCTCAAAACTAGATCTGAATCTTTCAGTCAAATATCTTTTCAGATTTATAGAACCCTTATTCAGTTAGCATCATTATTCATATTTAATCACTCATTAATCATATTTGTACATATTCAACTTAGAAACATATACAATATTCAAACAACCCAGATCTACATGAAGACTTGATTGACAGATAGCAGAAATATAGCAGTAATAAACATATAACCTCTTCAGCAAGCTGTAGAAAACCCTGACTTCCATACGCGCTTTATTTGAGACAAAGTTGCATATATACACGCTTTCAATGAGACGAACTAGTGTATAGACTTGTAAATAATATTACTGCAGAAAGATTAAGATCTATAGACTTACCGAGATTTCTTCACTTCACTTCACTGCAGAAAACATGCGCTAGGTCACAGATCCAAACATATCATAAATAGGTCATGCAAGTACATAGTCATTTCAGGTCTAGATATCCTCATCTATCATTGTATCCAAGGGTGCATCATAGATTTAGATCTAACAATGAAATAGAGTCCATCCCATGCCGATATACTTATGAGAGAATTATTCAGGAATAGCCCTTTCACATGCACCCGTCTACACTAAGACCTTCCTCTCCTTATATAGGTTTAACCTTTACCAATACCATGAGCCAAAACCACACAAGTGCCGATGGTTTTCTTGGACATAAATAAATAGACAACACATCACTCAATATTGTGGGCTAAAACCATGGTAATGCCCCTTGGTATTATATTTTTAGAGCGCAAAAGGCATACATGACTTGGATCTTTCTTATCTGCATGTATAAGCGACTTGCCCTATACTAACCCTCGTTTAGAAACTTCAATTATGAATATTAACCAACTTTTGCTGGGATTTACACATTTCTTCTGTTAGACCTTCTGCAAACTACTGAGCTTCTCTCAAAAAACATATACTCCATTATTTTCGAGAGAGTTTCCATCAAAGACAACATATTAAGATATAAGAATCATATTGCCAACAATCTTCCCCTTTCGACTTGATGGCAACCATGATGGAGTTTGATCACCACATCTTGTATATACAAAAGCATTATTCAAACAACAAACACTCTCTCCCTTTGACATCAAGAGAAAAGGGCGTACAATTTATCCCCCTGAGCATATATGGACATAATTTTAATGAAACACATGACTCTTTAACTCAATCGAGTATGACTAGTCCTATCACCAAGGACTCATACCTACATCAATGATAAAACCAAGTGGAATTTACGTATTTGACTCAACTACCCAACCAAGTGGGTTTACAAAATTAAACAAGTCCTTACATGACGGAATATAACAATCTTACACCATAGGTCTCAACATGAAAATTTCATCAAATAATAGATATGACTTTATTTATATCCAAGACCAAAGAATCTCAAACAGGAGATTATAATAGCAACCAACATAGTGCCAAAAATGCACTCTTTTCAGCAAGGCAAGTGCTCCCCCTAAACCTGTGCATCCTGAACACCTTCAACAACAAATTCATCAAGGTATCTTCATAAAGGAGAAAAAGTTAAGGAAAGGTACTGTAAGAAAAATACCAAAACAACAGATTTTACTCAACTGCACCATTGACTGCTCTAAAAGCTGATCCATAGAAATTCTGTCAGCAAAAACCATATGTGGTTTTATGCACAGAAACTTGCGTATATACGCGATTCGCCTTTATACAACCAGTGTACCGAATTTAATCTTCTGATATTTAAGCATAAATGATAAGAGAGGTAGAGAAAACTCCCAGATTTTGTCTGAGATATTCGAATGCTTCCCTGGGAAGAGGTTTAGTAAATATATCATCAAATAGTTCTTTGGAGGGAACATACTCCAATTTAACCTTTTTCTCAAGCACTTGTTTGCGTAAGAAGTGATACTTGATAGGAATGTGCTTGGTCTTGGAATGCATAACACGATTTTTCGAGATACTAATGGAACTTGTATTATCACATAGAATGGATATGGGAAGTGAACATTTGATTTGAATACCTTGTAATGTCTGCATCATCAAAAGAAGTTGTGTGCAACATGATGCGACAACCACATATTCTTCTTCTACTGTAGATAAGGTAATGTAACTTTGTTTCTTGCTGAACCAAGATACTAATCGAGGCCCCATATAGAATGCACCACCACTAGTGCTTTTTCGATCATCAACATTTCCAGCCCAATCTGCATTTGTGTAAGCATGAAGAGTGAGATCAAAATTCTTTGGATACCATAAACCAAAGTTTTGAGTCCCTTGTAGATATTTGAATATTCTTTTTACAGCCTAAAGGTGAGACTCTTTTGGATTAGCTTGGAATCATCGAACAATCCCAACTACATGCATACTGTCTGGTCTTGTCCTGGTTAGATAAAGAAAAATTCCAATCATGGATCTATACTCTAGTTGATTCACCATGGGAGAAACATCATGAGAACTGAGGTTACATCCAGTTACCATTGGAGTACACATAGGTTTGCAGTGTTCCATCCCATACTTCTTCAGAATTTGCTTGAGATATTTTGCTTGTGATAGAAATATGCCATCTGTTGCTTGTTGCACTTGTAAGCTAAGAAAATATGTTAGCTCCCCAAGTAATGAAATTTCAAATTCTTGCTGCATAACAGAAGAAATTTTCTGACTCATGGACTCTTCATTACTTCCAAAAATGATGTCATCAACATACACAACAATAATCAATAGTTTATCATTCTCAATTTTTGTGTATACGTTACTGTCAGCAGATCCCTTTGTGAAACCTTGTTGTTGAAGATATTTTTCAAGACGATAGTACCATGCCCGAGGAGCCTGTTTGAGACCATATAAAGCCTTTGGGTGAAATCGCGAAGTTGGGAAACACTTTTTGGCGGACGGCTAGAATTTGAGAGAAATTTTTAATTTCTCGTCCGAGAAAATAGTCAACTCTATTTATCGACCGAGAGTTTTAAAAACTCTCGTCCGAGAGTTTTATTGGGTTTAACCGGAGTTAAAAATCTCTCGAACGAGATTTATGCATTTTCTCGTCCGAGAGTTTTATTGACGGAAACTCTCGGGAAGACTTTCATACGAGAGTTTAAAAAACTCTCGGCCGAGAGTTTAGAAAACTCTCGTATGAGAGTTTAGAAAACTCTCGTATGAGAGTTTTGAAAACTCTCGTATGAGAGTTTAGAAAACTCTCATCCTAGAGTTTTCAAAACTCTCATCCGAGAGTTTTATTCCTATAATAAAACACAACAATTAATTATTAAGTTTTTAGAATTGGTACTTTATATAATTTAAATATTACTTTATTAAAATTAAAAAATGATAAAAAATAATAAAATTATAATTTTATTTTAAATTATTTTATTATTATTAATGATAAAAAATACATGAAGATTTAATTAAATAAAAATTGTTACAATATTTTGTAATATCAATGTTATATAAAAAACTAAAAATATTTTTATATAAAACTAATTGATATATTAATATAAATAAAATAAAATTCTAAAACATAAATCAAAATAAAAACAACTATATATAATTTATATAATATTTTTTTTGAAATTAATGAATAAATTTAAATTTAAAAAACAATTGAATAAATGCAATGAGGTGATAAAGGAGACAATGCATAACACCTTAATATTGTTATAAATTCTTGGAAATCTCGAGAAATTTTTGAAGTGAGATGAGCTTCTTGGAATGGGTCACTTTATCTTCCACTTCAGTTTCACACGATTAACTTGAAAGGAAGTCTATTTTCCTAGGTATGGATGTAAGGGAATGAACAATATTATTTGAACATTGAGTGAGATGCCCTTCTTGGAATGGATCCTCCTATATTCCACTTTAGTTTCACAAGATTAAATTGAAATGAAGTTTATTTTCCTAGGTATGGACGTAAGGGGATAAAGAATATTATCCGAAAAGGAAATGAATGTTAAGTGTGACATTCCAAGCAGAAGTGTATGGTGTTGGAGAATTATGTTATTGCAGAAAACTAAACCTTGACCCCTTAACCATTGACCCCTTAAACCCTAATTCCTAACCCCTAACACCTAAACCCTTAACCCCCTAAACCTTAAACCTCTAAATCCTTAACCCCTAACCCATTTACCCCCACTAAACCTCTAAATCCCTAACCCATTTACCCCCACTAAACCTATAAATCCCTAACCCATTTAACCCCTAAACCCTTAACCCGTACCCCTAACACGTTAACCCCTAACCCATTTAAGCACCTAAACCCCAAACCCCCTAACTCCTAACCCCTAAAATCCTTCACTGCTAAATCCCCTAACCCCCTAAAACTCTAAACCAATCCTAACCCATTTAACCCCCTAAACCTCAAAACCCCTAACCCCTTAAACCCTAATTCCCAACCCATAACCCTTGACCCCTTAAACCCTATTTCCTAAACCCTAACCCCTTAAACCCTAATTCCCAACCCCTAACCAATTCAACACCCTAAACCCCTAAAAACCTAACCCATTTAAGTGTTTATTCCATTTAACCCCCACAACCCTAACCCCTAACCCCTAAAATCCTTCACTGCTAAATCCCCTAACCCCCTAAACCTCTAAACCTATAACCCATTTAACCCCCTAAACCCTAGACCTCTAAACCGTTAACCCTTAACCCCTTAAACCCTAATTCCCAACCCCTAACCAATTCAACACCCTAAATCCCTAAAAACCTAACCCATTTAACCCCATTAACCCCTAACTTCTAACCCCTAAAATTCTTAACTGCTAAATCCCCTAACCCCCTAAACCTCTAAACCAACGATAACCCATTTAACCCCCTAAACCCTAAACCTGTAACCCCTTAAACACTAATTCCCAACCCATAACCCATTCAACCCCTTAAACACCTAAACCTCTAACCCATTAACCCTTGACCCCTTAAACACTAATTCCTAACCCCTAACTCATTTAACCCCCTAAACCCTAAACCTCTAAACCCTTAACCCCTAACCCATTTACCCCCACTAAACCTCTAAACCCCTAACCCATTTAACCCCTAAATGCTAAACCTCTAAACCCCTAACCCATTTAACCCCTAAACGCTAAACCTTTAAACCCTTAACCCGTACCCCTAACTCGTTAACCCCTAACCCATTTAAGCCCTGAAACCCCAAAAACCCTAACCCCTTAAACCCTAATTCCCAACCCCTAACCCTTGACCCCTTAAACCCTAATTCCTAACCCCTAAACCCTTAAACCCTAATTCCCAACCCCTAACCAATTCAACGTCGTAAACCCCTAAAAACCTAACCCATTTAAGTGTGGATTCCATTTAACCCCCAAAACCCTAACCCCTAACCCTTAAAATCCTTCACTGCTAAATCCCCTAACCCCTAAACCTCTAAACCTGTAACCCATTTAACCCCCTAAACCCTAAATCTCTAAACCCTTAACCCCTAACCCCTAAAACCCTAATTCCCAATGCCTAACCAATTAGACACCCTAAACCCCTAAAAACCTAACCCATTTAACCCCATTAACCACTAAATTCTAACCCCTAAAATCCTTAACTGCTAAATCCCCTAACCCCCTAAACCTCTAAACCAACCCTAACCCATTTAAACCCCTAAACCCAAAACCTATAACCCCTTAAACCCTAATTCCCAACCCATAACCCATTCAACCCCTTAAACACCTAAACCTCTAACTCCTTAACCCTTGACCCCTTAAACCCTAATTCCTAACCGGGCTAACCCATTTAACCCCCTAAACCCTAAACCCATAATCCTTTAACCCCTAACCCATTTACCCCCACTAAACCTCTAAACCCCTAACCTATTTAACCCCTAAACCATAAACCTCTAAACCCTTAACCCATACCCCTAACCGATTTAAGCTCCTAAACCCCAAAACCCCTAACCACTTCAACACCCTAAACCCCTAAAAGCCTAACCCATTTAAGAGTGGCTCCATTTAACCCCCAAAACCCTAACCCCCAACCCCTAAAATCCTTCACTGCTAAATCTCCTAACCCCCTAAACCTCTAAACCTGTAACCCATATAACCCCCTAAAACCTAAACCTATAAACCCTTAACCCCTAACCCCTTAAACCTTAATTCCCAACCCATAACTCTTGACACCTTAAACCCTAATTCATAACCCCTAAACCCTAAACCTTTAAACCCTTAACCCATAACCCATTTACCCCCACTAAACCTCTAAACCCCTAACCCATTTAACCCCTAAACCCTAAACCTCTAAACCCTTAACCCCTACCCCTAACCCGTTAATGCTTAACCCATTTAAGCCCTTAAACCCCAAAACCCCTAACCAATTCAACACCCTAAACCCCTAAAAACCTAACCCATTTAAGTATGGATTCCATTTAACCTCTAAAACCCTAACCCCTAACCCCTAAAATCCCTCACTGCTAAATCCCCTAACCCCCTAAACCTCTAAACCTGTAACCCATTTAAGCCCCTAAACCCAAAAACCCCTAACCAATTCAACACCCTAAACCCCTAAAAACCTAACCCATTTAAGTGTGGATTCCATTTAGCCCCCAAAACCCTAACCCCTAACCCCTAAAATCCTTCGCTGCTAAATCCTGTAACCCCCTAAACCTCTAAACCTATACCCCATTTAACCCCCTAAACCCTAAACTTCTAAACCCTTAACCCCTATCCCCTTAAACCATAATTCCCAACCCACAACCCTTGACCCCTTAAACCATAATTCCTAAACCCTAAACTCTTAACCCCCTAAACCCTAAACCTCTAAACCCTTAACCCCCAAACCATTTACCCCTACTAAACCTCTAAACCCCTAACCCATTTAACCACTAAACCCTAAACCTCTAAACCCTTAACCCCTACCCCTAACCCGTTAACTCTTAACCCATTTAAGCCCCAAAACCCCAAAACCCCTAACCCCTTAAACCCTAATTCCCAACCCATAACCCTTGACCCCTTAAACCCTAATTCCTTACCCCTCAACCCTTAACCCCTAATTCCCAACCCCTAACCAATTCAACACCCTAAACCCCTAAAAAACTAACCCATTTAAGTGTGGATTCAATTTAACCCCCAAAACCCTAACCCCTAACCCCTAAAATCCTTCACTGCTAAATCCCCTAACCCCCTAAACCTCTAAACCTGTAACTCATTTAACCCCCTAAACCCTAAACCTCTAAAACCTTAACCCCTAACCCCTTAAACCCTAATTCCCAACCCCTAACCAATTCAACACCCTAAACCCCTAAAAACCTAACCCATTTAAGTGTGGATTCCATTTAACCCCCAAAACCCTAACCCATAACGCCTAAATCCTTCACTGCTAAATCCCCTAACCCCCTAAACCTCTAAACCTATAACCCTCCGGAAGGATTGTTTGTAAGTTCAGGACCCGGCTATTGAGCCGGCCATCCTTTTTCGTCTCAGAGCGGGTAAAGCCATCCCTCCTTCAATAGAAAAAATTAGCTCTTCCCAGCTGGTTTGTTGCTGGGCGAGGCTGTAACTTACTATTAGCCGAATCAAGCAATGGTGGCTGACCACCATGTCTGCATGCTGTGCTTTTCTAATTCCACGAGCAATATCATGCAATAAAGAGTTTAAGAATGCAGGTAAATTGATAGTGCATTTTTGTTTTAGCACAGCTAACAGCTTAAGATGGTGAGGTCTTACCACATCTTTTCTACCGTCGCATGTTATGTAAGCCTGCACGATCCTGGCTAATTCTGTCCATGGTTCGCCTAGCGACGCCGGGTGTACTCCTCTCCCTTTGACTATTAGCCTCTGTCCTTCATCTTGAATGATTTGCATGGCCTCCCGAATTCTGATTTTCTTCTGAGTCTAGACAGTTCCTTGTGCGGGGATGCCGGATACTTCTGCAATTATCTCATCGGTCACCGCTATCTGCCTTCCTCTGACTATGGAGGAACCTTCCTGCAGATTTAACAAGAATTCAGTAGCCACTGCTTCATGGGGTTGCTGCATTCTCATAAAGTATGTAATCCATCCCAGTTTGTCTAATATTTCCCGTGCAGCATCAGAGACAACCAACGTCTGAGGTTCGGTGCGAATTGGACGTCCTCCCATTTCTGTTCTTCGTTAATTGTTCTCAACACACGGTAACCTTAATGGAACAACACAACACAGTTCGCTAAAATTCGTTATTTTCTGAAAATGCAAGAGTTTTAATTCATAAAAATCTATTGCAGAGATACAGGTGAAGAAATTTTGGGTATCTGATCTGCATGCAGATATTTCCGCCCCCCAAACGAATGAAAGGTCGACCTCGACCGTCGATTAAGGTGGCATGTGTGGAACAGCAATAGGACGGCAGTGAAAAAACAGGCACAATCATGATAAAGTCAATCAAATTAAGTAATTACTGAAATCGATGCGTAAGATAAATCGGTAATAATGAGGGAATCACGTTGTGATAATTCAAGTATGAGGTGAAGGGATAGCAAAAGATTAATGTAATTGCGCTATTTACCACATTAAAGTAATATGACCGATTAATAATATTTTTCATGTGTGATGGTTCGGGGATATAACTTAAGGAATTTTATGCATTTCGTTTGATATTCAATAAAAATTATAGGAAAGAGGGTTAAATAACTATTTATTTGTATAAGTATGACTTCAATACTATTAACAGAGCTCTGTTGCCCACAGGTGTCCATAAAAAAAAATGCTCACAAATTCAAAATACAAAATTAAAATAATCGTTCAGAAAGTGATGTTCCTTTAAAAGGAACAACAAAGATAATCTGCGAAACTGCTGTTCCTTTTAAAAGGAACAACAAGGAAATGCTCTGCAGACATGCTGTTCCATTTGAAAGGAACAGCAAAAACACTACGCGAAACTGCTGTTCCATTCGAAAGGAACAGCAAGGAAATGCTCTGCAGACATGCTGTTCCATTTGAAAGGAACAACAAAAACACTGCGCGAAACTGCTGTTCCATTCGAAAGGAACGGCGGAAGTGTTGTTCCGTTAGAAAGGAACAGCAACGCGAAAAAAACACAGAATTTTTATTATTTTTCGTTTTTAAAGAAACTAAATTCAAACGAAATAAAGAAGTATTAACGAAACATCCATACCTAGGAAAATAAACTTCATTTCAATTTAATCTTGTGAAACTAAAGTGGAATATAGGAGGACCCATTCCAAGAAGGGCATCTCACTCAATGTTCAAATAATATTGTTCATTCCCTTACATCCATACCTAGGAAAATAGACTTCCTTTCAAGTTAATCGTGTGAAACCGAAGTGGAAGATAAAGTGACCCATTCCAAGAAGCTCATCTCACTTCAAAAATTTCTCGAGATTTCCAAGAATTTATAACGATATTAAGGTGCTATGCATTGTCTCCTTTATCACCTCATTGCATTTAGTCAATTGTTTTTAAATTTAAATTTATTCATTAATTTCAAAAAAAGTATTATATAAATTATATATAGTTGTTTTTATTTTGATTTATGTTTTAGAATTTTATTTTATTTATATTAATATATCAATTAGTTTTATATAAAATATTTTTATTTTTTTATATAACATTGATATTACAAAATATTGTAACAAATTTTATTTAATTAAATATTCATGTATTTTTTTATCATTAATAATAATAAAATAATTTAAAATAAAATTATAATTTTATTTTTTTTTATCATTTTTTAATTTTAATAAAGTACTATTTAAATTATATAAAGTACCAATTCTAAAAACTTAATAATTGTTGTGTTTTATTATAGGAATAAAACTCGAGTTGAAAAAACTCTAGGATGAGAGTTTTCAAAACTCTCATACGAGAGTTTTCAAAACTCTCATACGAGAGTTTTCAAAACTCTCATACGAGAGTTTTCAAAACTCTCATACGAGAGTTTTCAAAACTCTCATACGAGAGTTTTCTAAACTCTCATACGAGAGTTTTCTAAACTCTCATATGAGAGTTTCATTGGGTAAACTCTCGGGCGCAAACTCTCGTCCGAGAGTTTTTTAAACTTTCGGCCGAGAGTTTGGCCATGCGTTTAAATGTAACTTTAGGTGGGTTAAACTCTCGGTCGAGAGTTTTATAAATTTCTCGTCCGAGACATTATCTCGGCCGAGAGTTTCTGGTCAACGAAAAACATAGAAAATTCTGCATTTTTCAGGAACTTGCAACTTTGGAGGGGCAGAACACCTACAAAAACAAAATTTTATATGTCGGACCAAGTATCATTAGATTCATCTCTGAATCTAGTTTCTGATGATATGAGATTTGTGGAGTTTCATTAAAAAATTCAATTTTTTATTAATTTTTTACTAAACTGTGTCGCTATGGAATTTCATTTTTCGAAAAATTGCACTGAATGAAAATTCAATAACTTTCTAATGAGGACACCAAAAAATTCAAAAAAATCATGCTGCACTTCCTCTCCCTGTCTACTTCAAAAGGGTACTCTCATTTTTCTTATTGACAGTCACATTGAAAAGAAAATCAAAGGATTATAAAATGTACTGAAACATCACTGTTTTTTTTCTTCGTCCATTTCAAAAAATAATAAAAAATAGTGATTTAATCCAAAAATTACCGAAAAATAGTCTGTGCACTAGTGCAATATATGCAGATTATGATGCTATGGTTTTTTTCCAAAAAATGAATAACCTTCCCTAAAAAAGGTAAAGGATTATAAAGTGACTATTTATGTTTTCCTGAAAATTTCAAGTATATGCAGTTAGTAAACAATAAATTTACCCCTCTATATGTCAATATTTAAAAAAAAAAAAAATATGGGTATGGAGGTAAGACAATTCTCTACAATTCTTGTTTTTATGTCAAAGCATAATTTGCAATAAAAATATGAGTTTAGTGGAGTTGAAGTTGAAAAACATAGAAAATTACAATTTTCAACGTCAAAAAAGGGCAAAAAGTGTTTCCCAACTTCACATTTTCACCCCTTTTTAAGTTTGAAAACAAGTTTTTCATCATTTCCCAAAATGAATCCTCCTGGTTGTTCTATATAAACTTCTTCTTCTAGATCACCATTGAGGAAAGCAGATTTTACATCCATTTGATAAACTTTGAATTGTTGAAAACTTGAAAAAGCAAGAAACATTCTTATGGCTTCAATTCTAGCTACAGGAGAAAATGTTTCTTCAAAGTCTATACCTTCTTGTTGAGCATACCCTTTACAAACAAGTCTAGATTTGTTTCTAATAACATCTCCATTTTCATTTAACTTGTTTTTGAATATCCATTTTGTTCCAATAACATTTTTATCATGAGGTCTTGGAACCAATTCCCAAGTATGATTCTTTTCAATCTGATCAAGTTCTTCATTCATGGCTTGAATCCAACATTCATCTTTACTAGCTTTATTTACATTCTGTGGTTCAATAGTGGATAAGAATTCTACATAGCTAGGGGATCCTACAAGAGTTCTTCTTGTTTGGACACCTGATCCCTTTTCTCCTAGAATTTGAGATTCTGGATGATTGTTTTGAACATACCTGGATGGAGCCTTTTTAGAGATATCTGCTTCTGGTGCTTCATTGGGTTCTCCTTCTATATTGTTTCTATTTGATGAGGGAAAATATACATCATCATCATCTTCATTTGTTGTTGTTGTTTCCTTTTAGGAGCTGTGAGAGACTCATCAATTACAACATCAATACATTCAACAATCTTCCGAAGACTTTTATTGTAACATTTAAATGCTTTACTTCTAGAAGAGTAACCAAGAAATATTCCTTCATCCGCTCTAGGCTCAAACTTACCAAGTTTTTCATCATTGTTCTTGATTAAACATTTTCTTCCAAAAACTCTAAAATTATTTACAGTGGGAAGATTACCATACCAAAGCTTATAAGGAGTTTTATCACTGTTCACACGAACATGAGCCTTGTTAAGAATATTTACTGCAGTATGTGCTCCTTCTCCCCAAAAGTTATCGGGAGTTCCAGATTCATCAAGCATAGCACGAGCCATCTATTGAACTGCTCTATTCATTCTATTAATATTTTTCTCGTGTCAAGTTCACGTAGTACACATTATTTTGAACTAAAGACAAATTCATTTCCTTGATCACACATTTGTCTTACACTCAACAAGTTATGCTTTAACCCATCCACATACATAAAATTGTTAGCTTTAACATTTTCTTTTAGAAACACATAACCTTTACCCTTAATGATAGCAGGAGAGTCATTTCCAAAAGTAGCATTCTTCTCTTTTCTAATGCATTATATGAAATCAGTTTATTTTTATCACTTGTCATGTGTTTTGAGCATCCGTTATCAATGTACCATTGATTTTCTTCTCCTTCTGAAAATAATGCTATGCCACAACTTTCAACCTGTGAGTCCTTCTTTCTCCATACCTTGGAATTTGTGGGTATATGTTCTTTTGGCTGAAGTTTTCTCCCGCATTTAGATTCTTCATGTCCAAATATTACAATAAGAACATTCAATTTCACCTTGAAGAGAAGAAAATTTGTTATAAGTATTCTTCTTTATTCCTGTCTCATTTTTTTTCTTTCTTGCTTCTCTGGCCATGATGGTTTTGTATGCAACACATTAAGTAGATTTATGACCAAAGTTATGACATGAGAAACATTGTCCATTAAAGAAGAAATTTCTGCGATCTTGAAACCTTCTATTGATGTTTACCTGCTGATTGATACTTCTATTATTATTCATCCTTGAATTGAAGTGGTCATGTTTTACCTAGGAAGTATCTTTGTTCTTTTGCTGAGTGACAAAATGTTGTTGGTTGGCTTTAGCTGCATTTAGATAGCTTGGTGCTGAAGACTGAGAGGATTCTCTGATATATCCAAGACCTATCTTTACAAGAGGAGAGAGTTGAACCTTGATAATTTCATCTAAGTTTTCAGATCCTTTAGAAAATATAAGATTTAAAGTTTTCACTTTCTCAATTTCCTTTCTTAGACTTACTATTTCACATTCTAATTTCTCATTGTGCTTCTCCTTTTCTATAAGCTGATACTTTAGAGAATATATGGAAATTTTGTTTTCTTCTAAACATATTTTGAGTTGATTTATTTCTTCAAGAAAATCATTTTCTTCTAATGCATCCATAAAAGTATCTTTAGCCTCACTAGAGTCATTTTCAAAAGCCATGAGTAGTCTAATATCTTTATCAGATTCTCCTTCTTCACTATTTGATAGACCATCACTATCTTCATGAGTATAATAGTTTTTTCTATTGATAAACCGTTTCTTATTTCCTTTTGCCACTTACTTTCCCTTTTCATGATTATCTTTATGGGGGCATTTAGCAGCATAATGACCAACTCTTCCACAAGAAGAAAATTTAAAAGGAAGCTTACCTTTGAACCTCCCAGTGCCAAGTTGTAGTTTATTTACAAAATTTATCTCATCTTCTTCTTAAACATACCCTGATTATTCTTTTTCTTCTATATCCTTGCCTTTTGTAGCAGCTCTAAACACAACTTCTTTGACTTCATATGGACCTCCTCTTCTCATTTCACATGCAGTTAGGATCCCATGAAGTTGAACAATAGTAAGAGATTGTAGGTCCTGTTAGAGTCAGCCTTTGCAGCCTTCCTTCAGTGATCAAACATGCTCTTACAAAGTGATTTTAAGGTGTCAAGGTCAAGTTTTGTCATTTCAGTGAGTCTTCAAGCAAAATTTGATCACTAGGCATTAGGTCTAGGGTTGGTCTTCACTCTTTTCAAATTTGTCCAAATGTCAGTCCATGTCACCATTCAGCTGAGTGTACCATCATTCAGAGAGTTTTCATCATCATGTCAAGTTCCATTGAGTCATTTTACGCCTTGTTCATGCTTCAGTTGTGCCTAGGTAAGGTCCATTTCCCTCTCCTAGGGTTTTGGAGGTAATTTCTCTTGGATGGTCAAATCATCGAAAAGACTTGTATCCTGATGTTCACACACCTTCCCCTATCCTTAATATACCTTATCAAACACTTTCCATCACTGAGATCCCCCAAATTCCTCATTTTTGCACAAACCCTAGTTTCTAGCCACAACTTGGCAATTTTCTAGGCTAGGCCTGTGTTTTTCCCTTTTGGACCCCTTCCCCTCACTCAATCTTTGTGATTCCACTTTCCCCTGCTTCCTAACATCCCTCCATACTTCCAAAAATTTCCCCAAGAATTTAGAAGCCCTTTATCCCCTTCATTTCGCTCCATTTCGACAAAATCCCTTGTTTCACACATCGGGATAAGTTTCACTCAAAAGATGTTTCAGAGCAATAAAAGATGAATTTTGGAAAACTGAGAGAGGTTTTTGTCCAAAAAATTTGAAGGAAGAAAAAAATCTTCCACTTTTTACACAGGTATCATGGTTTTGAAGAAATGTAAAAAATACCGTTGCCTCAGGAGAATTGAATGCACCTCTGAAGTGACCTTGGGAAAATCAAGTTTTCTCCTAGCATGTTTGGCCAAATGACTTTCTTGATGATTTAAATGATACCTAGACAGAAAGACCTTTCCAATGAGCTATCATGAGCTCAATTTGGAGTTGATGAAGACCTTCAAAAGTTGACTGCAACAGCGCTCTGCCTTGAGGCAGCCTCATTCTGCTCATTTTGACTAGTGTTGGGAGATTTGATTTTTGAAAAGGTAAATGGAATCCAAATTGCATAATTCCACTTGTGTTGGAAATTATACTCCAATAGCTTTCCAACGAGCTATCACACACTCAATTTGGACACCGGGAAGGCCTCGAAAAGCTTCCCGAAAAATGCACTATGTGGCAAGAGGCAAGAGCGACCCACTTGAGGGGAGCGACCCACTTGGGCATTTTTCACAGTGTAAAAATGAATGGGAGCGACCCACTTGGGGGGAGCGACCCACTTAAACAACAAAGCCCAGAAATTTGTGTTTTGCGCCCATTTTTGATTCAAGTTGACTCCAACAACTTGCAAGTAGGTTTTTAAACATTGCTCAGTGATTTTTGGACATGATTATGGTGTTTTGAAAGTGGAGAAACAAATGTTTGATGTGGAGAAACGTAAAACCTATGTTCATTGCAAATTCATTTCTTAGGGTTTTTAGAGACATGTTGATAGTCTTGTGAAGGATTTCCAAGGTTGTGTTGTTGATATATATGCTCATGCCTCTACTGTCTGTGGTGTCCCTGCTCATTACTTACCTCAGCCTCACGCTCTCTCATTGCCATTACATCGCTGCTCTCATTGTTATTGCCATTGTCATTTTCACACTATTCATCATTCATGTTATGACATAGTCCCATTTTCACTTGTCCACATCCTCCATTGACATTTTCAAACGTTGCAAGAGCTATTTCTATTGACCTACACTATACTCATTCCTATTCATGTGTCAAATCCCCATGTAGTCAAAGAGTGGCTATTTTCCATTCGAGTTCCTTGTGATAGTCTTTTTCCAATTGTGATATTTCCTATAGCACTTTGACATATATGTGACACATCTGACATTGGAGCGTACACCAAACACTTGTTTTCATCATAACCATATCAGTATACTTTCATACACATTGTGACACCATGATAGAGACCAACACATACAACCGAGACAGTGTTTTCACCATAGGAGCTGCATGCACCAGGAGAGCACTAAGACGGCGGAAAAGGCCTAATCCACTTCGGATTTTGGTCGAGGCTTCATTGACTGGGCAGGACACATGATGGAGGACCTCCGCTCCGAATTTGGGCAAATTCGGAGAAAATTTTGTCATTTTCAAATTTTTGGGTCAAAAAACAGGCTTTTCAGTTAAGCGGGTCGCGCACCCATGCGCTCACTTTTTTTTGGGACACTTGCTGGAGGAAATTTTTGCATTTTTGGATTTTTTATGGTTATTTATGCATCCTCAGAAATCAACTAAGCATTTCATCAAAATCTGGATGGTCAAAGAGCTCAAAAACACCATGAAAACCACCTTGCTGCCACCTTTTGCACCAGCAGGAAGTACCTCTGGGAGAATGAGGTTTTGGAGGGTCAAATGAGCTCCAAATTCAGAAATTCCACTTGGGTTGGATAGTCAACATCCAGGGATTTCCAACGAGCTATCATGAGCTCAATTTGGATGCCAGGAAGTACCTCAAATTCAGGCTGGAAAAAGTGCGACCCACTCGGCTCAAAAGCGACCCACTTAAATTTTTCCTGAATTTTCAGCTGCCAGCTCAGATTTTCGCCTAGTATGGACCAGTTTTGCTTGTGGATGGAATTTTTGGGTTTTTATGATGTAAATGTATATTGGGCATGTAACTTAGGCTTATTTTTATCTCTTCTAGAAGATTCACTCACAAAAAGGGTAAAAATCATGTAATGGATTAGTTTCCACTCTTTTAGAGGCAGGTTGTTTAGATGCCTAGATTGTAGTTCCATGATTAGAATTGGTTGAAACTGATCCCTGAAGAGGGAATTCGACCCCTAGAGGTGGGGAAAGGTGTTAGGATGCTCTATATATTGTAATTTCTCAATCATTTTCAGAGGTTGGAGAGTTGGACTCTTGGGATACTTTTGATATCATTGTACATATTTTTCATATTTTGGCTAAGGAAAGATCAGGGGTTTTGCGGCACTTGTTGGGATCCTTGTGGTGTTCTGTTCTTGATGGTGTTTCTTCTTTGTTTACTGCAAGTTTCTTCATGTTAAATGTATGCCATCCTTTCATTATGCTTCTGAACTAAATTGAATGAGTGAATAAGGTTGAATCCATTGTTTACAGTGCTTGGCCTTTGAATTCAATTAGTTCTATATGTTTTCAGCTGTTTGGAGAGGATCCAAGTTCTTCTTTGCCCTCTTCAGCTCCTCGTCAGTCTAATCTGTCCATATATCCAATCAAAAGCATCAAGACCATCACCTACCTCGCCCCAACTTGAAATCTGCAAAGGTCTGACCTTATCCCCGGACCCAAAATTTGTCTTCCCATTTCTCCAGCGAAAACCCAAAAAACCAAAAATCAAACATACCTATCTCTTTACTAGCCTAAAATCAGTTCTTATTGTAATTCATCTCGCATTCTATTGCTCATTTTCTCGAGATTGACGGAGAGAGCCCTCTCCTGTCCTCGTAGGGCTAGCTACGAGGCTGAGCGTGGTTTGATGTAGCCTTGAGTTAACTTCATTTCAGCCTGAGGTAGATTTGAGTGCTAACATAGTGGCGACCATACTGGGGAAGAAAATGGTTTGCTTGTTACTGTCATTTGCTATAGACGGAGTCTGAAGTCACGCCAGGTAGCCTTCGAACTGCACATTGCTTTGCGAGTGCATAGTAGATAAAAGCTGCTTCAGTCGATCTCCGGTTTAGCTTGTGAATGTGTCCCTTGATTTGCAAATTCCCCCAGTATATGTATCAAGATCAGATCTGATGGTTGATGGTGGACAACGATCAGACATAAGAAAGCTGAAATCATTCACCTGGTGACTCCAATTCAAAGTCTGGAGGACTGACTCTTTCTCTGAGAAAATGGAAGGATCTTACACAAAGTTCGGGTATCTAAAGTGGAATGGTATTCAGGATCTAATCTGCTTTCTCGTAAATTACTTCTTTGCTGGTCTTGAAGCTATCCTGAAAGTTTTTCAAAGTTTGTTGTATGAGAAAGGTCATCAAAATCTTCACTCGACCTATTCAAGGAGTGTAAATGTTGAGTTTCCCTTTGATCCTGGCCTCCTCACTTTTCCCACATCTTATGTTGACTCTCTACAGAGTGATGAGCCTAAAGAAAAGAAAACTGATTTCGCAGCTCTTGTACATGCCCCTACACCTTGTAAAATTCCAGATCGGTATAAACCTCTTGTTTTTCCTTCTGTTCTTCATGCTTTTCCTGCAAATTATGACCTATATCTACCAAGATTTGACGGTGAATGTAACAATGTCAACGATGAGTAACATGTGCAGAATGTTGAGACTTTTCTGGATTTTTTTGAAGTTGATGATGAAGATGTTAGTATTAGGCTTTTTGCTCTTTCTTTGCAAGGCCAAGTGAAGAGTTGGTTCAAAGCCCTGCCTGATGCGAGCATCACAGATTTCCAGCAGTTTGTCAAAGTTTTCCTTGACAGGTGGATGATCGGACAGAACTTTTTGTTGATTATAGAAGAGTATAACCAGTTGAAAAGAATGCCAGGTGAGACAGTACAACAATTTTCTGCTAGATTTAACCAAGTTTATTATTCGATGCCAGTTGATATAAGACCTTCTCCTAGATCTGCTCTCTTGCACTACCCGGGTGCCTTTGATCCGGAAGTGGAGTTTCAGCTGAGAGAAAAGAATATTGCAACACTTCACGAGATGCAGAACAAGGCAGTGAATGTAGAGGCTCATTTGCTGATCTTGAGGGCAAGGTTGAAGGAAGAAGAAAAGAAGAATGTTTCAGAGCAGCTGACACTTTCAGAGGAAAAACTTGATCTTTTGGTAAACGCAGTAGAAGAGATGGTGCGGAAAATAACTGCAAAAAATGAAAATGACATTCAAGAACAAGTTGCTGATCCAAAACATTTTGTTTCTGATCCCAGTAGTCATAGTGATTGTTTTATAGATCATTGTGAAGAAGAGAGAGCTGTTGATATGATGTGTATGTTTGATGATGAATTGCCTCAGTTTGATCGGTATGATGATGATTATGTTCTCCAAACAGAAGCTAATCTTGCAGACAAATCAGTAGCTAGTTTGTGCGAGGAGGAAGTTCACTTTCAGCAGCTCGAGTACAGTGATCAACCGATGCATATCAGCTATGGCAATGATGAGGAAAGTGCAGAAAATTTTGATGTAAGTGAAGGATCTTTGCCTTTGTGTTTTGATTCGTTTCAGTTCATTAGAGATAACTTTCATGCAATCAGAAATCAAACGTCAACAAGCCTTGATTTGGACCATCTAGAGGGCAATGAAAGCCTTGTTCAAAACTTCTCATATTCAGATTTTCAGCCCTCGAAAGTCATTGATTGTCAAGTTGCAGCTGAAGATTTGGAAGTGGGAACACATGATTTAATGATTCAAGGTGACTCTGTACCATTATGTTTTGAATCATTTCAGTTTTTGAGAAAAAAATTGCATAGTAAATCTTCAAATGAGCAGCCCATAGGAAATCAGCAATCTCTCAGTGTTAATGTTGAGGATGAGACAGATAACGAGATTTTTGAGCAGCTTGTAGCATCAGATTTGCAGCCATCTAATGCAATTGAAGGTCAGATTACAGATGATGTTGTGGAAGATGAAATACATAATTTGATGATGCAGGAAGATTCTATACCCTTTTGTTTTGAAGCATTTCAGTTTATAAGGCAGAATCTTCATAATATATCTCAAGGAAAAGATGAACAGCCAGAAGGAGGTCATATAGTTTCAATGGATACATTACAGCACTCTTCTCAAGTTTTTGATGATCCCATTGCTCGTGTGTTGGATGATGTTTGTTATAAAAATTTTGCTCCATTAGCTAACCATGTGCTGAAAAAGAATGTTGATGATAATCTTGTTCAAAGGTCACCTTCGTTGTCTTGTTTAACAGATTGTTCATTGCATAGCACATGTCAAGATTTCCATTCATATGAGGAGATTGATAAAGGAGGCTTTTGTTTAGTCTGGAATCAGCAACAGAGTTTCATTTTTCATGAATTTCAGGATCCTTTCGACAACTTGCTGCAATCACCAAAGAAAAGCACCGCAGTGGTGAGGAAAAGTTTAAGATCAAGGTATGGAGATTATCTGGACCAGAGCTATGTTTATGAAGATCCTTTCACAGTATTCTTGCAGTCATCCAGTCGATTTATGCTTTGCAAGTTTATCAGCAGTCCACTTGGTTCAAAGTTTCCATGGGAGTTTCCTGTCAGTAGTTGTTTCTCGTTGTTCATAAGCAAGCATTTGGGAAGAAATCAAACATCAGCCAGCATGCTTGCATGGTTGCATTGGCTGTTCCATTACACTTGATCGGGTGGTGAAAAGCACAATTAGAGTAGGTTGTATTGAATAAGCTCTACTTTGAGCATATTTTCCAGTTTGTCGGTTGTGTTTAAGTATCGAGTCAATTTTTAGTTGAGTGAGAGTCAATTTGTGTCGTCAAGTCATCAGTTTTCAGTCATGCATTTCAGTTTGAGTTTTTGATTCCATGCCCCAATGGATAAGGCACTGGTCTGCTCTCCCAAAGATCTGCCGTTCTTGGCACCTCCAAGGAGCTACCATCCCCATTGGAGCCAATGTTAGTGTCAGCCTTTGCAGCCTTCCTCCAGTGATCAAACATGCTCTTACAAAGTGATTTTAAGATGTCAAGGTCAAATTTTGTCATTTCAATGAGTCTTCAAGCAAAATTTGGTCACTGGGCATTAGGTCTAGGGTTTGCTTTTACTCTTGTCAAAGTTATCCAAATGTCAGTCCA
Organism: Pinus albicaulis; assembly: GCA_034641835.2. Lineage (NCBI taxonomy): Eukaryota > Viridiplantae > Streptophyta > Pinopsida > Pinales > Pinaceae > Pinus > Pinus albicaulis. The sequence goes on from CM076582.1 coordinate 323,101,940, forward strand.
CGTCACCATTCAGCTGAGTGTACCATCATTTAGAGGGTTTTCATCATCATGTCAGGTTCCAAAGAGTCATTTTACACCTTGTTCATGCTTCAGTTGTGCCTAGGTAAGGTCCATTTCCCTCTCCTAGGGTTTTGGAGGTAATTCCTCTTGGATGGTCAAATCATCGAAAAAATTGTATCCTGATGTTCACACACCTTCCCTTATCATTAATTTACCTTATTAAACACTTCCCATCACTGATATCCCCCAAATTCCTCATTTTTGCACAAACCCTAGTTTCTTGCCACAACTTGGCAATTTTCTAGGCTAGGCCTGTGTTTTGCCCTTTTGGACCCCTTCCCCTCACTCAATCTCTATGATTCCACTTTCCCCTGCTTCCTAACATCCCTCCCTACTTCCCAAAATTTCCCCAAGAATTTAGAAGCCCCCTATCCCCTTCATTTCGCTTCATTTCGACAAAATCCCTTGTTCCACACATCGGGATCGGTTTCACTCAAAAGATGTTTCAGAGCAATAAAAGACGCAATTTGGGAAACTGAGAGAGGTTTTTTTTCACAACATGCAAAGGAAGAAAAACCTCTTCCACTTTTTACACAGGTATCATGGTTTTGAAGAAATGTAAAAAATACCGTTGCCTCAGGAGAATTGAATGCACCTCTGAAGTGACCTTGGGAAAATCAAGTTTTCTCCTAGCATGTTTGGCCAAATGACTTTCTTGATGATTTAAATGATACCTAGACAAAAAGACCTTTCCAATGAGCTATCATGAGCTCAATTTGGAGTTGAGGAAGACCTTCAAAAGTTGACTGCAACAGCGCTCTGCCTTGAGGCAGCCTCATTCTGCTCATTTTGACTAGTGTTGGGAGATTTGATTTTTGACAAGGTAAATGGAATCCAAATTGCATAATTCTAATTGTGTTGGAAATTATACTCCAAGAGCTTTCCAACGAGCTATCCCACGCTCAATTTGGACACCGGGAAGGCCTCCAAAAGCTTCCTGAAAAATGCACTATGTGGCAAGAGGGAAATGCGACCCACTTGAGGGGTGCGACCCACTTGAGCATTTCAGCCAGTGTAAAAGTGAACGGGTGCGACCCACTTGAGGGGTGCGACCCACTTAAACAACAAAGCCCAAAAATTTGTGTTTTGTGCCCAGTTTTGATTCAAGTTGACTCCAACAACTTGCAAGTAGGTTTTTAAACATTGCTCAGTGATTTTTGGACATGATTATGGTGTTTTGAAAGTGGAGAAACAAATGTTTGATGTGGAGAAACGTAAAACCTATGTTCATTGCAAATTCATTTCTTAGGGTTTTGAGAGACATGTTTATAGTCTTGTGAAGGATTTCCAAGGTTGTGTTGTTGATATATATGCTCATGCCTCTACTGTCTGTGGTGTCCTTGCTCATTATTTACCTCAGCCTCACGCTCTCTCATTGCCATTACATCGCTGCTCTCATTGTTATTGCCATTGTCATTTTCACACTATTCATCATTCATGTTATGACATAGTCCCATTTTCACTTGTCCACATCCTCCATTGACATTTTCAAACGTTGCAAGGGCTATTTCTATTGACCTACACTATACTCATTCCTATTCATGTGTCAAATCCCCCTGTAGTCAAAGAGTGGCTATTTTCCATTCAAATTCCTTGTGATAGTCCTTTTCCCATTGTGATATTTCCTATAGCACTTTGACATATATGTGACACATCTGACATTGGAGCATACACCAAACTCTTTTTTTCATCATAACCATATCAGTATACTTTCATACACATTGTGACACCATGATAGAGACCAACACATACAACCGAGACAGTGTTTTCACCACAGGAGCTGCATGCACTAGGAGAGCACTAAAATGGCGGAAAAGGCCTGATCCACTCCGGATTTTGGCTGAGGCTTCATTGACTGAGCAAGATACATGATGGAGGACCTCCGCTCCGAATTTGGGCAAATTCGGAGAAAATTTTGTCATTTTCAAATTTTTGGGTCAAAAAACAGGTTTTTCAGTTAAGCGGGTCGCGCACCCATGCGCTCACTTTTTTTTGGGACACTTGCTGGAGGAAATTTTTGCATTTTTGGATTTTTCATGGTTAGTTATGCATCCTCAGAAATCAACTAAGCATTTCATCAAAATCTGGATGGTCAAAGAGCTCAAAAACACCATGAAAACCACCTTGCTGCCACCTTTTGCACCAGCAGGAAGTACTTCTGGGCGAAAGAAGTTTTGGAGGGTCAAATGAGCTCCAAATTCAGAAATTCCACTTGGGTTGGATAGTCAACATCCAGGGATTTCCAACGAGCTATCATGAGCTCAATTTGGATGCCAGGAAGTACCTCAAAGTCAGGCTGGAAAACGCGCGACCCACTCGGCTCAAAAGCGACCCACTTAAATTTTTTGCTGAATATTCAACTGCCAGCTCAGATTTTCGCCTAGTATGGACCAGTTTTGTTTGTGGATGGAATTTTTGGGTTTTTATGATGTAAATGTATATTGGGCATGTAAATTTGGCTTATTTTTATCTCTTCTAGAAGATTCACTCACAAAAAGGGTAAAAATCATGTAATGGATCAGTTTCCACTCTTTTAGAGGTAAGTTGTTAGATGCCTAGATTGTAGTTCCATGATTAGAATTGGTTGAAACTGATCCCTGAAGAGGGAATTCGACCCCTAGAGGTGGGGAAAGGTGTTAGAGTGCTCTATATATTGTAATTTCTCAATCCTTTTCAGAGGTTGGAGAGGTTGGACTCTTGGGATACTTTTGATACCATTGTACATATTTTCATATTTTGGCTAAGGAAAGATCAGGGGTTTTGCGGCACTTGTTGGGATCCTTGTGGTGTTCTGTTCTTGATGATGTTTCTCCTTTGTTTACTGTAAGTTTCTTCATGTTTAATGTATGCCATCCTTTCATTATGCTTCTGAACTAAAATGAATGAGTGATTAAGGTTGAATCCATTGTTTACAGTGCTTGGCCTTTGAATTCAGTTAGTTCTATATGTTTTCAGCTGTTTGGAGAGGATCCAAGTTCTTCTTTGCCCTCTTCAGCTCCTCGTCAGTCTAATCTGTCCATATATCCAATCGAAAGCATCAAGACCATCACCTACCTCGCCCCAACTTGAAATCTGCAAAGGTCTGACCTTATCCCCGGACCCAAAATTTGTTTTCCCATTTCTCCAGCGAAAACCCAAAAAACCAAAAATCAAACATACCTATCTCTTTACTAGCCTAAAATCAGTTCTTATTGTAAGTCATCTCGCATTCTATTTCTCATTTTCTCGAGATTGACGGAGAGAGCCCTCTCCTGTCCTCGTAGGGCTAGCTACGAGGCTGAGCGTGGTTTGATGTAGCCTTGAGTTTACTTCATTTCAGCCTGAGGTAGATTTGAGTGCTAACAGGTCCTGCTTCTCTTCAATAGAAGATACTTTTGACTTGAATTTGGGAGTTAGAGATCTTAAAACCTTTTCTACAAGGGTAGTATCATTTATAGTTTCACCAAGATTTCTCATACAATTTACAATCTCATCTAGACGTAAAAAGAAGCTAGCAATGCTTTCATCATTATGCATTCTGAGTCTTTCATATTGAATTCTGAGAGTTTGGAGTTTAGCGCTTTTTACCTTGGCATCACCTTCACAGCGCAGAATGATTTTGTCCCATATCTCCTTTGTTGTATTCAATTGAATAAATTTGAAAAATTTTGATTTATTCAAATTCCCCAATAGTGCATTGACTGCCTTTGCATTAGTTTGATAGTTATTTCTTGCTGCTGGATCTTATGGAACTAAAGCTAGATATTGATAACCTACTTCAACTATAGCCCATACATCTGCTCCAAGAGACTGAAGATAGGATCTTGTCCTTGTCTTCCAGAAGATTAAATTGTTTCCATTGAAGAGAGGAGGCTTGATACATGTTGTCCCATCTTGATTGCTCATCTTAGATGATATTCCTTCTAGCGATTAAGCTTCTTCAGAAGGACCTGCTCTGAACAAATTGTTGGGAAAAATACTGAGAGGGGGGGGGGGGGGTTGAATCAGTATTTATAACTTACTATAAAATTTTATTTTTCTTTGCTGATTTCTATACGTGACTTTAATGAACCCAACTAGTGTAGACATGCGACTATCTTTAATGAAACTTGCGTATGTCCAAAGATATTTTTATGCATATAAATCTTTACTTAGATTAGTGCATCATTCATTCATCATATGTTTAGTAAGCAGTAAGAATGTGCAGTAATAACATAATAAATCATCACACATAAGCAACACACATGAACACTAGGATTTAAGGTAGAAACCTAAGTCAAGAGAAACCCACCTCTGCTGTCGTTTCTATCTTCAATATTTATTATATGGAAAACTGCTTACAATATTGTACTGATATATACTCATATCAATATGCAGGCATCTACCCGCAGAAGGCTGCAACCTTCTCTCGTTCTCCAGCTACTACTGGAAGGGAGCTCCAACCACTTGATCTTGTTTACCAGCCATACTGGAAGGGAAATTCAACTCCCTGATCAGAGCACCAGCTTCTACTGGCAGGAAGGTTTTACTTCCACACTGAAGGCTTCAAGCCTCAGAACCACTACAGACCTCGTTTCATCAATTTTCACACTGGATCCCACAGTTTCAACATAAATCATCATAAATATCATTAATAATAAACTTAACCCAAACTTCAATCAGAACAGTGAGATCACTGTAACTAGAAAACAATAATAAACTCTGTAACATCCCTAAAACCACGTAACTAGACGTAAAATTAATAAATAAATATTATTAAACCTTTTATCAAGAACCGGTTGGAAGTTTTAAAAAATTCTTGATAACGAATTTACATTCTTGATATGAAAGGAAAATATTGGTTGTTAAGGTGGGTGGCCCAATGTTACAAACGTGATAACCTCTGAACATTCCAGAACCGGTTTAGCTATGGAGTTTACGTTTGGAAGGTTAAGTTACACCTTGGAAATAGTGCGGCTCTAGATCTACAATTGATAGGTTTAGGGTTTCAAGTGACAGGTTTATGGTTTCAATTGACAATTCATATGAAACACGGTGGCTATGGAAATAAATAGCTCCTCTTCCTTGCTGTCCCTATGCCTCATTTGGAAGTTCTCAAACTGCGAGTGCAAGCTCTCCAACCAGGGTATCTCCACCGGTTGGACGTATGTCTTCAAATCTTCCGTCACTACCTGGAAAATAAACTATTATTCTCACGGAGTGATGCTGACAGGGTTGGGTTGTTTTAGTTTTCTTTGTCTTCTCGTGGTTTATACTTTGGTGGACCCGAGTTTAGAACTATGAACATGGTTTCTTACAGACACCTTTTGTCCGCAGTGGAGTCAAATGTTAAAAATATAAGTAACTTTGCTTTATGGATTTTAATAGCTACAATAATGTTAATTCTAAACCTAAAATGCGCGTCTGTGAAGGAAGACAACACATCTCTAATCCAAGTTCAACAATGAATTTCAAGAGATAAGTATTATTATCTTTCTTTTCTTGAAACAATAGTTTGCATACAAACGTTATTATGGTGTTGAAAAAAATGCATATTAAATTCTTTGTATAGCTTAAGCAAAGTAAAAGATAAGTAAGTTAGGTTGTCTATATATATATATATATATATATATATATATATATATATATATATGCATCTTATGTAAAAATATAGGATGCTTGTTTTATTTTGAAAGGGATTTCGTACATGTGTATGAAAAGATAACGAAATCCAAGTTATTTTCTTGAAAGTAAGTATAGATTAAAGAGGGTAATTCTTGAATATATTTCATGGGTTGGGAGACAAGTTAATGAGTTATCTTGGAAGAAAAGTCATGAAGAACCCATAATAGTTTTCACATAATTGTTTCTTTGGGAAAGATCATGTTGAATCTTGTGTGAAAAGAATAATTTCTACTTGGTAAAATATTATGTTGTTTTATATATGTTGTTCTTCTTGGAAAGGATAAATTCTTGAAAGAGTGCATGTCGACTTCTTGATTTGGGTGTAGCTAACCTTTGTATTGTTTCATAATTTTATGCATAAAGGAAGGTTATCTATGATAATTTCTTGTAAGGGAAGCATAAGAAGCTTTCAAGTATAAAGAGAACAAAACTAGGTTATGATAACCTCTCGATGCCAATGAAGTATGCATTTTTTTACATGAAAGGAATAGTTAATGATGGTAGAGTTCTAAGAAGGGAATAATGTGTTTCCTATGTTAAAGAAGGGTTATTATGATAAGCTCTCACATGCACCAAGAATAGCCATTGTGTTGTATAGGTATGTTCTTTGCATGGATAAAAGAAATAATGAGCCATCTTAATCTTTAGGAAAAATATGTGAGTACCTTTATGCTAACAAAACTATTATGTTAGTTTATGTTAGTTTTATTTTGGAATAAGATCATGTATATCCATGCAATATTCGTATTAGATTTCATTGGAAAGAATATACAATTGTATGTGGGAAATGATAACATGTTTTGTTATCCTATATTGGAAAATATTCTTTGGCAAAGAAGATGCATTACATGTACAAAAACTAAAGTAATGTTTTGGTTTCCTTGAAATATATATATGAGTAATGTTGGTATAATATTTGGAGAATAAGACATGTATTCTTATGCTTATTCCATTAGTTTTATGAAAAGGGAAACATGTGTTTGCATGCTCTATTATGTTAAGTATTCTACTGGGAAATTAAATTTGGGAACTATATGCATTGCATGCATAGGAACAACATTCAATGTGTTAGATTTATTATAATTGAATGATCCAAAAGCAATAGCTGAAGGGATGGTTCTTTTGTAAAGTTTAAGTAACTCGGATGCACATTGTGTCATTTTCCATTAAAGGGATTTCTGGACAACTGAAGTGAATTGTCATGTACAAATGTGAGTGTGTATGAGAAGTGTCATAATAATGCGGGGATTATTTTGACATGAAATGATAATTACTTGCTTACACTAAGGTAGTGATGTTAGAAGAAAGCATGTTCTGATATTGTATTCACATTTCATGTATGCACATGAATAAGTGTTAGAGGATCACTTAAATATGGATTATTTATTGATTAAGGCTTTATCTAATCATGCTATAAAAGCTTGTTGATGACATCAATGACAAGAAATGATGGTGACTTATGGGAAGGAAATATTATGCTTAACATGGTGATAGGTAAATGATTAATGGTTCATGAAGATGAGTGCGAGCTGCAGGATGGTCCATTGTACAATGGTACATTGTAGGTACATCCATGACACGAAGATATGAAGATATGAAGATTCGTGGGTAAATGCTATCGTAATTATTGTAATGGTTTAAGCTAGATATTTGTATATTTCCTTGTAAGATTTATAACGATGGTTAAGGGATGGTCTCCCTTATAAGCCATTGAGTGAGGGCTGAACACCCTCACGAGAATTTAATAATAAAATTAAACGTTTGCTAGTTTTCACCCTACGGGGTTTCCAGGGTATATTGGTGTTTAATGATGTGATTGATTATTGTGTCATGTTGATGATGTTGATTCCTTTCTTTTTGTGATGTTCATAATGTCAAGTATGCTATCACTACATGAATAATGAAATGAATGCAAGGTTACATCATACAGATATATGTTAATGTACAATAATAAAGGTTGTTAATGGTTAAGAAACTTACTATTCTTATTCTAAGGTTACACTATGAACTGGTGAACATTCTATGTAATGGTGACTAAGGAATATTTAATAGTGATTTGGATAGTTACCCGTGGGTAACTTATATAATTTTTTTTTTTAACTCCTGGAATTTCCATGTGAAGTTATCAGTGTATGTTATAAACAGATTTCAGAATCAGTATGTAGAAATAATCTCAACATTGATCATTAATTATCTTAAAATGCATACGCTAATTCACTTTACTAAGCCTGCGTGTATACACACTTTCCTTCACACCAACCTGCATATAGATATGAGAATACTGAATTTCCAGAATATGATCAATCTCAGAACTAGAATTGAAGATTTCAGTTAGATATCTTTTTAGATTTATAGAACCCTTATTTAGTTAACAACATTATTCATATTTAATCACACATTGATTAGATTTTTACATATTCAACTGAGCAACATATACAATATTCAAACAACCTAGATCTACATGAAGACTTCATTGACAGACAACATAAATATAGTAGTAATAAACATATAACCTCTTCAAAAAGCTTTAAAAAACCCTGACTTCCATACGCACTTTATCTGAGACAAAGCTGCGTATATACACACTTTCACCGAGATGAACTAGAGTATAGATATGTAAATATTATTACTGTAGAAAGATTCAGATCTATATACTTACCCAAATTTCTTCACTTCACTTCAACAAACATGCACCAGGTCATAGATTCAAACATCTCATAAATAGGTCATGCAAGTACATAGTAATTTTAGGTCTAAAGATCCTGATCGATAATTATATCCAAGGGTGCATCATAGATTCAGATTTACCAATAAAACAGAGTCCATCCCATGCAGATATACTTCTAAGAGAAGTATTCAGTAACAACCCCTTCACATGCACCCCTTTGCACTAAGACCTTCCTCTCTTTATATAGGTTTAACCTTTACCTATACCTGAGCCAAAATCACACAAGTGCCGATGGTATTCTTGGACGAAATTAAATAGACGAATTAAATAGACGACATAATGCTCAATATTGTGGGCTAAAACCATGGTAATTCGCCCTCGTATTATATTTTTAGAGCACAAAAGGTATACACGACTTGGATCGTTCTTATCTGCATGTATACACAACTTTCCCTATACTAACCTACATATAGAACCTTAAATTATGAATATTAACCAACTTCTGCTGGGCTTTACACATTTCTTCTGTTAGACCTTCTGCAAACTACTGAGCTTCTCTCAAAAAACATATACTCCATTATTTTCCAGAGAGTTGCCATCAAGGACATAAAAATTACATTTCCAACAATGACATAGTGAAATTAACTTTTAAGATTGTTTTATTCTCATCAAGACATGAAGGTGGATCAGAAAATGTGAAATTTTGAGGGAGAGTGAGGTTTTTTGACTAGGGATACCATTAGTGAGTCAATTTTTTACATGACCTAATGGAATGATAATTTTTTTTTGAATGAAACCCTAATATGAATATGAAAGATTAATTTTGATCATTGATGGTAGAATGCAAATTTTAACACTAACAAGTTCAAGTCGGAGTTTGAAAAATATTTAGTTCAATGCTCCTTTGGGAAAAAAAATCATGATAAAGCATGAGTTCACTGAATTAAACTCAATCCTTTGTGATCAAAATCAATATTTATTTTGTGTACGAATCTGCACCATTCTTGGCATTGAATATTTGCTCTATAATGGTACCATAGGTATGCATTCAAAGAGATAGCTGGATTTCATAAGAAATTTTATGTTGGAAAATCCATTCTCGAGATCCATTTGCACCTATTTGAGAGAGAGAAAGAGAGATGGCCAATAAGGATCCTCCTAAGGAGAAGGAGAATAAAATCACCATTGGCCACTACTTCTCAATGTCTTAGAAATGCCTTTTTCCCTTACTAAATGTATACTTGCATCATATATATATATATATATATATATATATATATATATATATATATATATATATATATATATATATATATATATATATATATATTTGTATTGATTTATTCAATTTTGTTTCATGTTGAAATTTGATAACGTATGAATTGTTATTTGTCTCATTCTATTATTATCAATGTTTAGCCTTTCCATTACCTTGAGTAGATATTTGTTCTCATCTTAGAAAAAAAGTCTCCCAAATAAATATGATCACCTAAATAAATTCCATACAATAAAAAAAAATTCTCTAAATAGTCAATAACCTCTTTCTAGGGTAAGCCTATAGCACCAAGAAGAGCTTTATGCTTCTCAAATTTTCTATGTACGTAATACTTCATTTTATGAATCCATTGGCAACCAACTAGAATCATACCCTTGGATAGGAGGAGAAAATGCCAATTTTGGACTTTCATAAGGGTGTTATATTAAAAAACCATAACATCCTTCCATTCTAGAGTGTCTTTTGCCTAATTGCATGTAGTTGGAATTTCATTAGAAATGGAGACAAGGGATCATGAAACAAGGTTTTTTATCATCATCTAAATTCTCCTTCATGAGGAAGGATTATAAGAGCATCAAGAAAACTAGGTTTATCCCACTTAGGCATTGGTTGTGACCTAGTTGGTGTAAGAGTGGAAGTGTAGGGTTCTAACATTGTTATGGTATTGTTCAACTAGTGAGAGATTAGATGGAGAAACTAGAGTATAATATACTTTAGTGCATGTAGTATCAAACAATTCATGAACATGGTCCCATCATGGGTCATTGATTGAGTCACTATGGATGGGGTTCTCTAAGAAGCACTACAAGGAAGAGGATCAACATTAGGTCATGAAAAAAGAAAATCCACTAAGAAATATAGTGACATATATTTTGAAATAAGAGTGGGTTAAGATTCTAATGGGCCATGGGAAATAACCTCATTAAGGAAAAAATCCCTATCTTTAATCACCTTGTTGGTGGAGAATCATATAGAAAATTTTATTTTAAAGTTTCATTGTAGCCACCAAAGTGAATTGTTTACTTGTAGGTTACAACTTGTTTTACTTTTTCTTTCAGAGTATGGGCTCATGCATTTTATTCAAATATTTTAAAATGAAAAAAAATTAGGGTTTCAACTATACCATTTCTCAAAACAAATCATGATTTGGGTTGTATAAGGAACAAAGTGAAATGTAGGAAAGTAAATGGACACACATAGATAAATATAACAAGGATTACAATAATATAGTGAAAACACAACTTCTATTAATAAATGGAATAACATAATATTATAGAATGCATAATGGCTAGAATGGTGGTATCTATGAATAGAGGGAGATGGTGGATACATGTATTCACAAAATCTATTACAAGAAGCAAAAATAATGGCCTTTTAACATAATGAAATAACCCTATATATCTAAAAACCTAACCTTAGAAAATGAAATTCTAAAATTTTTGCAAGCCTTGAGGTGGTTAGTTGGTACATCAACTTCCCAAGGGCGCAACTTTTGCATACAATATCTATTTGGGGTGCACAATATCTCTCTAGAATAAATATCCAAGGAATACAAATTTTTACTGGGGCCAAGGCTTTCCATGGAAACTCATTTCCCTCATATTTTCCATAAAACATCATTTAGGGACTCAAAATGGCCCCAGAAGTTTGGGACCTAAAATCATAAAATAAAATGGTGAAGAAGATAGAGAATCGTTGAGATAGTAGAAGAGGTGGGTCGCCAATAATATCAACCTGGATCATTCCTCCCACCTTAAGAAGAAAAGGTGTCCATTGCATCAAGTTCCATCATCAGATGGGGAAAAATCTGTTGAATGCGAAGCACATCCTTTAGTGAAGAAGCTAGCCTAATTTGATAAATCATTAGAGTTGTATGTGTTTTTGGTGGGTATCCTTTGCCTTGGTGTCGATGATTTGATCCAAAATAGCATATTAAATGTAATCAAGATTGAGTTATGTGGGGGCCAATTTCTTAGCTACCTATGAGGTGTCCAACAAAGGTGGAAAATATGGTCAAAGAAACTCCTAATAAATAATGGGTGTAAGCCAAGGAAAGGGGGAATTATTGATTCCCAATATTTTTCACCCACATCCTTTATGATTGTGAAATTCCCATATTGAATTTCTTTGAGCTTCATATGGGGGCCTATGAGGCACTCTTTCTATAAATGTAGCCACACCTTATCACCAAATCAAAACTTATGTGGAACTATGTGTTGGTCATATTGCTACTTGTACTTGGCATTTGATTTCTATAGGATATCATGGAACTATTTTTGGATGTGTTTTAAATATTCAAAAAACATTTCTACCCTATCTTCCTTTACCTAAGCATGGGAGGATTTTTTTGGTGAATATGCAGTGGACATATCTACATCAATTGGGAAAAATGGTTGGAACCCGAAGCACCCCTAAAAAGGACTGTGATGAATAAATCTATGGAGGGATTTGTTATAGCTATGAAAATCATGTGAAAGGATTTCATCCCATGTATTTGGATGCTTAGAGTTATACATGCACAATATATGCAAAATCATCATGTTGACGACTTCTATTTGCCCATCTAATTGGGGATGAAACATAATTGATTTTGTCAACTTGGTATTTGTGAGAGGCCATAGGCTAGACCAAAAGGTACTGGGGAACCTACTATATCAATTTGAAATAATGGTATCAGGTAGCCCGAAATGAATCAAAAAATTCTTAAAGAATAGTTTAGTAGTGACTACAATTGTGGTTCTCTTCTTGCATCATGCCAAAATCGCCATCATAGAGAACCAATTGACAACCAAAAACACACAATTGTTACCATGCTTGGTGGATGGAAAACCTAACATGCAATCCATTGATATTGACTCCCAGGGTTTTTCTAGGGTAGGTAGAGGAGTGTACACACCTTGCTTCTTGATGGCTGGTTTAGCAATGGCATAGGTAGTGCATGATCTAATAGACCACTAGACATCCCGTTGAAGGTTTGGATAGTAGAAATAATTCTAAGGTATTGCTGTTATCTTCTCCACACCAAAGTGCCATGCTACTCGACTGAAATGTGCCTCCAAAATTAGCTTTGCATGATTGCTTGAAGGAAAATAAAGGTATCCGAGGTTTCACAAGAGTGCATCCTCGAGTTATAATTCTTGGACATTCTTGTATGTGATTAAAATCTAGTATGTAGCAGTGAAGTCAGAGTTATTTTTATACAATTTTGGCCACCTAGAGGTATCGTGTGCATAATATATAAGAACTATGGTTAGTGCCATAATGTGGGGTTAAATGAGGCAATCAATGACATTATTGGTGTTTCCCTTCTTGTATTTGATATTCAAATGGAATTGTTGCAGGTATATGGAGCATTTTATGGTGTTCATTTCGTAACTATTCATGTGCCTGCATAAATTGTATAATAATATGATTGGTGTGGATGATCGTCTCCTTTACTACATTATAATGATTCCATTGTTGGTAGGCCTACACAATGGAGTACATATCTTTGTCATAGGTGGGGTATATTTGGACATTATTAGAGACTATTTCATTATGATAGACCACCATGTGTCCTTGTTAAATGAGGACTACACTAATAACATAGCCAAAGGCATATGTCTCAATATCAAATGGCTATTGTGGGTCTTGTAGGGTGAGGACTAGTGTAGAGGAAAGGTGGTGTTTCAAATCCTTGAATGCTTTCTATTGTGACCCAAACTAGGAAAAATTTTCTTTTGCTCCACCCTTGGTAACTTTACTTAAGGGCCAAGCGATATAAGGAAACCCCAACAAAAACATTTGGTAGAATCTCGCAAGGCCCAAGAAGCTACAAATATTTGTTAAATTCATTGGGTTTTCAATCCTGAATGACATGGATCTTGGTCGGGTCCACATGCATCTCATGTTCATCCACAATATATCCCAAGAATTCAATTGTTTTCATTCCAAATGATAATTTCTCCAACTTGCATACAACTTCTATTGCTATAGGGTGATCAATACCTGTTGAATTTGCTATAAATGTTCCACCCAAATTCTATTAAACATGAGGATGCCATCCAAATATGCAACCACAAAAGAGTTTCTGAAAGGCCCCAATATATCATGCATCATCCTCATGAACATTGTTGGAACATTAGTTAAGCCAAAGGGCATGACAACCCACTTGAAAAATCCTTCTTTATATTTGAATGTTGTCTTCCATACATTAGTTTTTTCTATTGAAAGTTGGTGGTATCCTGATTTTAAATCAATATTACCAAATAACTTAACACCCTTAAGCTATTCAAGAATATTGTGAATCCTAGGGATCGGGTATCTATTATTTGTAGTGATTTTGTTTAGGGCTCTATAATCAATAAAAATTCTCCATGTCCCATACTTCTTTTACATCAACACAATTGAACTCCCACAAAGTGAGAAGCTTTGTCAACAATAGCCCTTCTAGACGAGCTCATGAATTTGATGTTTTATTTCTTCATTGTCCAAGAGAGAGCATCTATAAATTGGGTCATTAGGTAAATGAGAACGAAGTATAAATTCAATTGAGTGTTTAACTTGGCATGCAGAGGCACCCCCATAGGTGAAGAAAATATATATGTGTATGTCTCTATAACCTTTTCCACTTTCTTTTGTTGTGTAGATACACTTTGTGTAGAGGTTGTGGTGGTTGTAGTGAACTTCCTTTTACCTTTTGACCTAACCATGAAGAGAAAAAAATTTGTAGACTGAGAGATTACCTTTTAGCATTTTATTTATAAGATTAATGGAATTATAATAGTTGGGACTACCTTTGGTATCAAATAGAGCTAACCTCTATACCAATGAAATTACAAGGACTATACTTATAAATAACATGTTGTTTTCAGATATAAGGTTTTCTTAAAAGAATATCACAAACTTCAAGTGACGCCCCTTATCTTTGAGGGGCTTGATCTGTAGGATAGGTGGCAATTCTAGCTAACATATATATCTTTTCCATGGCTCAACCAACTAATGGTGTATGGTTGGGGTGTGGCATTATCAAGAATTTAAATCTCTTAATGACCTCAACTTATATCAAGATATTTGGGCTCCCATTGTGAATAATGAAATGGAGTGGGGTGCCCTTCACCCCTATGAATGGAAGAGGCACTCCCCCTCCTCAAGCTCTTCTAGTTGAATTTTTTTGTTCATGATAGTAAAAGTGGGTTCTACATCAATGATCCTCTTTATTTTATCATATTCTAAATTATAATTAGAGCTATATTTTATTTCCTTTTCTTTAGGTTCTTCCGACAATGATTGTTACAAGTGACATTCATCGGTGTTGTACTAGGGGATTTTGTGGAACTCACAACACTTTCCAATGTCCTTTTGTTACATCCCATTACTCTTCTTCACTTGTAAATTGGGCTAGTTTTCTTGAGGTTGGATCTCCTTGATGTGCCCCTTTTTATATGAGTTAGGGTCACTTTTTCTAGGATTCTATTGTAGAATATTTGTATACCCAAACTCTTGCTTATTCCATTGCTTGAATTTTTGCTCAAATTTGATAGCATATTGATAAGTGGCTCCAAGTGAGGATATTTATAGGAAATCCATATCTTTTTGGACATGTCCATGTAGGTCACTACGATACTTCAAGACCAAGTGTTTTTTGGAGTCTCTTATGTTGAAGAATGTAATTAGTGTCAATCTTCATAATTTTATTTGAGTCATGATGTAATGTATTTGTCAAAAGAAAGAAAAGAAATTTTATCATGAAAGAAATTAATTTATTAAGCATGGGTTTCATGATTATTAGTTTATTTTTAGTTCAAAGTCTTCATTCTAGGTTTCTAGGGTTTGTGTTAAGAGTAATTTTCCTTGTCATCATGTAAAAGAACCTTCTCGGGATTTATCAATCAAGAAATAAAATTATTTTGATGTAAATTAGGTCATTTAGGCCTCCTCCACCAAGTTGGCCTTAAAAAAGGACAACTAGGCCTCAAAGAAGGAAAAGTTGACCTCATCAAGGGAATTCAACCTCACAAATTCAATATATATTGGCATTTATTAGACCTCAATTGGAGCACCAACCAAGAAATTCGATCTGCAGTAGCCAAAGGCTGAAAAGAAGTGCAAAATTCCTAATAAGAAGGAGAAAAACCTAATGAAGGAGAAGGAGACATTTTTCAAGAAAAATAAGTTTTTTTTATCTCTCTTTGACTCACACATGCGAAAGTATGAATTTTTTGAGACGTCCAAAGTTTCAGATCTCTAGTATGGCTGAAAGTCTGGAAGTTGGTGGCCGAAAATTCTGTGTTGTTGTTGGGTTGAAGTTAGAAGGAAAGAAGAGACTAGTGAACTTTGAAAAATAATCTTGGAAGGCTAAATTGGTGGAGGAGGAAGGTCTTTTCATCAGGTCTAAGGTTTTGTTTTGTCTCAATTTTATTTGAATCTATTAGTGGAAGAGTTTTAGTTGGTTTTCCCTTATAGAGTAGTTTTAGCCACGGTTGAGTGCCTATATCTAGTGTCGTTGATATTCATGTTTTGATTTGATGATTTCTTGATGAAAATAAGATAAAAGAAGAACATAAAGAAGATTTAATAAGACTACAAGAATATCACAAGTAATTATTAATATAAGAGAATATTTCTTCCTTTCTGATTTTCTAACACGGTAACAGAGCTAATGATCTAGGTGGATTAAACAGGTACAAGTACAAGTGGCTTAAGTACAATGGCTCAAAAATCAAAGTATTTGAAATCCTCTTAAACCAAGTTCAGGTTGTAGATCTCGTCATTCTGATTCCAACGGCGTAGACGACACTTAATTCCAAGTCCATATGAAGGAGTTAGGAGCAATCAAAGTTTGAAGGTTGAATTGGGGATGTGGCGGCTTAAGGAGGTGACAATTTGGAGGAAATTCGGACACTGGATTCCGGCCAACCTAGCTATATTCCGAGCAAATTTGTGGGACAGTTAATTTGTCCCCTTGCTTGAAAAATCCAAAGATTTTTAAACAACTATATTGTTTTAAATTAATAAGAAAATAAAAAATATATATATATATATATATATATATATATATATATATATATATATATATATATATATATATATATATATATATATATATATATATATATATATATATATAAGTGATCCTATGGGCCATGACCCCTGCCAGATCCACGGATCCTAACTGCACATGAACAAAATCAAAGTTTAATTAACGGGGTTGGCGGCCATGACCCCATCACCCCCACACCATACAGTAGAAGTTAATGTAAATAAGGGTGGGGCCAACGGTCATGACCTTGCGGCCCCAACCCACCGTCCAATCTTATGCCAATTGTGGTAACAGTACCAACAGGTTATGTGGGGCGGGCCCGCCCCCCTGCCAACCTCCATGTGCTAAACACTTGTACAATGGGGGTTGTAAAAATTAATGCGGCGTATTTGTATTTTTAAACGAAAAAATAATGTTGTTGTTTGAAAATAAAATGAAGTGCATTAAAATGGAGGGGTCGGGGTTTGACCACCCGACCCACTCCCTCCATTTGAGATATTTAACCAACTGGACTAATGGATTCCTTGGTAAATCTGCCCAGCCAACATATATTTGAACCTTCATTTTTTAGTGCGCCCAAGGGCAGATAGGAGAGGGAACGGAAACCAAGGCAGCAGAACCCTTAGCAGTGTGTAGGAGTGGGAGTGGAACCATGATCTGAGCCATTTTCCAGAGGGGCTAGATTTTCACTTTGTCACATCAAGGCAAGTTTTATATGGATTCCGCACTACTTGACGCCATGAATCCAACAATGCTGTCCATTTCTTCTTTAGAGGTTTGAAATTTTCGGGCACTTTCAGCTATGGAGGTAAATGGTGTTTTTCTCATTTTGTACTTGTACTTTCATTTTTTCCCATTAATGAAGAAAAGGGCCTCACCACTATTTGAGCAGGGTCCAGAGACGTAGTCCCTCCTGGATGAACTCTAACATCAATTATGTGTCTTCTTGGATGATGTTAAATGCTTCTCTCTTCCTATGTTTATGCCTTTAAATTTTCTTATTGTAAGCTACAATTTTCACATGTAATTCTTTAACACATCTCAAACAAAATATTTTGGATCAAGTGGTATCAGACCAGGTTTTTGTTGATTTGAATTACATGCTTGTATTCTAACTAGAAACAAGTTACGAAGAGGCGAAGGGACACAAATTTATTTTGATACCGAAGCGAGATGTGCATATCAAAGAAGGAACATGGGTGACAAGGTTCGAAATGAAGAGGAGCTCAAATTCCGCAAGACCTTCTACACCATGACAGATTGGGTTGAGAAATTTTTCTCTAGACTTGAGAAGTTAGAGAAAAAGGGGAGCATGTTTTAGAAGGAGAAGGTTCAGAACATGGAGGTGGTGGAGGAGACCCACCTCCTTTAGGAAATGAAAGTCCTTCCTCCTCTTCTAACCATCATCATAAAAATTTTGGAAATGCATCTAATAAACCTTTCTTTGAGTTAGATGTCAAATTTGATCTACCCATGTATAATTGTGAAAGTGATGCAGAGAAACTTAACAATTGGATTAGGCAGCTTGAAATCTACTGCAGGATTCAACAGATTGTGGAGGATGAGGAAAAGATCCAGTTGGCTTCTCTTCAATTGAGTGGCATAACTCTCATCTGGTGGGAGAGAAAACTTCAAGGCAACAAATAATTTGGGTAACCTTCTTTCCTCATGGTCAAATTTCATTGCTGCACTTAAAGATCAATTCTATCCCTTGGGTTATAAGAAAAAATCCTTAATGGAGTGGCAATACCTAAGGCAAGGTAAAGGACAAAACGTGCAAAGATTTACTGAGGAATTTAGAAAACAAGCACTAAGTTTGGGCATTTCATTAGATTCTCTTGAAGTTGTAACTAAGTACATTGGGTCTTTACATAGTTACATAAGGCATTCATTATTGTTGTTTGAGCCTCCTACCATCGATGAGGCCAGTGTGAAGGCCATGCACATAGAAAGCAGGGGGGCGCATGAAAAAAGTGAGTACCCAAAAAGGACTGCCACAACCAAAAGAAGGGGAGCAAAGCCCTCTTGCACATGTTGTGAAAAGGAGGGACATGATGAATAAAATTGTTGGAAGTTGCACCTTGAGTTGAGCCCTGAGAGAAATGAAAAAAAATGGAAACAGAAGACCGCCACCACCATACAACAAAACCAAAATTCTGAAGATTATGGATCCGAGGAAGATGAAAAGGTCGCAGCTGGAGGATTTTCACGAGGTCGACCAATTGACTTGGGGTCTGATTCAAGAAATGAAATGAAGCTTGCAGCCTTTGGGATCACGACAGAAGGACCCATAGACTTGGATTCCGATTTAGGCGATGAAACAAAAATATCAATAGATAGTGTACCAAAGATGAAAAGGACACTTACTGCGGCAGAGTTCTAAGAACTTGAAGATATTAACCAAGGAATCCAAGCAGAAAATGCTGAGCTAAGAAGGCTCCTACAAGAAGCAAGGGAAGAAAAACAAAGGTTACTACGCCAGTTACAAGATAAGGATGAGGCCTTGGAAAAATTGTGACATAACCAACCTGAGGTAAAAAGAAACCCTTTAATTTCATGTACTTTTCATGGTGATGAATTCGCTGCTTTTGAAACAAATACTACAAGAATCAGATCCAAACTACTAAAGAATATGGGGTATCAGGGAAAAGGCCTCAACATCCATGGCCAAGGCATCATAAACCCCATCAAAGTCAAGGAATTTCCGCGTCATGCAGGACTTGGATACACAAGAAAGGAAATGGGAGAAAGCTCCAATGCAGTTAGTGACCAGCCAATGAAAAACAATGAAATCCCTTCCTCATAGTCCAGCGATTTTGAGGGTTCCATGAACACTTATCGGAGGAACACCAGGGGTAAGCACCCCAAGGTGACCCGAAAAGTTTGGAGGAAAAAGAATTGTTGTAGTTGTCGCAACGAAGTTGGACACCAACAAGCCATGTGTCCAATGATCCATGCTCTGGAAGCATCGATAGAAGAGCCGAAGGGTGAAAATGTTCAATAGATGAATCCACCACATTCACTATGGTCTACTTTATTAAATTGGTTTTTTTAGAGGTAGTAGATTGTTATGGCCACTGTTGTAAATCATACTTTGCAAGTAAATGTAAATGTGATGGTGTGTTTCCCATCACTTCAAAACACAACGATGGTGTTTTGGCTTTTTCTTATAGTTGAGGTATTGATTGTTTTCATGT
Source organism: Pinus albicaulis (assembly GCA_034641835.2). Lineage (NCBI taxonomy): Eukaryota > Viridiplantae > Streptophyta > Pinopsida > Pinales > Pinaceae > Pinus > Pinus albicaulis. The sequence goes on from CM076582.1 coordinate 323,121,805, forward strand.
AATCCTTGACCATTGAGTGTGTGCTATAAACTCTTGGCAAGGAGGGGATGTTGAGTCATGTGTGGTTTGAGTGTGTGAATGCTTTTGGGGTCCAAAAGCTCTTTAGTGGGGAGGACTGATCTAGGTGGATTAAACAGGTACAAGTACAAGTGGCTTAAGTACAAAGGCTCAAAAATCAAAGTGTTTGAAAGCCTCTCAAACCAGGATCAGGTTGTAGATCTCGTCATTCTGATTCCAAAGGCGCATACGTCACTCAATTTTGAGTTCGTATGAAGGAGTTAAGAGAAGTCAAATTTTGAAGGTTGACTTGGTGATGTGGCAGCTTAAGGAGGCGATAATTTGGAGGAAATCCGGCCACTGGATTCTGGCCAACCTGAACGGATTCTGGTCAAATTTGTGGGACAGTTAATTTGTCCCCTTCGGTCAAAAATACGAAGATTTTGAAACAACTATATTATTTTAAATTAATAAGAAAATAAAAGAAATATATATATATATATATATATATATATATATATATATATATATATATATAAGTGATTTAACGGGCCATGGCCTCCGCTGGATCCATGGATCCTAATCGCACATGAAAAAAATCAAAGTTTAATTAAGGGGGTCGGAGACCATGATCCCACCACCCCCATACCATACGACAAAAGTTAATGTAAATAAGGGTGGGGCCAACTATCATGACCCTACGGCCCCAACCCACCGTCCAATCTTATGCCAATTATGGTAACAGTGCTGATGGGTTATGTGGGGAAGCTTCCCAATGTGGGCGCACCCTCCCCGCCAACCTCCATGCACTCAACACTGTACAACGGGGGTTGTAAAAATTAATGCGGCAGATTTTTTTTTTTAAACAAAAAAAGAATGTGGTTGTTTAAAAAGAAAATGAAGTGCATTAAAATGGAGGGGTCAGGGTTTGACCACTCGACCCACTCCCTCCATTTGATATCTTTAACCAACTGGACTAATGGATTCCTTGGTAAATCCGCACAGTCAACATATATTTTAACCTTCATTCTGCAGTACGCCCAAGGGCAGACAGGAGTGGGCACGGAAACCAAGGCAGCGGAACCTTGAGTAGTGTGCAGGAGGGGGAGCAAAAACATGATCTGAGCCATTTTCTAGAGGGGCCAGATTTTCACTTTGTCAGATGAAGGCAAGTTTTATATGGATTCTACACTGCTCGATGCCACGAATCCATCGGTGTTATCCATTTCTTCATCAGAGGTTTGAAATTTTTTGGCAATTTAAGCTATGGAGGTATAATGGTGTTTTTCTCATTTTGTAAATATACTTTCATTTTTTCCCATTAATGAAGAAAAGGGCCTCCCCACTATTTGAGCAGGGCCCGAAGACATAGTCCCTCCTGGATGAACTCTGTCATCAATTCTGTGTCTTCTTGCATGATGTTAAATGCTTCTCTCTTCCTATGTTTATGCCTTTAATTTTTCTTGTTGTAAGCTACAATCTTCACATGTAATTCTTTAACACATCTCGAACAAAATATTTTGGATTAGCTAAAGTGAAGAAGGAAAGAAAAAGGAAACTTGAAGGTCTATTTAAAGCAGGGTGAAGGAGGAAGGAACAAAATAAGATCATTAAGGTAAGGATCACATAAGAAGAAAATCCTACTATGTATATCAACTAAAGGAGTTAATAAAGTCCATGGATACCTCAATGAAGGCATAAAATAATATAGAAGGAGCCTTCAAATATAGGGAGTAGAAGAAGGGGATGAATCTTATTCTTGCTAAGCATAAAGTTTTGGATTTTTCTCAAGGAAAAGTTAAGAAAACTACAAATGATGCAAGAAAGGAAAAGTACAAGGAAAATGACATCCTAGACATTAATCTAATAGTATATGGAGTAAAGGACAATATACATCCATACATATCTAACATAGACTCTGCATAAGAAATGTATGAAGCCCTCTCCAAGTTGTTTACCATCAAGAACATTGGTCAGATAGCTAGTCTCAAGAATGAACTAAGAACAATAAAGATGAAAAAAATGATACTGTGTCATCATATTTTGTAAGGATATCTAGAATAAGAGATTTAATCTAAGCTATTGATGAATTTGTACTAGAGAAAGAACTCGTGATTGCTACACTACTAGGTCTACCAAAATCTTGGAGCTCTTTTTCATCAGGAATTAGAAGTTGGAAGGATACAACAACTTTTGAACATATATGGAATGCATGTAGTCAAGAAGAAGCCCACATCTAATTAGTAAGTGAAAAAAAGGAGGATGAAGAAAACAACACTTCAAATGATTACTCTACCCATAAAAAGAAGGGAGTATACAAGAATTTCAAAGGACCAAATAAGAAGGATGATTTGTTAAATATTGAATGCTACAATTGTCATAAGATGGGGCATTACAAGAGTCAATGTCCTAAAAATCCAAGGAATAAAAAGAGAGAAAGAGAAAACACAAATGTTACTGATGAAGCTCCACCAAAGAAGAAAAATACGGAAGAATTCAAAGTCAATGACTTATACTATTAAGTCTTTCTTTACATATCCTTCTAGATTATTGTTTTAAGTTTTGTAATGTTTTCCTTTATGTTTTGATTTTTAGAATTCATAATATTCCTTGTTATAAATTTTTGAATTTTTTTGATAAGTTGTACGTATCCCTCATAAATATTTGATTAAGAGGGAGCCTTCACCATTTTACCAAAAGATAAGTATATTGTTCTTTGTTTCATCTTTCATGTTTGGTTTCCTCCTCACATTTTTATTGCATTCTCATAATTGTTTCTTTATATTTTCTTGGTAGGAAAGGCTTGTAGAATACACAAAAGTTGTGGAGGAGACTTCAAAGGATATACTTGAATCATGAAAGAAGACCTTTTGCAAAGGAATCCCCTTCAGTGAAAAATGGTGTCCTACAAGGTTTGTTAAAGAAAAAAGGTATGTGTTGAGTACAATATTTGTTGCAAGATTATCTTCATGAAAAAAGGTATGATCATTCTCATTTGAAATTCACTTTATATTTATTAACATTATTATGTCTAGGGTTTTGAATCATAAATATTCTTGTTAGGGTCATTAATCATTAGATTGAGTCTACCCTTGTTATATTGTCTCTTGTTAATGATAATTCTCGTGAAACCTTAACCTTTAGGCTTACCTATAAAACCCAACCTTATTATGCTAAGGGTATGTCGATGGTAATAATGAAAACCTAGTCTATTTAGGGGTTGTTGATAAAGTATAGAACATATAATGAAATCCTATTCTTTTGATGTTTAGGTTTTGGTAATGTTAATGTTGTGGTAGAAACCCTAGTCCTTTAGGATTTGTTGTTAATGTCTAAATGACATATTAGAACTTTGGGATTTTATAAGTTAAGGATTATGACTAAACCCTTGTGATAGTCTATATAAATCCTAGAAATGGATCTTTGGGTATATGTGCTTCCGTATAATTGAAACCCTATCCTAGTCAAAATTATTGTATATCTAATTTTGAAATTTGATGTTTGTATCTAGGGTTTACAATAAAACCCTAGTATGTGAATGATGTAAGTCTCTAGGAAATATTAATGGAATCCTAGAGATGAAATGCTGGTATGCTAACTTGATTTTTTCAGTTTTTGAAATCTAGGGTTTGTAAAAAAATCCTAGTAGAGATTGATATTCTAGGGCATGATAATGAAACCCTAAAAGTATATTTTTTTTCTATTATTGATATGATTTAGTTTTAATGATGAAATCTAGGGTTTGTAATGAAACCCTAGTAAATGTTACTACAAGAAGTCTAATGGATGAATTTCTTGATAGATAAAGCATAACCAGACTTAGGTCTTGAATGTCTAAAATATGATTTATTATGCTCCTATTATGTTGACATACTTCTTGCTTTTGTACATACATGTTTTTTTGTTGTTGTACATGTTGTTAATGTTTATAGGTACATAGTCTTCAAGATGATGAAGATGCTTACCTCATATTTGATGATAATTTGATGACAATGTGAAGCATGATGGTAAGAGGTATTGTGAGAAATTCAATGACATGACCTTATTACCATGTGAAGGAATGATGAAATTTTGGAAGGTATAAATTCTCTAACGATTTTTTGATGCAAAAAGGAAGGGTCCGTGTGACTAGAAGAATAAGATAATTAAATAACTTTCCCTCTAATTACTTGGAAAAAGGAAAGGATATGTCTCCTTAGTTGAGAGGAAGCTTGAACGGAAGTGAACGAACTGATGAAAAGGCCATGAGGATGTTTGAAAATAGAGAATAATTGAAGAAATACTAATTTTTATTTGTGATTAATAAAGTTGTGAAAAAAACATCGAGTTTTTGGAAGAAAGTACTAAGGTTGAGTTTAGTGTTGCTGAAAAGTTGAAAAAGTAAAGCTTCCAAGTAGATATGTCTGATATGATGATATAAGTAGCATAAAAATTATTGAAGACCATGAAGGTTTGTGTTTACTTGTATTTTAAGGTTTATTGGTGATTGGGGTTTTGATTGTCCATGATTTATCTGCAAAACAGTTGAACCTTTGAAGCATGCTTAGATTGGTGGATATATGTGTGTGTGTGTGTGTGTGTGTATGTATATGATTTATTTGATTAGGAGAGATAAAACATATTGGGGTGACAAGATGCTTGGGAGTACATCTATCCCACCTATGCTTTTATGTCTAGATATTGAAGAACTGAAGTAGGGAGGGTGGCGTTGTTCTTGGAGCTCCGGCCTTGGATATGCACATAGATCCTTGGGTTGGTGTTAAATATTAAAATCTTGATGGTACCTAGAGTGGCTAAATATTGAGTACACCTTAGTCCCACCTGATTAGATTACCATGGTTAGGTATCTAATCTATAGCATTGGGTGCGTTGTGACTCTTCATAGAGCATATCATTTTGAGATATTCCATGTATGTATGTATATGTGTAATTATGAATACCTCCCTAGTTAAGAGGGAGTGTTGAAGAATGTAACTAGTGTTGACCTTCATAATTGTATTTGAGTCTTGATGTAATGTATTTGTCAAAAGAAATAAAAATAATTTTTATCATGATTTTTTTTATTTATTAAGCATGGGTTTCATGCTTTATTATTTTAGTTTTAGGTAAAATCCTCCAATGTAGGCTTCTAGGGTTTGTGTTAAGAGTCCTTGTCATTTTCATCATGTAAAATACCCTTCTTGGACTTTATTAATCAAGAAATAAATTTATTTTGATGTAAATTATGTCATTTAGGCCTCCTTCACCAAGTTTTCCTCAAATAAGGACAATTCAGACCCATCAAGGGAATTCTACCTCAGATAATAAATATATATTTGCAGATATTCGACCTCATTTGAAGCACCAACCAAGAAGTTCAATATACAAAAGCTCGAGGAAGAAGATAAGAGCGAAATTCCAAAGGAGAAGGATAACAACCTAAAAAAGGAGAAAGAGGCATTTTTCAAGCAAGAAGAAGTTGATTTTCTCTCTCTTTGACTCACATGTGTGAAACTCTGAAGTGGTTGGGGAGGCCAAAATTTCAAATTTGTAGTAGGGTTGAAATTATGAAAGCTAGGGGCTGAAAAATATGTGTTGTTGTTAGGTTGAAGTTAGAAGGCAAGAAGACACTATTGAATTTTGCATAATCATCTTGGAAGGCTGACTTGGTGGAGGAGGAAGGTCTTTTGGTTAGGTCTAATGTCTTGGTTTGTCTCAATTTTATTTGAATATATCACTAGAAGAGTTTGAATGGGTTTTCCCCTATAGATGGGTTTTAGCCATAACTGAGTGCCTATATATGGTGTCGGTGATCTTCACATTTTGATATTTTTATTGCTTGATGAAAAGAAGATAAAAAAAGAACATAAAGGAAATTTAATAAGACTACAATAATACCACAATTGATTATCATATAAGAGAATATTTCTGCCTTTCTGATTTTCTAACATCTTATACCTAGCTTTGAGAACAAGGTATGTGAATTATTGGTGTACTTCGACATAATCTAGTCTCTATCTTGTCATAGGTTTTTCGATCTCATGTATTGGTCATCATAGATCTCTACATGGTAGAATTCATCCTTAAGGGAATAAAAAAAAGTGGCCCATGTTGGTCCTACATTGAACATCACATAATCATATTCACTGTTTTTTTCCTAGTAACATTCCCACCAATATTTGACACGGGGAAACACTTTTAATAGTGCGAAGGTGATCTTCTCATTGTCAGAAAATTTTTGGACAAAGTAATAGCCCTCTAATAGATTTAACCATTTATCCAAAGTATATGCATCTATTTGGCCTTCGAATAAGGGTATATCAAAGTTAACTTGTACCTTGAAGGGCATTGCAGCTCAAAAATTACTTGTTGTTGAAGGTGTATTGGATTTTGTTAACATTCGTCAAAGGACATGGGTGAAATTTTTCATCATCTCATTCCTTTGTTGCATGAGTGCTTCCTCGAGTGATATGATTTCCTTCTCCATCATTTATAGTTTCTTCCATGGAGGCTTCTTGGGCTTGCGAGAGTGATAATTCCCAAGTGAAACCAACTCAATACTTGACTCTTTGTACCTTGACCTCATTGGGGATAGGCACGAAGAGACAACAAGGATTGTATTGTTATGATACCACTAATTCAGGTTGTATAAGGAATGAAATGAAATGCAATAAAGTAAATGGAACACAAAAAAGAAATATAGCATAGATTATGATAATATGGTGAAAACCCAACTTATATTAATGTATGAAATAACTGAATATTGTAGAACAAAAACTACATTAAATGGTGGTAGCCATCTCTGAACAAAGAGATATGATGGCTATGCACATTTGCAAAAGTTATTACAAGAGGCTAAAATAACGACCTTTTAACATAAATAAATAAACTTATAGGTCCAAATCCTAACCCTAGAATATGGAATGCCAAAAGGTTTGTAGGACTTGAGGTGGTTAGTTGGTACATCAACTTCCTAGGGACACAAATTTTGCATGCAATATTTGTTTGTGGTGCATGATAGCTCATTCGAAAGACCTATCCAAGGAATGAAAATTTTGATTGGGGCCAAGGCGTTCCATGGAAATTCTTGGTCCCTCGAATAGCCAAAAGTCATTGTTTAGGGCCTCAAAATGACCCGAAAAGTTTGGGACCCAAAAATCATAAAACAAAATCCAAGAAGATAGAGAATTGTTCATATAGTAGAAGAGGTTGGTGGTTACATATATACGCCTATATCAAACCACATGTTGAACATCTCGATTCAAACTCTAATTGATGATATAAGCTACCCAAAACACTACTTCTCCCCATATTAATTTAAACTCCATTTATTAAGAATCAAACATACAACAAGACATTTCCACAATAACTCCACTGTTTTGGTTTGATACTTCATCTTGTTTACGGTTTGTATTTCTCCAAACCATACCTTTAGGTGCGAGAAATTCATGGAAGTCATTATTGTAATGTTTTTCTCCATGATCAACCCTAATAGATTTCATCATTGATTAGTGTGCTTTTCCACGAACAATTTAAATTCCTTGAATATATCAAAGGATTCATCATCATATATATATATATATATATATATATATATATATATATATATATATATATATATATATATATATATATGTATGTGGCCCTACTTGGTGGAGTGGTAATTGGTTCTCAAGTAACACTATGAATAACTCAAGAGGATGAGAGGTTTGCCTCACCTAATCCTTAGGAAAGAAATAACGATGGTGTTCTCATAGAATGCATCCTTCATAGACACAACATGTCGATATAATTTATAGAAGGCCATCTACGATGCTTAGATGGTTCATATGACACAAGGTCCTAACATTGGTATGACCCAAGTGCTGCTACGCTAATTTCTTAGTTTCACTTTGTTTTAAAGGAGATCAACATTCCCCCAACTTGTATGCATTACTGGATTCATCATAATCACTAAAAGAAACAAATTTAAACCCATAATTTATTTCCTTAATAACCACATCAATTTTACCACAACTCCATGTTTTAGTTAGTGTGAGTAATACAACATATTAAAGTAGATTTGGTCCTATTCTTGGAACATGAAAAGATTCTCCAAACTTGGTGTTTTTGATAAAGGCCATCCACATCTATAAATTGGTGAGGGAAAGTCATCACTAATAACAACTTTTTCTTCATTATATTTTTATTAATAATTAGAGTAAGTCTATGGAGTTAACAAAAAAAGGGAGGACCAATATGCATTGTGAGTGTTCATTAAGCTCTATTGTATTTATTGGTTGAGATAATGAATCATGGCACTAGCATTTCCGTATAAAACACATAAAATTTAGTTGAAAGGATAAGAAATAGGTTTTCTACCCTAGAAGAGGAACATCATGCACACATACTTTATACTCGTTGAAAAACCAATAAGAAAAAAAAATAAAGAACATTAAAAGATAAAAGAATTGAAAACCTTAAAAACATATTCTTGTCTTAAAAACTAGTGTTTAAAAACCTTCACTATTAACTTTGAAATAAGATATTACATTCACATTATCTATAATACCATATTGATATCACAAAATGATAATAAATTTATGATAAATATTTCAAATCCAAAAAATTTATAAAACACTTACTATAAAAAATAAATTGATAATAAATATTTCAAATCCAAGAAATTTATAAAATACTTACTATTGATTATTGAATTTTTTTTGCTTATCTTGTGTATCTAAAAAAACATTAAATATAAAAAAAAAAACAACTTCCATGGATAAAGCAAACTTTTTAAAAGTGTCGTTGTGCAAAGAATAAAGTCTATATTCAGTTAATGAGCTCATATTATACTATATTCATATATTCACCTATTAGTACTATTATTTTATTTTTATATTATTTGATATATGAAATAGAATTATGGATGATTTTAGGTTGTCATTGGTTTGGTACATCAATTTGGAAGCTGTGAACCATATTCAAGCTCCTCGCTTATTTAGATGTTTACGTAATTCTCCTTTTTATATAGTATATTATTTTTTTTCATTTTAAAAAATTAATTGGATTATAATATTTAGTTAATAAAATGATAATTTTTATTAAAAGTGAGAGTAAATACAATATTGTGACTTTCTTTTTCTTTATATAGTATATTTGTTATTTTTTTTAAAATTTTTTTTGTTAATAATGTTTAGTAAATAAAATTATATTTGAGAGTCAATATAACAACTATATAAAGTCATTACAATAATATTTTTTATCAAGGAGAAGAATTTGAATTTAAAAATAACAACTATTCTGTCCAACCATTCAAAATAATCTCAATTTTCTAAATAACAAAAACTTATATATATATAAACATGCTAACTTTATTCAATAAATTATCTATTCAATGTGCATATTAATATTATTCAATACACTCATATCTACAATTGGACAACCAGATCTACAATCAACATAACTTTAATCACATAAAAATTGACAACAACAAAATTGAAAGCATTGTATGAAAAATACACAAACCTGAAGGGAACCGAGGGAAAGTATGAGAAGCCCAAGTGCTCTGTGAACTTCAACATTTGCATTCAACTTATTGTACAGAACAATTCCAAAAGCCACTCCAACCGCTCCAAGGATGAACCCAGAAATTTGAATAAAAATGTGCAAATAAAACCAAGTTGGGTTCCATTGTCGCAAATGTCTGGCTATCATCACACCTACAGGCAGCAAAATTCCCCAACCCACTAAGTTTAGGATACCATGGTTTATTCGTAGATTATCTGGAAGTCTTGACTGTGAAGATATGCCTGCAAAATAGTAAGAGAAATAAAGTCCAGTAGTTGATAAGAAAGAAAAAATTGAGAGATTTAAGGAAAAAAAATTGCCCGAATTCAGATTTATAAAAGGATGATGACTGTCTAAAACATACCTGTGGAGAAGTCGAGTACAGTGGAAATTCTATCCTGATGTTGAGGCAATACGTTATTAGATGGCAAGATATTTGGAGGACCAATAGCATAAAGGATATTTGCTGATGTCAGAGGCATGCTAAAATTGAGCTGAAAGACCAAGAAAATAGTAGACCCTTGTAGCAGAATAGAGGTATAATTATTAACAACATCTAAGTTTCCTTGATCTGCCACAACCAAGGATGGTGATTGGCCCCCAAGATAATATTGTTTACTTATTCCAGAACCACTTTGGTCAATCCAACCAACAATTGCACTAGATCCCACCATCAAACCGTTCTTTGAGAACCCAATACCAACCCAACTATTCATGTTTGGTGCCGACAGTAAGAAGCTCCAAACATTTGTGTCGTTTTGTGCATACTGCAATGAAAAAAAAAATGTATTCATAATTACTATATACTTTGAAATCAACACAAATATGTACTCTCTAGTTCCAATTTTGAGCCTATCTCAACTTCTTACACAACAACACAACACATTGAGAAATGTTTCCAAGAAAACACAACACTTACACAACACCTTGAACAAAATTTTGGACCTTAAAGCTATGAATTGGGATATGATTTATTTTCAAAAATTAATAATATTCTGAAATTTCCTATAGCAATCACATGAAACTAAATTTTTCCTATAACAATCGCATGAAACTAAATTTAAGAAGCCCCTGATAGTGATCGTGATGAAAAAATTGTGCACAAAACAATTTCAGTAACAAAAGATGATAAAATTCATCTATAATCATAGCTTATGTAATGAATGTTAGGTTTAAAAGTTGGAAATGTGCCGATCACTTTTGCAGCTAAGTGTTTTTGACAAGATTTCTGCTTACAGTTTTGACAAATGAGTTTGGATATAGCGATGTGTATGTTATAGTTTCTGCCATGATAACTTTATATGTTACATTAACATGAGATTTCAGTGAATCGGATATTTAGTGAAGATATTTTAGAGTCCAGGGAAGGATTCTCACTGGAAAGCATATGGGGCATTTTAGAATCTTCAATTATCCCTTCCAAATTGTGGGCGGATCACTCTTTTTTTGAACCAATTTCTTGGAAAATCTGGAATTTAATTTATATTAGTTTATCAAACGTTTAGTATGGATTAGATTTAAATGTGGCTCATTTTTATATCCATATTTAAATTTAGGAATATGCAAATTAAATATATTAAGTTTAGGTCAGTGTATATATGTGTTAAATTTAGGTAGGGTTAATTTGTTTATTGGATAGAAAAAGAATGATCAACTCACAATCAGATTGGATGGAAGAAGAATAATCTAACTCACAATGAGATGCTTATCACTAAGTTTATGTTAAGCTTGGTCTAGCTTGGTTTTTTCCATCCTTAATCCCTTCCCATGAAGTTTGACCTGATACCTAGAAGAGACTAAACCCTAGTCAAATCAACTGATCTACACCTCATAAGTAAAATAAATTGAACTATTATTCTTAAAAAATTAAAACTAAATTTCATGTTATGCTTCCCAAACTCAAAAAGAGTTCAACCTTCTCTTTCTCACAAAATTTTTCAATAAATGCACTATATATACCAATGATTCATCCCAAAAAATTATAAAATGCAATTTTATGTACACTGGGATTATATTATACATTGCACCATTGAGTTATTTTGGAGACACCCATGAAGAAAAAATTCCAACAAAAAATAAGCTACTAATGAATTATTGAAATACTCGTATTTGTTGGGTATGAGTTACATTTTTTCCATGACTAGGTGTATCTCTTGTTACCATGTGTTGGGCGCATCATGAGGTTGTAGGGGGTGGTAGGCCCCTTTGTCGGGGGTTTGCAAGGGGGCGGTAACCTCGCTGCATGGGGCTCGAGGTAGCGCCCAGAAAAAATTGTTTCAGTCAAACTCAATAATGGTTGGACAAACCCAAGGATGGTGGGCAAACCCGGCCACACATGGTTTTGGGCATGATGGTTTTTCCCATGGTATTTTGTAGATTTGGTCAAGTGAACTACGATTATGTTCTAATCTATGGTTAATGGACCAGGGTTTATGAATAGTTCAATATGTATATAATGTATTGTAACATTGAAATGAATACAATGAAAAATCAATTTGATTTTCCCGGTTTTGGGTTTTAGGAGAAAATATCTGTGTATATTTTACATGTTCGTTCTATTGTATATTTTTTTATTTTTAAGAATTTATTTACAGTAATAAATTATAGGGTTAAAATCTACAATATTTTGTTCTTAATTTTTTAATATTTAAAAAAAATATAATCTTTTTGAAAATTTTAATGCGGCTAATTCCATATTTAAAAGTAATGGAGTATTATGTTGATCAAAGTATATGTCAAATTACTAGAGGTATATATATATATATATAGATATAGATATTTTATGAATTCTAATTGACATTGTTTAAATAATTGGAAAGATATTGATAAGTAGAAAATATACATATTCACCCCCAATTGGGGTGTGGATTGGTAGGTCGGCTCTCCTATTAGCAATTATGACAGAGGCCTTGGTAATCAAGCCCACCACCACCCACATGAGTTGCAAGGGTGGAAAGGTGTCCTTCAACATGCAATAAGGGGCTAGGTGTAAGGACAAAGGCATTCGAAATGTGTTAAAAGTGTTGTAGTGGATGGTGTGGGGGTTATGTTGTGAAGGAAAAGGCTAGTGCAAGTGTGATTGCAGAGCTCTAGTTCCTCCTTAGCGTTCACTCGTGGTGATTCTATATTATGTTAACGGTTCCTTTTCCACCTTTCTTGACATGATATTCTTGATTCAAGGCATTTGTGGCCATTTTTTTTAGAAATCTTGGGAGTATGAGGGTATATGGTCAACCTTGTACATGTAGTTGTTAGGTAAAGGAGGGTCTTGGGTTAATAGGAAAGGAAATTCGGGCATGGTCGGGATTATCCTATGGTCTCTTATCCTTGGGGATTCTAGTTATGCTCTCGGCATGCACCAGGGTGAGATTCATTGGATTCAGGGGAATAGGTCTGGGTGGGTTGAGTTGGGTTGGGAAGATAGCCCTCTTTCTGGAGTATTTATGGTCGACAGGCATTTTCTCTACACCTATAAAATGTCGAGATTAACTCGCATGAATTACCCTGTTTCTGCGAGGAGGGAGAAGGAACTGTGGGGTTTGACTCAGGAATGGGCTAAGGGAAGGGTGGATTCATGATGGGTGGGTTATTCCTTTGTATGGGTTGGGGTTGCTTGGTGATTGCAACAAGAATGGGTATGGGAAGAAGTGGTCGAGCCACTCCTAGGTCGTAGATGTGAAGCCGAGTCAGGGAACCACAGATCTTTGTCAAAGCATTTGCCAGACTCGTAGGGGAAACTGGGCCAACTTGCATGACATGTAGAGAGTTGGGGTGTGGGAAAACAACCTTATGCATATCTCGTGGAACGAGAGTATTTTTCATTACGATGAAAAGAAATATAACTTGTTTTATTTCCTGGAATTATGTTGTTGTGTTGATCATTGGAAAGGTAAGCTTTTGAAATCAAGAAAATGTTGTCAGTATCACCCTCTCACACTCACATAGGCATTGCATAGCCCTTCGACCGAGGAGAAAAATATTATGGCTTCATCTAAGAGCTTTACTGCGAGAGGTCGAGGTCAGAAAAACAAAGGTAAAGAGGTTGATGATAAACCTAGTTTGTCCTTGGGTAAGCCATGAGGAAGGAGGCCCATAGTGGGAATAATTCAAGATATCGCGCAAGCTTATTATGAGAATACAACAGAGGAAATTTAGAAGTTGATCGAGAAGTGGGAAAACGACCTCAATCATAAGGCTGGCACGATGGAAATGGAAGCAGAAGAATGGAGGGGCCTTGTGCTCGATCCTGGGCAAATGTGAGGCAAAGTGACTTATTTTTGTAGAAATTTGAATAACTGATATGTTATCCACAGAGATTCTCCTGATCACACACGATTTTATCTTCATGCACAATACAAAATCTCTTCTACCATTGATCATCACATGCGGAAATAAAATCAATTGCATGCAGTCATTAAAGCCATAAAAATTCACACATATGAACACAGTATGTAATGGGAAAGCTTAAAGCTGAAAACCCCCAACTATCTGTATATCATATGTGTCATAGAGATCATGTAACAATCATCATACAAATCTCCTCACAAGATCTCAGTATAATCTCCACTTGCTACACACTAATCAAGCTAGATCTAGCAAAACACATGCTCCAATCTCTGCCACTTGATAGCCTGCCTCTACTGCGCAATCTCTGCTGAAGAATGCCTCTTGATGAGAATGAATTACCCCAGCCTTGCTCACGCAGTATTTATAGGCATCTCTACAAATTTTTGGATGCAAACCATGCATCACTTATAGTCACAACTGATAGTCACACTTGCCCTTTCACCTATCTCTGCACTGGTCTCCACTGAAACTGTCCATGCACTGAAGTTAACTGATGTATTCTTTAGTTGATTTATGAGTTTATAATTAGTGAATTAATTAATAATTAATTCACACCACTCTCACTAGTGTATCAATCAGTTAGACTAGATACAACTAGCTCAACTATGTTTAGATTAGTTAAACTGAACACAACTCCATTAACTTCCTCAATCAACTCCACCAAACTCTGTCACATGAGTTCTAACTGAAGTATCCATGCAATAGCTCCACATAACCCTTAGGAATAGTGTAATTCCTTCTGTCAGCTCTTGTGCCACAACTGTGCACTTAACTGAAGTGCTCCAAGAGAATAAGATAATGTTTAAAGTCAAAATATTATTAAGAGCTAATAATATTCGACATATCTATTTTTAGACTAGCAATCTAAAAATAGATTCTGCCCAATATGTATAAAAATAGAAATCCATATATTTTTCCAACTTGACCAACCATCCATAAATAGCATCCCGCAACTTATAGAATATGCTCCATATGTCTAAAAATAGACTTTGCGACAAAAATCACCTGTGTGGCGCCCACCTAGTTTAGGTGATCACTTTCCAACTAGGATCAGGAATGATGTTTCAGGATGCCTCCTTCACTGTTTCTTGTTGCAATCTTCAACAAGTTTAAACAAACCATGTTCTTATATTGGTCCATGAAGGGAATTCTAGGCAAAGCCCTCGAACAGATTTCAATGAGCTTAGCCACAATTGTTCAGGATTTTCCAGATTATAGAAATAAGTTTGACAAGCTCAAATTCCAGCTACAGAAACAAGATGGGTGCCACACGTGCATTGAGTATCATCTCCCATGCATCTCAAAACTGACTGAGCTCCTCGACAATTCGATGCAGGACCTGGCGCCAGTCGAATCAGCCTCGGTTGAGGATGCAGAGTAATTTCAGGTTGCTCTTAATTTTAGTTTTTTGATCTTAAGTTTATATGCAGACATCATTTATTTTTTATGGTTAATGAGTCATGCCATTAGGAAAGTAAAATATAGTTTACGTATCAACATCCATTCACCGTTAGCTTGATAGCTTGATATGATAGACTAAGAACCTTTTTTTTTAGATGGCATACCACGCCATTAGGTGGCCAACAAAATTGGTTTCCCGCTCAGGGAAAGTTGAGGCCACCTAACAATATTTATCTAGCTGTAACTTGCTATTGAAAATTAATCAAAATGGAGGTAATACCAAGCTTACAAAAAAGAGAGAGTAGAAAATATACATATTCATAATAAATTACTTTGAAGATGATTAGCTACATCAAAATATAATATGAGAGAAATCATAAATTAATTAAATTATCACAAATATAATCATGAATTCCTTTCAAGGCTTCTGTTGCTCTTTTTTCTCATAAAAACCTTTCCCAACTGAGAAAAAGACGTTGCCACCCCTGTTTTTGTGCATAAACCAACACAAATAATCCAAATTTTTTGTTGCGATCACTCAAAGCCTCCAAACTTCAGTTAAAAGGTCACATCAAGCTTTTGAAAGCTTTCAACTCCCAGCAAACCCTTTTCCACAGCAAATTTCCTAAAAAATACAGGTATTCCTCAAAAAAAGACCTATCCATCCATCTAAAAGAAGTATAATGTTGAATTGAAACCTTTTTAAGCCTGTTTTCCTAAGGAATAGCCTTATTTCTTCAAAAATTCATGTATGTTATAACTTGATTATTCCCACAGGTTCTAAAGACTGTAATATGTTTTTGAAGCAAATTGAATAGAATTTAGGTATCTGCAAACCTTAAAGAGCCCTCTGAAACATCCAAAGCCTTTCTACAATACTCAGAAGCCTTTGGCATAAGATTTTTTTTTTTTTTAGGACTGTTTCATCAATAGAAAAGTATAGTAAACACTTGTTAGCTTTTCCTGAGTCTGTAAAAGTTAAGAAATTGATTTTTGAAACAAGATTGATAGTTTGAGTCAGAGAAACCCAAATGTTACCTGTTGCAGTCCAAGAGAAAACTTTTTTATACAAAAAATACCTTTTGTAAACAATTTAATCTTATAGAAGTGTGTTAAAAACCTAAGTACAAAGTCAAAACCTAAAATTATTAAACGTTCGAAAGCCTTACCTAAGGAAGAAAAAGGAAAATACATAGCTCTTTTTAAGGAATTTTAGGATGTATTTGCCTGGAGTTATGAGGACTTAAAATACTATGACACTAGCATAATACAACATAAAATACCTCTAAAAGAAGACCAAAAATCTTTTAAATAGAAACTAAGAAGGATCAATCCTACTTTAATGCCTTTAATTGAGAAAGAGGTAAAAAGAATGTATGATGCCCAAATAATTGCACCAATCAGATATTCTGATTGGGTTTCTAATCTCATTCCCACTAGGAAAAAGACAACTGTGTGTTGATTTCAGAAATTTAAATAAAGTGTCCTTAAAAGACAACTACCCTCTCCCTAAGATGGATCACATTCTATAGAGGGTGGTTGGTTCTTCCAGAATTTCATTGTTAGATGGATTCTCTGGATATAACTAGATTCTAGTCCAACCAGAAGATCAACCTAAAACTTCTTTTACTACCCCATGGGGGACTTTCATGTATGTGAAAATGCCCTTTGGGTTAATGAATGCAGGAGCCACTTTTCAAAGAGCTATGGATATAGCCTTTGCAAAGGAAATTCATGAATTCCTAGTGATTTATTTAGATGACATTACTATATTGGCAGAGTATAAATTCAACAAAATCTTTCTTTGGCACTATGATCCTTATGGTATAATAAGAAAAATGAGAGTGAAGTGTAAATTGAATCCCTACATCCATGAAAAAAAGCCTGACATTGAGAAATTTTCTAACCAATCTGAATTATTAGAAAATACATTAGTAGAAGTTGATCAACAGAGTGATACTAGTCACATTTTGCAAACTTCAGCTCAGGAAGACAGAGGTACAAAAATAAATAGGGAAGAAGACTCATACATTGCTGAAACTACCATGGAAACCAAGTTTAAACTAAGGTATAGCAAGAAGCTTAATACAAATCCAGCAGATAAATAAAAGGAAACAATTGAGGTTATAGATACAGAGGTTCCAGATAAAGACACTGTGCCTCCCACAGAGATTGAAATTGAGCAACAACCTGCTACTTCCAACACAAAAATGATTCAGAAACAACAGAGTTTGGAAGTTTGATCATCAAAACAACCAGAGGATAAAGATATGGATATTAAAAAATGGTATAAAGAGATCAAGGCTAAGAATGAGGAAATTAAGAATGAAATTTATTCTCAATACTTGAAACAAAATCCAGACATACAAAATAGGTTGCTTTTAGCCTTTGATTATCAAAACAAGAAATTGCTAATAACAGTACTTCAACCCACAGTGCTAGCTCCCAAAACAACATCAAATTTCAAAAATTTTGATTTTGAAATACCAGTCCAAGACATTCATCCACTGGACTAGATTGAATTTCACAAACAAAGTTCAGAAATGATATATTCTACAATGACTACAAAAAAAATGGGTGTTCAAAAGCTCCAGAATGCTTTGACAAATGTGAAAGATCAGCTCAAGGTTGAAAAAGCTTCATCATATGCTAAAGATACCAAAATCAAATCTTTAGAGGAGTTAGTGATTGAAATGGGTTATGACCCTTCTAATGTGAAAGTTGCAAAAGAATTAGTAAAAAAGAAAAATGTTGATATTGCAGCACTCAGAAAACAGTTGAAATTACCTCCTACAAAACATCCACAAGTCAAGGAGATTGTACTGGAGGAAAATCAAAAGGATGAGATGATAAATCTCATATTATAGATGACAACACAAATCAAGGAGATGGAGATTGAGATGGAAAAACTAGTCCAAGAAAAAGAAGCTGCCAAGACACAAAATTTCCCTCCTACTTTAATTCCTATGGTGACAAAAACAATACCATCCACTCTAGCAGAAGAATTAGCTCCAAAGGTTCCATTGGCTACAACAGTACCAATAACATCATCTACTACTTCTGCCACTGATTCTTCTACTATAGCAGTATAGAAATAAGATGAGGCCAGGAAATTAATAAAATAAATGGAGGATATGTCCATACAAAACAATGAAATAAACAAGTTGAAGTAGAAAATCAAGAATCTTGAAGATGCCAAGAAGTTAGCACAGATTAATGCTAAAACTGAAGAACAAAAGGCTAAAAGGTTAAGTGAACAACTCAAAAAGTTAGAAACAGAGTTGACCTTAAAAGAGCCCATGACACATATTAAAAATCAACTATGGTCTAATGTCATTGAATCAGTCAATGATACTTGGTCATATATACAAGTGATTTATGAAGAGAAGGATTTTCTCAAAGCAGCTAGAGAAGAAATACAAAAAATCAAAGATGAACTGGGCACCAAACCTGAAGAAGCATTGGAAATTTTTAAGTTCCTCAATTCTAAAAACAAGCAGGAACTGGATGAAATAGGAATAATAGACAGGACAAACTATTCTTGAGGTAATAAAAGTAATTTCCAAGAAAAATTTGATGAAACTGTTGGAAGAAAAGTGCCAAAATATGGATATAGCCATCACAAGGTTCATGGTGAAATTTGACATTTTGAGGCAAAAAGGCCTTCCAAATCTTCTGGTAATCAATGATAAATTGATGAAACAAGAAGATTATAATAAAAAGATAAGGGAATTTGCCAAAGAACAGGTGAACAAATCAGATTGGCAAGGGATTCCAACAGGTAAAGTTTTGCACAAAAGCACTGAAAAACTTTTTTACTTACAACATGAAGTAAAACACCTTTTTGTGGTCAATTCAACCTTTGCAAAGTACACTGAAGTTGATGAGAACTTCAGGAAACTCATGAAGATCAAATTACAAGAGGAAGAATTTTAGGAGAAGGTGATAGATTTTCTATAAAAATAAGTTTGCAGTAAGAAAAAATGAAAAAAATGAGCTGCTGTTTTTACTACATAGTAAATAGTTTTTAAGACAGTTAAACAATTTTCAACAGTCATAGTGTATTAGGTTAAAGAGTATTAGTTGAAAACGAGTATCAGGTGAAAGAGGAAGACTAAAATAGATTGAAGATCAAATTTCCAGTGTGTGGGACACCTTAAATGCCTAGCTACAACCCAAATCCAAAAAACGGACTATTTAATTTCAATAAATATGACAACCAACAATTTGTTAGGCAACTGTCACTATCTTTTTGTAAAAAGATATTTTATTTTCCAAGAAAAATTCCTAAGGTTGTTCTAGGATATTTTGTACTACTTTTTGTATAAAAACTTCATCATTTGAAGTATTAGTGTGGATTAATTGCTGAATATTTCTATAGCTATAATATTCTAAACCTAAGGTATCAAGTTCAAGTCAGAAGACTGGATCTCAAGCAATAAATCATCATATTACTAGATTCATGTGTTGGGCCACTGAAGTGAAGTATTTTCTTAATGTTATTTGTTAATTTTCTTATGTTTTTCATCCATTCATGAATGTGTTCTAAATTTTAATGTGAAATCAGGAATTGTTATATCAGAATTTGTTAAAAGCACTCTGTTATTGACTGGTTTTCATTTAAATGTTTTCTGCTGATATCTGGACTAGGGAACCCTTAATTGCTCCCTAATTTCGATTGACCTCTCATTTTTCACTCCTTATCCGGATCAAAGAATTCTTAATTACTCTTTATCCCGATTAAAACCATTTCACCATCAGTCTTTGAAGATCTAAAGTGACTCTACTATCTTGCCTAGTGAAAATTTGACTTTAGACCTTGATCCTGATCTTTCTGCTTGACACGTTGACTCCATCTGCCCAATGGAAAAAATATATATAGCTATCCATTTTAGTAAGTGATTTTCCCACCAAACCAATCAAAACCACAAAAACAATTTGCCCTATATAACTAGCCTAAAATCAGATATAAAAACAAAGTTAAATCTTATAGAGAGAGCCCTCTCTGAGCCTTAGGAAGGCTAGATCCCAAAGCTTAAAAATAGGTTTGTGGTTAACTCTGATATTCTTTAAACTATAATAAAAAATCTCACAACTTTGAGAATTATTAGAGTGATATCAGATTAAAAAAATGCATCTCAAACATTCATATATATTTTTAAATATATTAAAAAATTAATATTGCCAAAAAAAAAAAAAATTATCTGATATTTGAATAACAATAAATTTAGATGGTTTAATAGAATATTTAAGAAAATTAGAAATTTTATATAAAATTAGAAAATATTGATTACTATTGATACACATATTTAATGTTATTTAATGTTCAATTTTAAATAGAAATAAAAAATAAATAAATCTAATAATCATCCAAAATGCTATAGTAGATTAAAAAAATACATCTCAAACATTCATATTTTTTTTAAATATGTTATTGATGGTATTCGAAACTAGAGAGATAGAGTAGATAGAGGATGTATGCCTTAGATTTAATAGTCAAATCACTACCCAAAAATAAATAATATAATAATAATAATATATACATAAATGATTGTTGAGTTCTAATAATTCTTTTAATGAAATAAAAACAATATTCAAAGAATATGTCTGTCGTTACATTTTTGTTCAAAATTATAATTTCAAAGATATGTTTAGAGATATAAAAACTTATAAATAAAATTTAAATTTTATAAAATAAATATAAAAATATTAAAAAAAATAAAAATGTGCAGTATATTTTTATTTATAAAAATGATATAGTTGTTCAATAATTATAGCAAATGCAAAGAACAAAAAGTTAATAAAACAAGTTGCAAGCAAATACAACCCTTTACGATGAAGCACAAGTATATATATATATATATATATATTTAAATGATGAAGAAATCAATAATGTAAGCATTGATCTTTTAATTAAAAAATATATGGATTTTGTATACTAAATCTAATAATAGGGTCCATTTCTTGCCCTTTTCATAATTTTTTTATGAATTATTACTCTATTGGTGAGTATTAATTTTTAGATAAATATTTTAGTTATAATTATGTAATAAGTTAGTTTATGGAATTATAATCATGTAATAAGTTAATTTATGGAATTATAATGAAAAAGATAATAAATAATTCTCTATCACTTAAACTATACCTATTTGACTTTTACAATCCTAATTATTTATATAAAATCAATTTATTTTTAAAAAATAATATAATTATAGATTATTTAAATGACCTTAATGATTAAAAATATAAATTTCTAATTAAAAAAAATACATTAGTATTAACGATAAAACATTGTCTCACACGATGTTGAAAATTTGTTCTATATTTTCAACAAGTTTCAAAGATCCTATTATTACCAGGGAATTAGAAAGCTAAAGACAACAAATTTGAACACACTAACTTCAATATTTTATGTATGCTTTTTGAGAAAGGTTTAAAATTGATCAAGTATTTGTTAATAATAAAAATATGCCCAAAATCTATGTCATTCACTATAGTACAAAAAGACAAAATTATAATTGTGAAATATTATTAAGACAATTTTATGGATATCTTAATATTATATGTCAGATCGCCTTTTGTATAATGTTAACATGGCTCATCTCTGGGAAGTGTGATTCATATTTCTTTTCTTAAAATAAACCATCTGAGTTCGAAATGTCCACTACAAAATATAAATGTGATGAATGTCTATTAGCAACCATGTTAATAATTTCAGTTATTGAAAGATATATTATTGGTTTTTGGTTTGTTGAGGTTATTTGAGATGGGTGATTTTCAAGAAAGTTCTAATTATCTAGTACAAGTCTAGGACATGATGATTTCATTAGTTTTAATCTGATTTCTTCACTTCAATGATTTACGATTACCTTTCATATTCTATAATCATAAATAAATAATTTACTTAAAACAATTGAATTCAAAAAAAAATAATATCTAATTTTAAAATAACTGGTAATGTTGAAATTATGAAAAATTTAAAGTTAATTTTCTAACATAATTCACGGCATGGCTTCTGCCCTCTTAGCACAGTATTCAATGTTCAATCTATACCTTCATATAAAATACTACATTAATGACCAGAGAAAATAGAAAGGTGAGGGTGGCGAACATCATACCCGGAGGGTAAAATTGTAAGTATTCCACACAGGAGTGCAACGCAGAGAGGACGTATCAAATGGGATGGATGCCGAGAGATTTAAATTGGAAAAAACTGCGCTCCCGTTAACATTGCAGCTTTCTGACTGGCCATTCACAGTCAAGCTCATAAGTATGGCCGCCATTATCACGATCCACATGAGGTGCCTGCAAAAATACCGATCGTGAATCAATGCATCAACCTCCATAGCTTTTTTCTGGATTCTAAGGGCCTGAAATTCTACTGAAACTCAATCACGCTGTGGAGCTGTATATATGGATTATATAAGGTGAGCAGTTTATATTTTTGCATATTATCAATCAATAGCGGGAGTAGTTGCTTGCAACTCTTTTTCTGCAGTTTATATTTTTGCATATTATCACTCAATAGCGGGAGTAGTTGCCTGCAACTTTTTTTCTGCAGTTTATATTTTTGCATATTATCAATCAATAGCGGGAGTAGTTGCGTGCAACTTTTTTTCTGCAGTTCATATTTTTGCATATTATCAATCAATAGCGGAGTAGTTGCCTGCAACTTTTTCTCTGCAGTTTATATTTTTGCATATTATCAATCAATAGCGGGAGTAGTTGCCTGCAACTTCTTTTCTTTGGCAGTACTAGGGCTTTCAGCAACTCCACGATGGCTTTAATATATTCTGTGGCCATGAATGGCAGGTTTGACTGGAGAATCTCAAACTAATATTTTGGTTTTCGACTAAAGTAGGATTTCGACTTTCAAGTATTTTATTTAATATTAATGGTATAACCAAAACTTGGTTGTTGCTGGTCAGTAGCACGATAATGCTAACAGTAGGTGCAACACCATTACTAATTAGGTATAACATTATGAAGTGAGAAAGTCCAAGGTTTAGTTTGATTGGGATATTTCTGGGTTACATTTTATTTATATTAATATATTATTTATTATTATTATTTTTTGATATTTATATATAAATAAATTATTTATAAAATTTAAAATATATTATAAATGACATATTTTTAGGATAAAAGAATTACATATTTTTTATGAAAAATAATTATGATAATGTAATTGATTATTTATGGAATTCTTTGTAGAATGATTGAAGAGTTTGACTTCATCTTTAAGAAATATAAAGTGTATCTTACTTCTAACAATGTGTATTTCATTATATTTATAAAAAAATGTTTAATATATTTAATTTTTTTTTTTTTAAATATTAATTTTTATAATTTTTTTAAGCAGTAGACAATAATAAAATATTTTAAAATATAAAGAGAAGATTTATTTTAATATTAGTTTTAAATTTAAGAAAAAAAAGTTATTTTAATGGTAATTATAGTAAAATAGAACTATTTTAGATTTATTATTTATGAAAAAGGATCAAATCTTTTGATGTGTAAATCTTTTTTCAAGTTTTGAACTCAAAATGGAGGTTTGCATATGGAGGAATTTGATCACTAGTGGCCCATAATATATCTATAAGATTGTTTGTAATTTTATGAAGGAAAACAAAATTACAATATAACAAATTGAATTTAATCGTCTTAACATTTTAATTATTACTTTTATTGCAATTTTTTTAAATTAAGAAAATAATATGTTTTACTATTACTATTTTTTCATATAACTCTTCACTGCATATGTCAAATGACAATAACTTAAATGGTAACTAGTAATTTTATTCTTTTTTGCACCTGTATTCTTTATTACAAATATTGAGTTTTTATATCGTTATTAATTTAAATATAGAATTTTAAAATATCATAATTATGGTTATTTAACTTTTAAATTTCTTATGTGATATAAACATAATTTTTTTTCAAAAAAATATTAAAAATAAAATTGCAATATAAAAACTTGAATTCAACTAATTTATTATTTCTATTAATTTTTAATTCAAGAAACATTATAATATAAAATCTTATCAATTTAATGCCATACTATAACATGTCTTCCATATTAAATTATAATAAAAAAATAAATACTTAATAACAATTTCATAAGATACCGTTCAAACATATATATATATATATATATATATATATATATATATATATATATATATATATATATATATATATATATATATATATAATGTACATAAAAATACTACAAAATGTCTAGCATATTAAATTATATAATATAACTTCAAAAACAACAAAAACTTTGATAAACATTTAATAATATACAATTAAAAATAATATATTAAAATAATATCTAAAATATAAATAAAAATTGTCAAAAATAAAGAAAAAAAGGGTTAAAAATACTACACTATAATATATCAAATAAATTACTATATATTCATCACATTATTAAAAAATTTTGATTAGTGTGAATCTGGTATTTCTCAATAATTTAACTTTTCTCTTTTCTCATTATAAGATTTATTTATTTTTTTTTAAATTTTTATTATATATATTTTCACTTTCATATTTTAAAATTATTTTTATTTTAATTAAAACTAATTATTTTTATAAATTTATATTTATTTCAAAATATAAAAAAATAAATTTATTTCAGTCATCATAATCAACATTTATAAAAACATTTATATTTACACTCATATGAATTTCAACCTTTCAATAACAAAGGGACTAGTTTCCTCTAACCCTTTTAGTTTGCCTGGTGTGAGGGGCTCGTCATCATGACTCTTTTCATTTAAGCGGGTGTCTGTATGTCGTGTCCATAAATTTTTTTTTGTATAGCTGTTCTATAATTAGGGTGCAAAATTGATTTATTTATATTTTAGTATAAATTTATTAAATATATATATATAGTCAAATGGATGTAGTTTCGGTGGCGGGGAGAGTCACTATTATTTTCTCCATTCCAATTTTAGTTCCTCTAAAATTAATATGCTAGCTTTTTGAAAATAACTTCCACATAAAAGATAACTAACTCCCTTAAACACAAATAAATTTTCCATAAATATAACTAGTATCCATTAAAAAAATACAAATTTTTACATTTTTCTTTATAATAAAAATCACAAATATCCATCATATTTTATCTTTAAAATACTATAATCCGTTGTCCACCTCAACCCTTAATTCACCAATATTTTATTCCATGTCATAAAGGTTGTTTAAACCCTTGGTTTTACAAATCAAAACACCAAAAGAAATTCCAATAATCTCACACCATCAACGATGCAATCATACATATATTTGAAACAATAAAAGTTTCAATCCATATGTTCATGACAAATTCTCTCGAGCTTTATTATGACTATTAAGGGTAGTTACTCTTTATAATCATCAACCTTAGATACAATACTCTCTTAACCATTCTCCAACTTCCTTTTAAATGTTATCCAACTTTAGTAGTCTAATACTAATACAAAGTATTTCCAACATGAAGATTATTCTCTTTTTCAATGAGTCATTTATTTATACAACGAAGGAAATTATAAATTATGGAGAATATATATATATATATTATAGGTATAAATTATGGAGAATATATATATATATATATATATATATATATATATATATATATATATATATATATATATATATATAATTTTGAGATATATATGACATATATATTTTAGGTCATATTGATAGGCAGCGAAAACGGTTATCCTATATCAAAGAATAATTGTTAAGCAACACCATGCAATAATTAATGAGTAGGGGAATAAATGCATATCATTAATAAAGAGTGAATGCTAAGCATTAAGAGTTGGTTAATTAATTGTTTGTGGATTTTTGGATTTTAATATATAGAATTGGAAGATTAGAAATGATTAATGGAATTTTTATTCTTATTTATTGAGTGTTAATTTTGAGAAAAATAGAGTGTGTGAGCTTTATCTTATTATTATAATGTTGAGATTTCTTTCGAAATCCTTAGTCTACTATTGAATACTCTTGTTAATAGCACGTTGAATCTATAATGTATTGCAATAATTTAATTGTTCAATAAATCATTTAGTATGCTTTAGAGTATTGAATTTTTTTCTCAAAAAGGTTTTCTCAAAGAAATTGTGTTGTTTAATAGTTATGTGTTTATGGGTTGTTAATTTTATAATTATGTTTTGTTTTGTTTTCTTTGTTTGTTTAATAGTTATGTGTTTATGTGTTGTTAATTTTATAATTATGTTTTGTTTTGTTTTCTTTGTTTGCACTCTTTTTTCATTGAATAATGTAGAATGTGTATTTCATATTTTTGTTTCTTTTTATTTGGTAGGAAAGCTTGAGCACCTTGGATTCAAGGTAGTGGGAATATGAATTTTTTATTTAATCTTGGTTTGAGTGGGAGATTGTACAAAAGGAAATATTGTTGCAGGGAAATGATGAGCACACTTAAATTAGAAATGGAGAAGTTTAATGAAACTACTTTTGGATTTTGAATCTCAAGGTGGAGAATATTCTATTATATTGAGACCTTGGATTGTAGTATCTAGAGCTAAACTTGTTGGTATGAAAGATGAAGAGACGATGATGATGGAGAGAAATGTGAGAAAAATTATGAGTTTCTATTTTACTAACTCGGTATTATGGTACTATTGACGATGTTGGATCCGTCAACATTCAAGGGGCCTCCCTAATATGCATTAGAGGAATTTTGAGGTTTAAAATGGGCCTCCTAAAGAAATTATAAAAAAATAGTGGAAATAATAAAATAATATTTGATTACATCATCAAATTTTAGAGGGAAAAAATAAAAAACTACTTTTTCAACTCATATTTTCAACTTATCTCCCAAAGTTTTTACTCAAATTTCGAGAGGGAGTACTCGTTGGATGTAAAATTTAATTCCCCATCGAAGGAGTACCCATGTTGCATACTTTCGATGGGTCCTGCTATACGAAAAAATGAGAAATACATGAAAAACATGATTGTAATCACGTGTTTTTATGTATATCTATTTTTTCGTGTAGAACGATCCATTGAAAGTATGCAACATGGGTACTTCTTGGATGAGGAATTAAATTTTGCATCCAACGAGTACTCCCACTCAAAATTTGAGTAAAAAATTTGGGAGATAAGTTGAAAATATGAGTTGAAAAAATAGTTTTATTATTTTATTATTTTTTAATCTTTTTGTCCTTTTACTTAAAAAATGGTGAATCATCCCCCATGCTTGAAATCATCATCTTGAATACTATTGGTTCCTATAAAGTTTATTTTTTATTTACATTTTTCTTAGGGGGCCCATTTTAGACCTCAAAATTCCCCTAATGGTGTTCCCAATTAGACCTCACACCATTTGGGATAAGAGCCTCATCTAGAATATGGCCCAATTGCTGATTTCTTAAGATTTTCCTTGGCTCTAACTATCAGCAAGAGAGAGGAATTCATATGTGCCTTCGAAAAGAAAGTGAGTGTGCTCGATGAGTATTCAATTGTAGGTGTGTTGAGGTTATTCTACTGCAGAAATGAAGAGAAGTGAGCCCCTAAAAGAGAGGTAATAATACTGCCCTAATAGAGACACACACATACAAAAAGTATCTATCTAGCACCCAACAGAATAGTCCACAAGGATGCGACAATCATGACAACTAATACAAGAAGAAATATCTATCAAACATCCATCGGAATAGTCCACAAAGATGTAATATTCATAGTAAGCATTATAACACATTATCAATATGATAAGTACTAAAATAGACAAAATAGTTTAACTACTTTAGCACAGATGAAAGAAAACATGAATTGTAACAAACATCCACAAAATAGTCTTACAAATATTCATAATCCATGCATGAAGAGCATGTTGGCCATTAGGATTTTGATATTAAGTAGAAGTCCCAAGACACATGTATACAGTGAACACTAATAACTCCAATAGTGGAGCATTGGAGCCACTCCTTGCTCCCGAAAAGAACTCGCTTGTCTCTCTAATGACTTGTGGGAGGAGCTAAGGTGAAATTCCCTTGCTCATAAAATGAGGGTGTATGTATAACCAATGGGGAGGTGATGCTTCACCTTCGTTGTGACTCTTTGACTACCATAATGATTGTTTGACTTCCCACGAATTTTCATATTTACATGAATCTTCATATTATTTACATGTCCTTTGGACTTACACTTTACAACACATTTTCAAATAAGGAATTACATAATCCACAATAATGATGTGGCATATGATGACTCATGACATGACGTGACATGACACTGGTGACATGGACGACTTGATGACATGGCAATGTCAAGCCACTTTTGTAGCTCCTTGTTATATGTCTTCTTAAGAATGCTCTTCTACCCACCTCCATATGGATTAGAGGTAAGGAGTCTTCAATGATATCAAGTCTTGAGTTGTGGTCACAAAATGGTGTCACTTTTCTTTCTCTTAATTGATCAAGTTGCATAATCAACTACAAATATGTATTCTAACATGTTTCTCTTCTTCATATCCTTATTCATCATCCTTTGATGATATGATAGGGTACCCACATCTGCAATTCACTCATGACGAGACGACATCAATCCGATAAAACCATAGTCTAAGATGATACATGTTGATCCAGTAACTGAGATGGAATAGGGTGGGAGGGTGAGGGAGAGGCTCAGTGACTATGCAATTGCGTAGCTCAGGAAATAAAGGGTGAAGATTGAGCCTTAAGACTGCAAAATGCACAGTTTAGGCTGGATTGGGCAGGAATATTATGTAGTTTTAGAGCTCAGTGAGCCAGGTTAGAGGGTTGAGCATTGATTCTACCCACTGCACAGTTATGGAAGGTAGATTAGACCCGGTGATTACAAAATTGTGTAGTTCAAGAGCTCAAGAGCTGGGCTTGAGATCAGAGATTGCTTAATGCATAGTTGGGGCTAGAATGGAGGCCAAGGTCTAGGCTTGAGCATTGAAACTACGAAGTGCATAGTCCTAGGAGGCAGGAACTACACATTGTGAAGTGTCAAGAGGTAAGGTTGCAACTTGAGGGTTGGAATTGCACAATGTGCAGTTCAGGAAGGTCATATGAGGCTAAGTTTCTCGGTTAGAAAGTTTTCAGGATTTGACTAAGTGTGGCATCGATGAAGCTGATGTGAACATTGATAATACTTGACTATGATCACACACTTAGAACACTTGACGTCACAACAAAATAGCTTGTCTAAGGGACATGAACAACATACTTCCCTCAATGTGACAATTGTATGACGACATATGACAAGTGCGACAAAAAAAATACACTTTGCGACGATCTTGATGACACTTGCACAACAATGCTTAAAACTTTGGGAATGAGTGTGACGAATTTTTACATGTTATTATCAACTCATTTTCACAAATAGAACTCATTGAAACCACGAAAACAAGCTTATATACATCGTGCGATGCTTAACATACGAAAATACAACATTTTTATTTTCTCGCAAAAGGGACCAATACACGTAGAGAAAACACATGGAATGGATTTCATTTTTTGTGATGAAAATATAGAATACCAAGGTATGCTTCGAAATTTGGTGTAGGAAAAAAAATTGGAGGGTGTTGTAGCAACGACAACACTTGATGACGCACTCGTAGAGTTCCAGGTTCTTTGTCTTGGTTGAATCTTCTGTGCAAGGTCTTAGTTCTTCAAGGAGTATTGATTCATTGTGAAAATCACTTTGGCCTCCCCACTTACCTCATGAATAAACATGGCCCCCTTTGTACCTTCTTTGTTGAACAAAAAATAAGATTAAAAAATATCACAATGTTTCGAATTGGAAAGGGTAGTGAAGTTTGCAAGCTTTAGATTTTCAAAGTATAATTTTTCATCTGTGGTGTTGCTCCACTGCCAACAGCCCTAGACAGTACCCCAGTGGAGTCAGTACAAGAACACAAACATGCTCGTTTGCTAGAGAGCTTGTGCAGTGCCCCAACAGATTTTCTTGCTTCACCTCTCTCCATAGGAAGAATTTCTATTCTTTCACCTTTATTTATATGTTTAAAGAGGATTGTGCATTGGAAATTATTCATTTTATGGGTAGAAGAGGGATCCCGACTTATTGAGAGTAGGCGAGGTTGTTCCTTAAGAGAAGCATATAGAGACCTATGAATTAGGTTTACTCATTTATATTTTTTCCCCTTTTTCTCTTCTACTAATTGGATAAGCATGAAAATACAAAAATATAGAGAATCGAGTGTGGGCATAATTTTTCTTGAATAGACACAAATATCATGGTTTGACCAAAAATCTCCTTACGCACGATCGTATTTTCCGTCAGAAATTCATCGACCAAAATATGTAACCAACACAAAGAAGGAGGAATGAAGTTTAGCCAAATGTTGTAGTGTCACAAGGTTCTTTTCAATTCAGCCACACAAAAATAATACAAAAACACATTCACACGCGACACTTATTTACATAATGAAAACAAAACACAAAAAAAAAAAACAAACAAGCAAGAAAAGAAACTATGTACAGAGGGTAGGGAACAACCCTAGATCATCATTGAAAATAATTTTTTAAGTCTTGGCTATTAACAGGAAGAGATTCAATCTTCCCGTCTAATGATTGAATGCAATATGTGTGTTGGTAAATTTTTTCATGTATGGTGAATGGTCCAATCCACAGGGATTGGGACTTAGTGTGTTTTCCTTTGTCCTTGTGGGATTTTTCCCACTTCAAGACTAGTTCATCCACACCAAATTCATTTCTCCTTGAAAAATTCTTGTCTAACCACATCTTGATACGACTTTGGTGATGAGAAATTTTTTATTTTTATTTTTTGTCTTTCTTCCTAAAACTTGTGAAGGGTGTCTATCCTATGTTGAACCAATAAGCATGGATTTCCTTGGTATTCTTGTGAAAGTTGGAGGGCACGAAAGTAGATGTTTGGGGGTAGGATGGACTATTTTCCATACACGAGGAAGTAAGGAGACATATTTAGAGAAGGTTTTGGCATGAATCGATCAGCCTATCGGGCATTGACCAAAGAAGAGTGACAATTCCTTTGTTTAGATAAAATGGTCTTCTTGATAATATGGACGAGGTTCTTGTTTGTAGAATCAGTAATACCATTTCCCTACAAATAATAATTAGCTGAATGTTTCAATGCAATTCCATTTTCCAATGAAAAATCATATAATATTACCGATGAAAAATATGTTGCATTGTAAAGAAAAGTGGAGTCGGAATGTCAAACCTGGAAATGATGTTCTGCTTAAGGAAGCTGACAATTTCCTGATAGAAAATTATATATTACAGAGCAATGCAACACATAAAATATGCGGAAAATAAAAGCACGCAAAACACATAAAACCAGAGAGACATAGATATATGTGGTTCACCCAGTTTGGGCTACGTCCACCCTGAATAGCCAGTCCTTCCTTTCTATTATCCAGCAAAATGAAGAGACACAACCTACAACAGATCCACTGTAATATCCTTTTTTCTCTCTCACAGTCTCCCTATCTATTTCTCGCTTCGAGAATACACATATAATACACAACCATAATACAATACCCTCATACAAAGTGAGGGGTTGCCTTCTAGGGAAAAAAACCCTAAAATAAACATAACTTCTACCGTCAGATCATCTGCCTAATGAACGGCCCAGATTGACTAGAAATTATTATACTTTTACAAGGAAATTTTACATCTGTTTTTAGCTTTGGGGGCGCTGCCCCCGAAACCCCCTGCCAAGGGGGGCTCCATAAAGTCGTAGCCACCCCCCTGGACCCCACAGGCAACATTTAATTACGGGTGGCATTTCCGCCCCCATTAAGGTACAGGGGTCCAACGCTGTGATACAAAATAAACAAGATAATCAGGCTCCACACCCAACACCTGATCATTCACCTATTTGAGTGGAACTACTTTTCCCACCACATGAAGTATTATGTAGCAGTGAGAATGTAACGATATTTCTTTTATGAGTGAAAAAAAATATGACCAATCACATCTAGGCCCCATTGTTGAAATGTTTCTTCCACTGGGATAGGATGCAACAAGGCGACTGACTTCCTTCCTCTTCCAACACACTTTTGATAGACCAGACACTTGCGGGCATAAGTGTGAGCATATTTAAATAATTTGGGCCAATATAAAATGACCCACATAACTTTATGTGTTGTTGTGTCACCCCCAAAGTGTTCCCCGGTTGGTCTATCGTGGAGATCACACAATACTTTATATGACTCGTGCGCTTCCAAGCACCTGAGAAGTACTCCAAAAATGGTGCTTTCTGAAAAGAACCCCATGCACCAACTAATAAGATAATTATTTTAGTCTAAGTGCCCTCTTCTATTTTGTAGAAAAAATTGAGGGAATTGTGTCGTGCTCAAGATATTGGCACACATTAGCATACCAAGAGTTTGCGGTAATATTGGGTGAAGCTCGCTCAACATTATACATTTTTATTTCCTTCTCCCATCCATATGGATATTCTTTTTTTGCATCCAACACTTCTGCTGCTAGCCGACAGAGACTGTAGCCCTTGATCATGTGAACTTGTTTGATATCTAAGTCATACTCTTGTAGACCGATCATCTAGTTCTCTCTTCTCTCACCCATCTCTTGTTGAACGAAAAA
The DNA here is from genome assembly GCA_034641835.2 of Pinus albicaulis. NCBI lineage: Eukaryota > Viridiplantae > Streptophyta > Pinopsida > Pinales > Pinaceae > Pinus > Pinus albicaulis. The sequence goes on from CM076582.1 coordinate 323,154,672, forward strand.
TGATTTGAATCTTGGGTGCGGAAACAATATGATACAATGATTCTTTAAGAGATAGGGCCAGAAGAGTTTCAGCTCCTTTTATACTGAATATGGTTGTTTATCAATGGCAGGAGAGATAAGTTTAGGTCCTTTTAGGTTGGAACTCATGAAAGATATTGACCACACATTATTTTGATCATCCTTTTATGTGAGTACAATGACAAGAAAGGTGTCAAAAGAGAAAGTGTAGAGTAAAAAATCTTTCTTGAAATCCTAGCTATACAAAGATGGTGTTCTTCAATAGCTTGATTTATTTGGGAAAACATGTACTTTTCCCTTTTATCCCACTTGTATAAGGCATCCTTATTTACCATATCCTGTATAGGTTTCATGATCTTAGCGTAATCAGAGATGAACTTGCGGAGAAAATTATTCTTCCCCAAGAAGGACTGCATATATTTCTTATTCATTGGGAAGGGAATCTGTGTGATAGATCGGACCCTCTTAGAGTCTACTTTAATCCCACTTTTCACAATAATATGTCCCAAGAGATTACCCTCAGACACTGCAAAAATACTCTTCTTGGGATTAAAAGATATCTCATATTTCCAACACTGCTCGAAAATTTTCTTCAGATAGCATAAGTGGCATAATTTTCTTTAGATGGCGTAATTTTATTTTGATCATTTCATGAAATGTGATTTCCATCACACATTGAAATGTTGCATCTGCGTTGACTAGCGCAAGTGGAATTATTATGAATTTGAAAATGCCCAACTTTTTGTGGAATTTGTTTTCATTCTGTCAGGCTCTGAGACCAAAACCTGGTTATAGCTAGAATAGCCATCAAGCAATGATAACATATTTGACCCTGATAATTTCTACAGTATCTATTCCATATATGGAATAGGGTAGTTATATTTTTTAGAGGCGCGGTTCAAGTTTTAGAAATCAACACAAAAGTGGATTTCTCAATTCTTCTTCCTCACTGGGACCAAATTCAATACTGAGGTTGAATGTCGCACTTTATAGATGATTCGAGCTTCCAAAAAATTTCTCAACTCCTTTTGAATCAGGAGCTCAAGAATTGAATGAACATTTTGAAAATTCTGTCGAAAAGGCTTGGCCCCTTGGTTGGAATAACATGTTGGATTATTTGTGTGTCATAAGTTTTGAGTTTGTCATATGTCCATGCGAAAACATCTCAGTATTGCTTGAATAAGTAGAATAATTTTCGCTCTTGTGGTGTGTAGCAAGTACTGAGATTGAAAAACTTCAGATCCTTTTCTATTCCAAGATTTATTTCTTGTGCGACAACATTGAACTGTGGTTTTTTATGTTGACTGGATATTTGAAGCGATTTTTCAAGTTATATAGCTTTTCTAGTGTTACCATGCGCCTTGGCATGGGGTTCTCTTTGTTTCCGTGAGTTGCAACTTGCATTTCTCTTTCGTGCTCATCTTCATCGATAGCTTCATCCTTGAATACATTAGTGTTCACCATAAAGTGCAGTATTTGTTAGTCATCATTGAGCTAGTGATATTTTCAGGGATGGATGGTTTATAAATAATTTCTACAAAAAATTAGTCCCTAAGTGGTGGTAACCTAGCAACAATATTTCCTAATGCATCCATAATTGCGTTACACATTCTAGGAACATATATGATATTAAAATCTTGGAAATGAGAAATCAAATTCCATACCTCTTATTGATAACCTTTCATATTAGGTGACATACAATGAATAATATTGTGTACTTGTTGTATGATGATTCCAAAGTCACCTACTGCTTTGAGAACTCCAACATGAGGTCAATGACCCATTGTAAGCCTAAGATGAGTACTTCATATTCTTTCATGTTGTTTGTGCACTCGAATTCCAAGTGTCTGGAGATCACATGTTTCCTCTATCTTCGGTCTACTAAAACACAACCAAATCCATATCCCTCTTGCATATTTGAACCATCAAAATACAAAATCCAAATATCATATGTACAATGGCTAGGCTCTACACTAGTAGTACTACTACTATTACTATTTACTGTACAAATTTCATTTGTGCCAGTTGGAATAGGAAGGAGATCCAACTGTGTGTTAGGTGGAACTGGGGATGTCTGGGGAAGATAACACCCCATATCAGTTTCTAGAAAGAAATTTCCAAATAATAGATCAACAAAAGCAACTGGTTCATTTTTTCCCTATAAGGGTGTAACAATATGTTTCATGTAATATTTTGAGTTCACTTGTATTTGGTTGTTTCTGCCATTATATGGAAGCCATAAATGTGACCACTCCATAGAAAAATACCCTTATAGTGTTCTAGAATAATCAACAAAACACTATACGTTTCTAGAATGTACACAATTACTATATTTATACACTAGTGAACTCGCTGGTTGGATGATAAGAAAATAAGAACATTTATGAGTTCACCTATAACATGGCCAAGGGCCATGTCCACATGAATGATTTCTGAATTTGTATTATCCCATTTTTCATTGATTTTCGTATCTACGGACAGGGGAATTACGTTTATAGATGCACTAGAATCTACGAAGAATTTTTTTACATTATAATTGAAAATTTAAAATGTTAACAAAAGTGGAGGGTAGAGTATATTAGAATCTAATGTTAATGAAGGATAGACTCCAGGGAACCATAATACCTCCTAGATCCCTTTTGTGTAGAATCATTGTTAACTAAGACAGATTGTTCAAGAGCACAGATGAGAAGCTCGTGCTGGCTTGTGATTCTTGTAAGTTTGAAGAGAAAAATATTAGCGCGAATTTTCTTCATGTCTTCGACTATATCATAATCAAGCATGGGAGTCATTTCCGAAGTGTTTAGAGGCATAAAATTATATGTTCTTTTGGAATGATGGAATTGATTAAAATAAATGAATCAACTAGGGAATAAAAAAATTCATACTTTGACACCTCCCCAGAAATGGAACCAAAAAGTGACGAGCCTCAGTATTGCAACAAGAATGCTGCAACTACCAAGGCTACCAACTTTAATTATCAACCTGAGTTTCCTACAAACTTAAGAGGTGTCAGCACTTTGTGTGCAACATGGGATGTGTCCTTATTTAGTTGATATGATGCAATGGAGTGAATTTCATGAAATAAAATCATAAACTAATTGCATAAATGGAAATGTTATTTTGAAAAGAAATTAATCCTAGGCAAGAACAACAATTTGTAATTAAAATACTAAGAGCATGAATTAAAATAAATAGGCCTAATATACTTTATAAAAATGAATGTCCTAAGTGGTGTTTATTCTTCCTCAATCATGGATTTAGATCCTAGGGTTCATGATTCAAGAACAAGAGACAAAAACCAAGATTTGCGAGTAAATTTGGTCAGGCTTACATGTGTTACAAGAGTGCTACAAGAAGTCATGTTTTGCTACAGGAGGAGATAACTCACCGAATCACCAAGTAAATAAAATGAAAATGGGATGGTACACTTTTTTTTATTAATTAGGATGTATTAGGACTACATTCCAGGTGGTATTACTCCAAAATACCCCTGTTAACACACACAAAAAATAGCAGAAAAATACAAGTCTAAAAATAGGAAATTCAAGAACTAGTGAGCTAGTTAACCTACCAAATGTGACAGCAAAAAAATTGAAAGTCTAGCCCCCAAGGAGAGCTGGTCTCTATAGTAGTTCTGTCAGCATTTCTCTCAAATTAACTCAGTTCATTCCACATAATCTCCTCAACTCTTTTGTAATTTTATTTATCAATTTCAGAGAAATTGACAAATAAATACATTCAGCAAACTTTGGAAAATTAAATGTATTCCCGAATCTTAATTCTTGTCACCCTTCGGAATCTTATTTTTATAAACCGAAAACTTATAAATAAACAAATTTAGGCCTCGGGCCCACCATACAATCGACGGAATTCAATGTGATTCAACGTCCATACCTTAAGTTATCCCCCGTGCACCTTTACGTGCGATCACCGCTCGATGGACACCCTCCAGATCGGACGACATGTATCAATATTGTGTTGAGTCCTTGGTCGAAAGTTAGCGTGATATGAGGGCATTTTTGGAAACCTGCCTTATGCCATGTGTCAGCCAATCTATGGGATCTCTCCAAATTCCTGAATACTGCTCGTCCCACAAGGGCGGTGCGATCAAAACCACTTCCAACCTTTGAATAGTGATTGAACACGAGTTAACTACTTCCTTCCTATGCTCTCCCGTTCACTAACTTAGGTTCAACTCTCGGGATAGCATCCTCAGTTCACAACCAACCGAACTAGTTCTGTGTAAGCGAGGTTTTCACTACCATGGGACAACTCAATGACCACAACAATACGCAGATATCTTCCACGAGTGGGATTTAATTCAATAGAGCTTGTTTGGGTAATTCAAGAGAAACAATGGACAGAGAGATGTGAAGATCATACCACAACTCTATTCAAAAATTGCACACGGAACAATGTTCAATCGCCTCACAATTAAACAAATTCCCTTACAAATATCAATTCAAGATAATTTGATAATCAACGAGCACTGAAATTTATTCAACTGGAAGCAATTACTTAACACATGAGTTCACTGCCAAAAATCTCTCCCTCCAACACATCTGGGGGATACAAGTTATATGCATTACAATGCGTCTTTTTGGTTCCTCAATGAGGACCGTTTATCTTCTAGCAAAACTTAATTACATTATTTGAATAACTGAACATGACAGATGGAATGAACTAAACTATTTGACTTATATTGACTCTAACTAACCTAAATGCAACAGGCAGCTAAGGTATTAACACCTTGATGTTACAACTCAAATGATTTTGATCCCTCCTAGCCACAACATGTGGACAAAACCTCCTACATTGCTGGCTAGTGCCTAATGCCCCTGCATCAGACTCTCAAGGGAAATTTTCTTCATGGACTCCTGTCCATGAGCTCCTCCACTGATCTGCTTATCTTCTGCAACATTCCTTCAGTCATCCAAGTAGCATCTTCCTCTAGCTGGTCCTTCCATTTGATCAGGTACTGAAAGTACTCTTGTCCTCTGGTCTTCCTGAACACTCTTTTGTCCAATATCTTCTCTGGTTGCAATGGTTGTGCTGGAGGTAGCTGCTTTACCCACTCAATCTGTTCCTTGTCTGCTGGTCCCTCTACTGCACCTTCATCTTCATACTTGTACAAATATGCAACATTAAAAATGGGATATATTCCAACATCAGGAGGCAATTCAATCTCATAAGCATTAGCAGAAAACTTTCTAAGTATCTTGCATGGTCCAATCTTTTTGAACTTCAGTTTGTTGTACTGCTTCTTTGGGAATCTCTCCTTTCTCAAGTGTGCCAAAACCAGATCTCCTACTTCAAAATGGACTTCTTTTCTGCTCAAGTCTACTCTGCCTTTATATTTGATGTTGCTGCATTGTAGTTGCTGTTTCACTTGTTCATGTATGGCTTGGATCTCTGAAGAAAATTCCTCACCATCAGTGCTCCTTAGTTCTGCCTTTCCTAGATTTCTTAACTCTGATATTCCTCTGGGGTGCATTCCATAAAAAATATGGAATGGAATCTGCCCTGTGCTTCTGTTTGGTGAGTCATTATATGCATATTCTTCCTGGGGAAAAATATGATCCCACTACTTGGGATGCTCTCCTGCAAGACTTCTCAACAAATTTCCCAGACTCCTATTCACTACCTCAGTTTGTCCATCGATCTGAGGATAATACGTTGAGCTGAAACTCAGTTTGGTACCAAGTTTCTTCCATAGCGTCCTCGAAAAATGGCCCACAAATTTGGTGTCTCTGTCTGAAACAATACTCTTGGGCAACCCATGCAACCTAACAACTTCTTTGAAAAACAAGTTCGCAACATGGGTGGAATCAATAGTTTTATAACATGGAATAAAATGTGCCATTTTGGAGAATCTTTCCACTACAACAAAGACTGCATCATTCCCTCTTTGAGTCTTGGGTAATCCTAGAACAAAATCCATACTCACCATGTCCCAAGGCCTGTCTGGAATAGGCAAGGGAGGGTACAATCCTGCATTCTGGCTCCTTCCTTTGGAATATTGACAGATTTTTCAATTTTTCACAAACTTGTCCACTTCTGCTCTCATCTTGGGCCACTAATAGAAGTGACTTAGCTTCTCATAAGTTTTTTCAGTACCAAAGTGTCCAAAAATTCCACCACTATGCTTCTCCTTGATCAAATTTTCTCTCATGGAACATTTTGGTACACATAGTTGGTTCCTTCTGAATAGTAAGTCCTCCTGCAAGAAATAATCAAACCACTGGCTTCTATCTGTTAGAATAGGGTTACAACATGCCTCAGATGCTTCCTTAAAATCTGAATCTATTTTATACAACTCCTTGAGAAAATCAAATCCTACAACTTCAAAATTGGTTTCTTGAACAAGCATGTGCCTCCTACTCAAAGCATCAACTACTTTATTTTCTTGGCCACTTATATGTTTCAAAAAAAAGTTAAAACCTTAGAGATACTCAACCCATTTGGCATGCTTATGATTCAACTTGGGCTGTTGTACAACGTACTGCAAAGCATGATTTTCAGAGTATAATAAAAATTCTTTGGACATCAAATAATGCCTCCACTTCTTCAGTGCCTGAACAACTGCATAGAATTCCTTCTCGTAAGAGGAATAATTCCTTCTGGTGTCATTCAGCTTCTCACTGAAATAGGCTACAGGCCTATCATCCTGACTCAGCACATCTCCAATGGCTTCTCCACTGGCATCACACTTCACTTGAAATGGTTTAGTAAAATCAGGCAGAATCAACACAGGCTTTTCAGTTATCTTTTGCTTCAAAAGTTTAAAGCTTCTTTCTGCTCCAGTAGTCCATTTAAATGGTTGTTTGATCTTTTTTATTGTCTCAATGATGGGTGCATTAATCTTACTGAAGTTTCTTATAAATTTCCTGTAAAAACTGGCAAGTCCATGGAAATTCTTACCTCAAAAACATTTCTGGGTGAAGGCCACTCCACAATTGCCTTAACCTTTTCTGGGTCCATCTTCAATCCTTCTGCAGAAACAACAAAGCCCAAATACACCAACTCTTCCTTCATGAATGAGAATTTCTTTAAGTTTATTAGCAGTTTCTCTTGGTGCAGCTTCTTCAAGACATAATTAAGATGCCTTAAATGTTCTTCTTTGGTTTTGCTGAAAACTAATATATCATCCAGATGCACTATCACAAATTTACCAATGAACTCCTTTAATACTTCATTCATAAGTCTCATGAAAGTGCTAGGTGCATTTGAAAACCCAAAAGGAATTACCATCCATTCATACAGTCCTTCATTCGTTTTAAAGGAAGTTTTCCACTCATCACCCTCTCTTATTCTAATCTGATGATATCCACTTTTTAAATCTATCTTTGAAAAATATTTAGCACCACTCAAAAAATCCATTAAATCCTGAACTCTAGGCAAAGGGAATTTGTACCTGATTTTTATCTTATTAATTGCTCTGGAATCATTACACATCCTCCAGCCTCCATCTTTCTTCGGGTTTAATACTGCTGGTACTGCACATGGACTCAAACTTTCTCTGATCAGTCCCTTGTCCACCAATTCCTGTACTTGTCTCCTGATTTCCTCATTTTCTATGGGAGTCATTCTGTAGGCTGCCTTATTTGGTAGATTTGAACCAGGGATAAAATCTATCTGATGGCTAATCTTCCTCACAGGTGGCAGCTCATCAGGTAAATCATCCACAACAATGTCACAATAAATGTCTAACATTTCTTGGATTTCTATTGGAAAATCATAAATATTTGTAGAAGTAAGAACTACCTTAGGCTTGCAAACTAAAGAAAATCTTACCTCTTCTTCTTCAATCTGTTGTAGATATTCCTTCCCAATCAGCAACAAGGTATTTGGATCAACCACTTTGCTTTATGGCTCTCCTTCTTCCATGGGTATTAATGTATGATGTACCCCGTCCTTGAAGAACTTGTAAGTGTTCTTCTTGCCATCATGCACCGCTGCTCTGTCAAACTGCCAAGGTCTACCCAGCAGTATGTGACACACATCCATGGGCATCACATCACACATGAATTTTCCTTTGTAGTTTCCCATTTGCAGCTCTATCTCATACTGTTCCTTTACAATTAGCTGGTGCCCTTTATGCAACCAGGACACCCTGTAGGGAGTTGGATTCTCCCTTGTCTTCAGCTTCAACTTCTCTATCACCTCAGTGGAAACTAGATTTTCTATGCTGCCACTGTCAATGACTAGATGGCAACATTTCCCCTGGACTTTGCATATGCTCCTAAACAAAGTCTTCCTTTGTGCAGGCTCAGTGACCTCTTTGGTTTGCTTCAACATGACCTTATTAACCACCAAGGACTCTCCCCTCTCTGGTAGAATTTCTTCTTCAATTACTGCATCTTCTCTAGCCTGGGAAACAACAACATTTCTTGGACCAACACCCACATTCTCTGGGCACTCATAGTGCTTGTGTCCCACTTGCTGACATCTATTGCACCTCAATTCTCTACCTATGCCTCTGCCTCCTCTTCCTCTGTAAGAACCCCTTCTGCCTCTTGCATCACCCTCTGTAGATGCATTCTGAGGTGAGCTACTCTTAGCTCCATCTCTGGGTGTAGTAGGCTTTCCTCTACCACCCTCACTTCCCTTTCCACGGAAAGCACCTCTCCCTTTGGCAGATTGCTTCCTCGGGAGTTTCTCCTCTGCTTTCAAGGCCATCTGATAGGCCTCTTCAACTGTCTTAGGAGACAGAAGACCAATTTCATTTTGGATCTCCAACTTGAGACCATTCACATATCTGGCAGTCTTCTCTGGTGTGTCTTGAAATTTCCCAGCTCTTATGCTTACTCTATAGAATTCTTCTGTGTATTCCTTTACTGTCAGCAACCTCTGTCTCAGGTTTTGCATTTTCCTAAACAATGTTAGCTGATAATCACTAGGCAAGAATTTATCTTTTAACTTAGCCATCATTCTAGTCCAACTCTTGATAGGTTGCTTGCCAAATCTCCTTCTTTCTGCTTGCACTCCATCCCACCAAAGTGCAGCATGTCCCTTCAGCTTTGTTACTGAAAACTTGACCTTCTTATCCTCGCTCATTTCTTCATAGTCAAAGCACTTGTTCATTTCGTTAATCCAGTCCACCAACTCCTCTGGATTTAGTCCCCCTACAAAACTTGATAATTCAATCTTGGGAATAACTGCAGACCCCAGAACAGTTCTGAGGAGCCTCATGTCAGGAGGAATCTTAGCAATTTCTCCAGCTTCTTCTATCTCAAGTTCACTGATGTCTTCAGGATCTCTGGGTTGCCTTTGCTCCATGGCATCCATTCTGGCCTCGAACCTCTGCAAGATCCCTAACACTTCTGCATTGGCAACGGGTCTGCCTCTCCTTCTGTCAACACCTCTACCAACTCGGATTGCCATGTTAATTCTCTGCAAAAACAACTCAAAAAAAGCTCTGATACCACAATTTATAAAAACAAAATTGAAAGCATAGCCCCCAAGGAGAGCTGGTCTCTATAGTAGTTCTGTCAGTATTTCCCTCGAATTAACTCAGTTCATTCCACGTAATCTCCTCAACTCTTTTGTAATTTTATTTATCAATTTCGGAGAAATTGACAAATAAATACATTCAGAAAACTTTGGAAAATTAAATGTATTCCCGAATCTTAATTCTCGTCACCCTTCGAAATCTTATTTTTATAAGCTGACACCTTATAAATAAACAACTTTAGGCCTCAGGCCCACCATACAGTCGACGGAATTCAATGTGATTCAACGTCCATACCTTAAGCTATCTCTCGAGCACCTTTATGTGTGATCATCGCTCGATGGACACCCTCTAGATCATATGGCGTGTATCAATATCGCACTGAGTCCTTGGTCGAAAGTTAGCACGCGATGAGGGCAGTTTTGGAAACCCGCCTTATGCCACGTGTCAGCCAATCTATGGGATCACTCCAAATTCTTGAATACTGCTCGTCCCACAAGGGCGGTGCGATCAAAACCGCTTCCAGCCTTTGAACAGTGATTGACTTTGGGTTAACGCCTTCCTTCCTATGCTCTCCCGTTCACTAACTCAGGTTCAACTCTCAGGATAACATCCTCAGTTCACAACCAACCAAACTAGTTCTGTGTAAGCAGGGGTTTCATTACCACGGGACAGAACTCAACGGCCACAACAATACGCAGATCTATTCCATGAGTGGGATTTAATTCAACAGATCTTGTTCAAGTAATTCAAGAGAAAAAATGGACAGAGAGATGCAGAGATCATACCACAACTCTATTCAACAATTTCACACGGAACAATGTTCAATCGCCTCACAATTAAACAAATTCCCTTACAAATATCAATTCAAGACAATTTGATAATCAACGAGCACTGAAATTTATTCAATCGGAAGAAATTTCTTAACGCATGAGTTCACTGCCGAAAATCTCTCCCTCCAACACATCCGAGAGATACAATTTATATGCATTACAATGCGTCTTTTCGGTTCCTCAGTGAGGACCGTTTATCTTCTAACAAAACTTAATTACATTATTTGAATAACTGAACATGACAGATGGACTGAAATAAACTATTCGACTTCTATTGACTCTAACTAACCTAAATGGAACAGGCAGCTAAGGCATTGACACCTTGCTGTTACAAATCAAATGATTTTGATCCCTCCTAGCCACAACATGTGGACAAAACCTCCTACATTGCTAGCTAGTGCCTAATGCCCCTGCATCAAAATGTCTTACCTAATCAAGTGAAAATTAAATGGGATGATTTTTTTTATTAACTTGAATTTTTTTATGACCTAATACAAGTGGAATCAACTCAAATTAATCGCATTAACACGTTCTAAAAAATTACAGAAAATGACTACTATTTGCTACAAGGGATTTCTAGAAATTCTAGATTTGTGAACTAGTAAACCAATCCAAGTAGCCAAATGATGAATATGGAATTAAAAAGCTATTATAAGGATGAATAATTCCTGTGACTCTTTCTATAACCTAAAAATTAACCCAGTTCAATAATTTAACCTAATCCTACAGCAAGAAAAACATCAATACTAACTGTAGAAATAGGAAAAACAAGAATAAGAGATGCATGTGAATAAGAAGTGAAAAGAAGAAGAACAAGTTGTAAAAAAGGGATTTTAGGCTCCTCGGATGGCCAAGCCCTAGGATTCTAATATTCCTATGAAGGAGACCATTATTTAGAAGCTAAAAATGACACCAAACTTCATTATTTGAATAAATCGAAGTACATCCCTGCAATAAATGAAAAAGAAGTTGCTAAACAACAAGTTTTATCCAAAAGAAGACTAAAAAATACATGCCCCTAGAGGAAAATTCTAATTCTTACTTATAAAAATTCATGGGGAAGCATTATCCTTGAAAGGAGGAAGATTTCCCCTCCAAATTCCCTCAAATAGTGGATCTGGTTCCCAACACTAGGAATCTGCATTAAACGACGGGGAACACCTTCCTATATTTTTTCGATCATTCGAGCTCCAAAATTTGTCAATAATTTCATGATATTTTGTTCATTTATTCTAAATTATTGATCCTCTTTTTGTAGGGAGAAAGTCCCTAAGTTATCTCCTCCTCCAAATCTTCATAATCTACCCAATATTCTCATAGTATTCTACAAAAATAAATAATATTTAGGCACATAATATGAAATCATATCTAAGCCTTACTAAGAACATATTAAAGATAAAAAAACATTATTAAGTGTAGAAAGAGAGATTTAATATAGCCTTTATGTGCACAAGAAAGGTTAGATGTTCCTTAATTTGTGTCTAATTTAGAGGCCCATTAGGATGGATGGACCATATATGGTCAAAAGAGATTTCAAAAGTTTGTACAAGCTTTGGCTAAGAAGATTCACCAACTTTAGGAATATGAGCAGGAGAGGTGTTGGGAATATTATTGCCTTGACCGAAAGAAGCATTATTAGGGTGGTTGAGGTTAAAAATCTGGTTGCCCTCCTTCTAGTGCTAGAAATGTTGACAGTGTTGGACCCATGAAAATTCAAGGGGTCTCCCTAATATTTGGTTCCAATTAGACCTCACAATTTTTTGGATAGGAGCCCATCCGAAATATGGCTCAATTGATAATTTATAAAAGATTTCCCTTGGCTCTAACTATCAGCAAGAGAGAGGAATGCATATGTGCTTTTGAAAAACAAGTGATTTTTCCTGGTGAGTATTCATGTGTGGGTGTGTCAAGGTTCTTCTACAGTGGAAAGTGAGAGAAGTGAGCCCCTAAAATAGAGGTAATGGTACAGGCCTATTAGAGACACACACATACAAAATGTATCCGTCTAACATCCAGTGGAATAGTCCACAAGGATGCGATGGTCATTAAAACCAACCCAAAAAAAAATATTTATCTAACATCCAACGGAACAATCCACAAAGATGTGACAGTCATAACAAACATTACAAGACATTCTCAATATGACAAGTATTAAAATAATTGAAATAGTTCAACTACTTTAACACAGATGAAAACAAACGTGAATTACAAACATCCACAAAATCACTAGTACATTTGGCGGAAATTTCGAAACTTTTGACCAAATGTCGGAAATTTCCCCAAATTTTTTCAAATTTTCAAATCCTGCCCACAATTGTCGCTATACCGACGTTTGAAGACAAGTGTCGGTATTGCGACACTTAGAAGTTAGTGTCGGTCTTGCGACGTTTGTAGCAAAGCGTCAGAATTGCAACAGTTTGGGCAAAAGCATCGCTATTGCAACAGTTTTGGCTAAGTGTCACTCTAGCAACGTCTGTATGAAAGCGTTGCTATTGCGATAGTTTGGAAATTAATTTCTTTGGACTCTCATTTAATAAATAATAATCTAACTTGGGTCCCCTTTTTGAATGGTTAATGGAGCAACATAATAAGATATCTTTAGTTGACATATCACATTTTGATGAAGATGGAAGGTGTTTATGATGGGACTTCTAGGGCGTTTCGTAAAATATTAAATATGTGATGCGCTCACTCCTTGGTTCACTTTTAATGTGTGCCCCCAACCACGTTCGAGCGCGCTGTGTCACGTAGTGTGAGGTCGCTCCACTGGGCGTGTTCAGGTTGGGCCATTTTGTTCGAGGGCGCCCGTATCCGTTTTGCTAAGTTGTGACCACCAGGGTGTCTTGTGCACGTTCGAGTGGCCTGTTTTCCATTTTCTCCCTTGTGGCATCATTTTTTCGGGCACGCCGTGTCGCGCCATGTGAGGTCACCCGACCGGGCGTATTCGGGTCGGGCCGTTTCGTTCAAGGGCGCCTGTATCAGTTTTGCTAAATTGTGACTGCTCGGGTCCCTTGTGCACGTTCGGGCGACAAATTTTCCGTTTTTTCCCTTATGGCATTGTTCGGTCAGGCGCACCATGTCACGCCGTGTGAGGTTGCCCGACCGGGTGCGTTCGGGTCGGGTCGAGTCGTTTCGTTCGAGGGCGCCCATATCATTTTTTCTAAGTTGTGACTGCCCGGGTGCCGTGTGCACATTCGGGCGGCTCGTTTGCCGTTTTCTCCCTTGTGGCATCATTCAGTCGGGTGCGTCGTGTCACGCCGTGTGAGGTTGCCCGACCGGGTGCATTCGGGTCTGTTCGGGCAGTTTCGTTCGAGGGCGCTCGTATAAGTTTTGCTAAGTTGTGATGACCCAGGTGCCTTGTACATGTTCGGGCGGCCCATTTGCCATTTTCTCCCTTGTGGCATCTTTTAGTCGGGTGCATCATGTCGCGCCGTGTGATTTCGCCCGACCGGGCGCATTCAGGTCGGGCCGTTTCATTCGAGGGCACCCGTATCAGTTTTGCTAGGTTGTGACCGCTCGAGTGTCTTGTGCATGTTCGGGTGGCTCATTTTCCGTTTTCTCCCTTGTGGCATCGTTCGTTCGGGCGCGTCATGTCGTGCCGTGTGAGGTCGCCCGACTGGGCGCGTTCAAGTCGGGTTGGGCAATTTTGTTCGAGGGCACTCGTATCAGTTTTGCTAAGTTGTGACCGCCCGAGTGCCTTGTACACGTTCGGGCGGCCCGTTTTCCGTTTTCTCCCTTATGGCATCGTTCGTTTGGGCGCGCTGTGTCACGCCGTGTGAGGTTTCCCAACTGGGCACGTTCAGGTCGGGCCATTTCATTCAAGGGCACCTATATCAGTTTTGCTAAGTTTTGACCACCCGAGTGCCTTGTGCACGTTCGGGCGGCCCGTTTGCAGTTTTCTCCCTTGTGGAATCATTTAGTCGAGCGCATCGTGTCGTGCCGTGTGAGGTTGCTTGACTGGGCGTGTTCAGGTCGGGCCGTTTCATTTGAGGGCGCCCGTATCAGTTTGCTAAGTTGTGACCGCTCGGGTGCCTTGTGCACGTTCGGGTGGCCTGTTTTCTGTTTTATCCCTTGTGGCATCGTTCATTCGGGCGCGTCGTGTCGCGCCATGTGAGGTTGCCAGACTGAGCGCATTCGGGTCGGGTCGGGCCATTTCATTCGAGGCCACCCATATCAGTTTTGCTAAGTTGTGACCGCCTGGGTGCCTTGTCCATGTTCGGGTGGCCCGTTTTCCATTTGCTCCCTTGTGGCATCGTTCGTTCGGGTGCGCCGTGTCGCACCGTGTGAGGTCGCTCGAACAAGCGTGTTCAGGTCGGGCCGTTTCGTTCGAGGGCGTCTGTATTAGTTTTGCTAAGTTTTGACCACCCAGGTGCCTTGTGCATGTTTTGGTAGCCCATTTTCCGTTTTCTCCCTTATGGCATCGTTCGGTTGGGTGCGTCATGTCGCGCCGTGTGAGGTCACCCGACCGGGCACGTTCAGGTCGGGCCATTTTGTTTGAGGGCACCCGTATCAGTTTTGCTAAGTTGTGACCGCCCGGGTACCTTTTGCACGTTCGGGTGGCCCGTTTTCCATTTGCTCCCTTGTGGCATCGTTCGTTTGAGCGCGTCGTATCGCGCCGTGTGAGGTCGCCTGACCAGGCGCGTTAGGGTCGGGTCAGGCCATTTTTTTCGAGGGCGCCCATATCAGTTTTGTTAAGTTGTGACTACCCAGGTTCCTTGTGCATGTTCGAGTGGCCCATTTTCCGTTTTCTCCCTTGTGGCATCATTCGTTCGGGTGCGTCATGTGAGGTCTCCCTACCGGGTGCGTTCGGGTCGGGCAGTTTCGTTCGAGGGCGCCCGTATCAGTTTTGTTAAGTTGTGACTGCCCGAGTCCCTTGTGCACATTCGGGCGGCCCATTTTCCATTTGCTCCCTTATGGCATCGTTTGGTTGGGCGTGCCGTGTCTCACCGTGTGAGGTCGCCCGACCGGGCAGGTTTGGGTCGGGTCGAGCCATTTCTTTCGAGGGCGCCCGTATCAGTTTTGCTAAGTTGTGACCACCTGGGTGCCTTGTGCACGTTCAGGTGTCCCGTTTTCCATTTTCTCCATTGTGGCATCATTCGGTCGGGCGCGTCGTGCCGCGCTGTGTGAGGTCGCCCGACCGGGCTCGTTCGGGTCGGGTCGGGCCGTTTCGTTCTAGGGCGCTCGTATCAGTTTTGCTAAGTTGTGACCACCTAGGTCCCTTATGCATGTTTGGGTTGCCCGTTTTCCATTTTCTCCCATGTGGCATCATTTGTTCAGGTGCGCCGTGTCGCGCCGTGTGAGGTCGTCCGACCAGGCGCGTTCGGGTTGGGTCGGGCCATTTCGTTCGAGGGTGCCTGTATCAGTTTTTCTAAGTTGTGACTGCCCGAGTGCCTTGTGCACGTTCGGGCAGCCTATTTTCCATTTTATCCCTTGTGGCATCATTCGGTCGGGTGTGTCGTGTCGCACTGTGTGAGGTCGCCTGACCGGGTGCGTTCAGGTCGGGCCGTTTTGTTCGAGGGCGCCCGTATCAGTTTTGCTAAGTTGTTACCGCCCGAGTGCCTTGTGCACGTTCGGGTGGCCCGTTTTCCATTTTCTCCCTTGTGGCGTCACTCGTTCGGGCACGTTGTGTCGCGCCGTGTGAGGTCGCCCGACCGGGCGCGTTCGGGTCGGGTCGGGCCATTTCGTTTGAGGGCGCCCGTATCATTTTTGCTAAGTTGTGACCAGCTGGGTGCCTTGTGCATGTTCGGGCGGCCCGTTTGCCATTTTCTCCCTTATGGCATCGTTTGTTCAGGCGCGCCGTGTCGCGCCGTGTGAGGTCGCCGACCGGGCGCGTTCAGGTCGGGCCGTTTCGTTCGAGGGCGCTCGTTTCAGTTTTTCTAAGTTGTGACCGCCCGGGTGCCTTGTGCACGTTCGGGCGGCCCATTGTCCTTTTTCTCCCTTGTGGCATCGTTCAGTCGGGCGCGTCGTGTCGTGCCATGTGAGGTTGCCCGACTGGGCACGTTCAGGTAAGGTAGTTTCGTTCGAGGGCGCCCGTATCAGTTTTGTTAAGTTGTGACCACTCTGGTGCCTTGTGCACGTTTGGGTTGCACGTTTTTCATTTACTCCCTTATGGCATCATTCGTTTAAGCGCATTGTGTCGCGTCGTGTGAGGTCGCCCAACCGGGCGCGTTCGGGTCGGGTTGGGTCGTTTCGTTCGAGGCCGCTCATATTTGTTTTGCTAAGTTGTGACTGCCTGGGTGTCTTGTGCACGTTCGGGTGGCCCATTTGCTATTTTCTCCCTTGTGGCATCGTTCGTTCGGGTGCGCCGTGTGAGGTCGCCCGACCGGGCGCGTTCGGGTCGGGCCATTTCGTTTGAGGGCGCTCATATAAGTTTTGCTAAGTTGTGACAACCCGGTTCCCTTGTGCATGTTTGGGCAACCCGTTTTCCATTTTCTCTCTTATGGCATCGTTCGGTCAGGCGCGCCGTGTGAGTTCGCCCGACCGGGCACGTTCGGGTCGGGTTGGGCTGTTTTGTTCGAGGGCGCCCATAGTGTGACCGCCCGGGTGCCTTGTGCACGTTCGGGTGTCCCGTTTTCCGTTTTCTCCCTTGTGGCATCATTCAATCGGGTGCGTACTTATGTCACAATGTGTGAGGTCACCCGACCGAGCGCGTTTGAGTCGGGTCGGGCTGTTTCGTTCGAGGGCACCCGTATCAGTTTTGCTAAGTTATGACCGCCCGGTTGCCTTGTGCACGTTTGAGTGGCCCATTTTTCTTTTGCTCCCTTGTGGTATCGTTTGGTCAGATGCGCCGTGTGAGGTCGCCCGACCGGGCGCATTCAGGTCAGGCTGTTTTGTTTGAGGGCGCCTGTATCAGTTTGGTAAGTTGTGACAGCCCGGGTGCCTTGTGCACGTTTGAGCGACCCATTTGCCATTTTCTCCCTTGTGGCATCGTTCGGTCGGGCGCACCGTGTCGCGCCGTGTGAGGTCGTTCGACCGGGCGCGTTCTGGTCAGGTCGGGCCATTTTGTTCGAGGGCTCCCATATCAATTTTGATAAGTTGTGACCGCCTGAGTGCCTTGTGCATGTTCGGGCGGCTCGTTTGTCATTGGCTCCCTTATGGCATCGTTCGGTCACATATTCTTTCTTCTATGATACTGGTTCCTCTCTCTTAAGTCCGATCTCTTATTCTTCTTCTCTCTCCCTTTCTCTCCTTATACCTCCCTCTCTCTTCCCTAATCTCCCTCTCTCTGTCTTTCTCTGTCTCTATCTTTGTCTCTCTCTCTCTCTACCATTCAATCCTCTCACTATATCTCTCCCTCTATCCTTCTTTATTCCCCCCTTCCTCTTCGCTTGGCCTATTCTCATTTCTCATGATTGTGGGACACTCGAACTTAAGATTTTCTGGAGTAGTCATGAGGTGCAGTCTGGTTATTAAGACTTCATCAGATGGCCATTATTTGGACTTAAATTGTGTGACAACACTGTGGCTTAGTTTCAAACTTGAGATTGATCATACATTTGGTTTGATTGCAATAAAATTTTTCATCAATAAATGTAAAGAAATGGCTAACAAATACTATAAATTAATAAATAAAGAAGACATGGCAACAAGCAACAATACTTATAAAATTGTTACATTGAGACGCAAAGAATAAGAAACTAATGTGCACAAACAGAGACCAATGAAACTATCATCTTAACCCCTAACCCCTTAAACACTAATTCCCAACCCCTAATCCATTTAACCCCCTAAACCCTAAACCTATAAACCCTTAACCCTTAACCCTTTAAACCCTAAACCATTAAACCCTTAACCCTAACCCCTTAAACATGAATTCCCGACCCCTAACCCATCTAACCCCCTAAAACCTAACCCCATTAACCCCTAAATTCTAACCCCTAAAATAATTAACTGCTAAATCCCCTAAACCCCTAACCCATTTAACCCCCTAAACCCTAAACCTATAACCCCTTAACCCCTAACCCATTAAACCATAATTCCCAACCCCTAACCCATTTAACCCCCTAAACCATAAACCTCTAAACCCCTAACCTCTTTAAGAGCCCGCTTTGTAGCCTCCACAGTCTTGAAAGTCACAAATGCAAATCCTCTGGATTTGTTGGTATTCTTATCATATGCAACCGAACCTTCTTCTATCTCTCCATATTTGGAAAAAACTTCTAAAAGCTTATCATTGGCCATGTCATATGAAAGAATACCAATGTAAATTTTCCTTTGACCTTGATCTATACTTTGACCAGGACCTGTGCTTGCCACTGCCAGATTGCTTACAGTAATCCTCCCATCAATATTATTGCTAGGCTCTTTCAATGCCCTTTGAGCAGAATCCATATGCTTAAATGTGACAAAGCCAAATCCTCGTGACTTTCCTAATGTCTTATCCATAATAAAAACGCCTTCTTCAATCTCCCTATATTGTTCAAATGCATCACATAGGGTGTGTGAAGAAGTCTCCCAAGCCAATCCACGCACAAACAACTTCCGATGAGTAGGGTCCTTGCTTGCAACATCTTTAATTTCTTTTACAATTGCAGGGTATGAAGAACCTGCATTGACCATCAAAGAGATCAACTTCTCTTTGCTCAGTGGCTCCAACAGCGAGTGCAGATCATCCTTCGAGAGTTGTAGAGCGATGCCATTGGCTTCCTCGTCCAACTTTCTCTTCTTACATACAAGCTGCATAATTTCCATTTTGTGAACTGTAAAACGAGCCAATTTTGGAATCATATCAGTCTTTAAATCCCAAGAATTTTAGTGTAACTACCAAACATGCTTGTAGCTCTGTTACCAATAGGGATGCCCCTCTTTTGGAGTGTATGGAGCAGAATATGATACCTGAGGATATCATTCATACCATATCATTAATCAAAAAAACCATTTCATCTATTAATTAGACTACACTATTATTTATTATAGAAAATGTATCTAATTTGAATGAATGAATACATAGATTACTATCATTAAAGAAAAAAAATGTAAATTTCACTTTTAAAGTAATTCTTAAAAATAAGGAAAAAATAATACATAAATTATAAAGAAAAAATATATAATTTAAACAATGAAAATAAACAAACATTTAATTATTTAGAAATTATTTTAATTATTTAAAAGTTATTATAATTATTAAAAAATATATATTTTTAAATTAATTTGAGTGGGCCTTAAAAAAAACACACGTGTTTCATTTCAAAATGTCAAAAATTTTCAAATATCAAAATTTTTAATTTCCCTTATTCATTTCCCTCTGGTTGCATGGTTTGTCCAAGGAAGGAGGGAGGATGCGGCCATACTGTCGCCGGTTTTGAGGAAGGATGCAGCCATACTATTGCAGGTTTGGAAGAAGGATGCGGGAGATTTGTGCCCCAAGCCTTGCTCATGGATCTGGAGCCTGGCACCATGGACAGTATGAGGATCTCTGCATTTCTCTCAACTCCACAACTCCAAAAACAGGTACTCTTATTCTTCAATACAACAAGAATTTTGGTTGGCGTTTTAGCTTCTTTTTCAGGATCTTGTCTCATGGGTTTGCTTGTAATTTGTTCTATTGGGATTGCAACCCATTACCAACCCGATTTGATGAAAAAAATGGACAGTGGCCTCTATGGGAGCTTATAAGCCTGATCGAGGTGTCTTTTCCTTGGATCTTCCTCTCTAGGGAAACAATACCCAACTGTGATCTCGATCCAGTTTCCCACACAATGTATTTTATATCTTAGGTGTGAACATAACCAAGGCATGCCTTTGGATCATGATATGGTGCAGTACTATGCATATCTTGACCCTACAGGAAAATGATATGCCCTTGTCCTCTGATAGCTCCATCTGGTTGCATGAGGGAAGATCGAGTCTTTAGAGTCAGAGCTTATGGCCTTTGCACCATCAGATTACCAGGGCGGGGAGAGAGAGAAACTACTCATACTTGGCAGACCATACAAGATTTATTGAGACCTGGCTCCACTAGGTCGATCGCCTGATTTTTCCAGTCTATCTCAGTGACTGGAGCTTCTAAGTTCTGTGCGGACTTTACAACCTTGGACATAGATGATAGTAGATACGATATTCGTGAAACTGGACCCCCAATCTTGGAGGAGTCCTCTAGAGAAAAAAATTGAGGGAAACGTTGCAAGACCTTGAATTATTCCAGTAATGAACTATCTCCAGGGTCTTTAAAAATGCTAGAGAAATGTTTTATAGCAACATTCCCAAGGTCCTACTGAGAACAAATATGGTTGCAATCCTAGTCCTGTAGATCTCAAATAGCATTTTTATTTCTCCTGTGAGAATCAAACTTGTGAAAATTCTATGTTCCCATCACCCTCTCGGATCTAAATGGAAATCCTGGCAATGTAATAGCTTGAATATCAATAATAAAAATACATCACTGGCAACAGATGGACAATGATAGAGTCATAAAGGGACTATGATTCCACAAGAGAGGGAGGGATAAATGATGCAGCGGTATTCCTTTTTCTTTAGAGTTTGATAGCACTTGTACTAGAATTGGTAAAAAGGTTATCAGACACACATCCACCCTATCAGAAACTTGAGGAACTATCCACTTTGAAGGAAACATAACACAGTCCTTTATTGCTCTGTTTTCAGACTTGAACTAGGCCTTTGATTGCATCTCTTAAGTGTTATGCAGTGACCAGTCATGATAGAGGATGCAGGAGTAGTCTTTTTTCTTTAGAGTTTGATAGCACTTATACTAGAATTGGTAAATTTTTTATCAGATACACTCATCCCCCCTGTCACAAACTTAAGGAACCATCCACTTTGAAGAAAACATAAGATAGTCCTTTACTGCTCTATTTTCACTGTTCAGACTTGAACTAGGCCTTTGATTGCAGTTCTTAGGGGTTATGCAGTCATGAAAGAGGATACAACAGTTTAGGCATCTTTAATAACCTCAAATGCACTCAATCCCTCTATCACAAGCTCAAGAAACATTCTGGTTGAAGAAAATACAACCACACTAAATACCCTTTTTAAGGGCTAGTTACAGGTTGCACAATCTTGGTTTTGTACTCTGTATAGGTCACTGCTATCAAATCTTGGAGACGAAAATCACGCACACTCACATTCCAATTCTGAGAAAAGTGTATCGCTTAAAGATGACAAGCCATGTGTGAAACCTAGATTTGGATTTACACAATTTACTAGACTTAAGATCATAAAATAACATAAGTACATGAGTTTCAGAGTGTTTCACACCTCGAAAATAGTTGTAAAATATTCCTCAAATTGTCCTCTGTCTAATCCAAGCAGCCAATAGATCCAAACGATCCTCTGTCATCTAAGACAAAACTCTGTATGATTTTAACTCTTGATGTAAAATAGAGCACTCGAAAAATAGTCTTTCTGCAAGGGTTTACACGTGTTTTGGATGAGAACACAGAGTACTTGATAAAACTAATCATACGCAATAACGACCAGGTACCACAAGTTTTGGAACAAGTATAAGCTGATGTATACAACTATTCATATCCTCAAACACTTCAACTTGTATTCATTCCTTTCCCCAACACGTATAGACCTGAAAACATTAATATCACTCTAATTCTCTCTCACACAGTACAGGCTCATAGTATCGGCCCCTCATTCACTGTTTACCCTAAATTCTGTAGGCTTAAATTACACCATGAAGAGGTGATTCAATATTTCTTCTGATCTTCCAATATTAGGAAGTCAATATCAATTCCTAAAATAACTCTTAACAACTCTAAATATATGCTCATCATACTAAAACAAGTAGATCCTCATCTTTGACTCATAACGAGAGGTGGAGGATGTTACATAAGGCTTAGAAAATCCATCGACACGTGTGTAAACCAAAAAAATTACTCCTATCTAACAATAAACATGACAAACTTGTACAAAAAGTGATGCAACTGCATCAGACTATTAGGGAACAAAAAGACTTCATGGGCTGTTGTCCATGAGTTCTTCAATGCTACTACCATGCTTGGATATATCTGAAATCTTTTCATCCATGTAGCATATTCAAGTGGATTTTCTTTCCATTTGATCAAGTATTGAAAATATTCCTTTCCCCTAGTCTTCTTCACTATCTTCTTGTCCAAGATTTATTCAAATCCATTTAATCGTGCTTTAAGCAGTTGTAATTACCATTTTATAGTCTAATCAACATTAGGTTCAGGTACATTTGCTGAGTTTTCTCCTCGTTTGAAAGGATACAAGTCTGAAATTTGAAATATAGGAGAGATTCCAACATCGCTTGGAAGTTGTATCTCATGGAAATTTGAAAAAAAAATCCTCAAGACTTTACAAGGTCCAATTTTCTTCTATTTTTGTTTGTTATAGTCCCTTTTGGGAAACCTTTCCTTTAGAAAATGTGCAAACACCAAGTCTTAAACCTCACAAATGACCTCTTTCTTCTTTACATCTGCTCTTTTTGTGTACTTGCTTGTATTAACTTCAAGCTGTTGTTTGACTTTCTCATGCATCTCTTGCATGGCTGTTGCAAACTCTTCTCCATCAACACTTCTCATCTCTTGCTTACCCAACTATCTCAGCTCATAAACACCCCTTAGATGGATTCCATACACAATCTAAAATGGGCTAAGATCTATGCTTCCGTTTGGTGAATCGTTGTAGGAAAACTCTGTTTGATAAAGTACTTGATCCCACTGTTTGGGATGTTCACTCACTAGACTTCTTAGGTTGTTATTGAGGCTTTTATTGACAACCTTAGTTTGTCCATCTGAATTGAAATTGATATTTGTTCCCAAATTTGAATCTCATGATCTTCCTAGGAGTGTTAAGGATTTTTTTGTGTTAGCATGCTCTTTAAGTGAGCAATTTCCATCCTTATTGATAGAAACCTTCTTTACCTGTACTTGCACATGCAATAAAAACTTCAAAGAAAACATTTCTTCATCACTCTCTTTACGCCATTCCTTTTCATTGCTACATTCTTTAGTGTTCTCACAATCTCTATTATTATAATGGAATTCAAGATGCCCATTCTTAACCTTTTCTTGGCTTGCAACTTACTCCTTCCTCTTCATCTTTTCTTGATTCCAAGATACTATTTTTTTTTCTTCAAGCATCTTGTCTCTAAGAACATCCTCAAGAAACTTCCTTTTCCCTTGCTTTGTCTTATAGTTCCTAGATCCTTCTTGAAGCTTATCAATCAGTCTTTTACCCTGTTCTTGATCTGCAGCTTCTGAAAATTCAAAAAATTCTTTGGAATTCAGTTCCATGTCCCCTGTTTTGGCCTTCATTTCTTTGACATCCTTGTATATTATTGTTCTTAAGCAGTTTTTTTGTCCATATTGATGTTTTCTTGTATGTTTATTTTCCAGGTATGTTATACACCTTTTCATATCAGACTTGTCATTCATTTTCTTTATCTCGTCTTCATATTGAAACCTGAGATCATTATTAAAAATCAGATATGCTTCTTCAATTGCTCTCTATACATACATCCATAGTTCATAAAAGACTTGTACTAGGTTGTATCTCTATACATTTGACATTGCCATAACAGAATTTTGACATTGAGGAATGTTAAGACCCCTCCACTTTCAAGTTTCACTATGCCTCTTTTCATTAATTTGTAAGACCCACAAATGCAACTTCTTTTACCAAATTAAAAAATTGTCAAATACCTTGAACAAACATTGTTTTAAGAGTCTTTCCCCCTCATAGGCTATTATTTTCTCATTGAGATTGAATAAGAAAATGTATGATAAACATCTCATACCTTCAAGCTGATTACTTAAATGCTTGTAGATTCCTCTTCAAGATTGTGATCATGGAACGACGATAAACTAAACTTTTCTCCTTGGCCATCATTGATTTAGCTTTGTTGTCATACTTTATGAGATATTTAAAGTCTTCATTACTCTATTTTCCTTCTAGTTTGAACTGAGATGACATCCTTCATACTCTCATCTAGTACTTAATATGGTATTCTTGGTCTTCAAGCTCCATACCTGCATAGTCCAGACTCCATCCTAGAACTCCATTTGCTTTTTTCAAGTTTTCTTCACACTTGGGTCAATGTTCTTCTCCCTTATGGTTTTTCAAAGGTCCTTCAAGCCGAGACATAGGTTTTAGATGGACCACTGTTGGTATCATTTCATGGCCTATATTTTTATCCAAAAATCTCATCATTATCCACCATTTTCCTTACTAAACCTTCATAAATTCCTTATATCCTACTGAAATTGATTAATATAGTATCATAATTTTTATTTTTACATTGAAATCAATTTTGGGAATTTTCGTGTTAAAAACTAAAATTTTTCAAGAAATTACAGGTTATGGTAACTTCCTGTAAATGCTTTATGTTCTGACATGTGGCATGATAGGTAGACTAAAACGAAGGATGGGGGCTTATTATGGAATGTACACGAATGGAAAAAAATATATTCAACCTCAGATTCAAAGTTCCTAAGTAGCCGGTCAACGCTAGTCAAACCCAGCCATTTCAGCTACCCCTAAGGACTGATTTTCATACCTTTTTTCTTCCTTCAACTCATTTTTTTCTCCATGCCCCTAATTCAGGCAGAGAGCTTGATGGAAAAATCTGATTTCAGTGAGCTTTAGTATTATATTGCTCTCGATTTCTTCATCACTCTCTTTATGCCATTCCTTTTCATTGCTACATTATTTGGTGTTTTCACAATCTCTATTATTATAATGGAATTCAAGATGCCCATTCTTAACCTTTTCTTGGCTTGCAACTTATCCCTTCCTCTTCATCTTTTCTTGATTCCAAGATACTATGTTTTTTCTTCAAGCATCTTGTCTCTAAGAACATCCTCAAGCAACTTCCTTTTCCCTTGATTTGTCTTATAGTTCCTGGATCCTTCTTGAAGCTTATCAATGAGTCTTTTACCCCGTTCTTGATCTGCAGCTTCTGAAAATTCAAAAAAATCTTTGGAATTCGGCTCCATGTCCCCTGTTTTTGCCTTCATTTCTTTGAAATCCTTGTATATTATTGTTCTTAAGTAGGTTTTTTGTCCATATTGATGTTTTCTTGTATGTTTCTTTTCCAAGTATGTTATACACCTTTTCATATTAGACTTTTCATTAGTTTTCTTTAACTTGTCTTCATATTGAAACCTGAGATCATTATTACAAATCAGAGATGCTTCTTCAATTGCTCTATGTACATGCATCCATAGTTCATAAAATACTTGTACTAGGCTGGATCTCTATACATTTGACATTGCCATAACATAATTTTGACATTGAGGAATGTTAAGACCCCTCCACTTTCAAGTTTCACTATGCCTCTTTTCCTGAATTTGTAAGACCCACAAATGCAACTTCTTTTACCAACTTAAAAACTTGTCAAATACCTTGAACAAACTTTTTTTTAAGAGTCTTTCCCCCTCATAGGCTATTAGTTTCTCATTGAGATTAAATAATAAAATTTATGATAAACATCTCATACCTTCAAGATGATTACTTAAATGCTTGTAGATTCCTCTTCAAGATTGTGATCATGGAATGACGATAAACTAAACTTTGCTCCTTGGCCATCATTGCTTTAGCTTTGTTGTCATACTTTATGAGATATTGAAAGTCTTCATTACTCTATTTTCCTTCTAGTTTGAACTGAGATGACATCCTCCATACTCTCATCTAGTACTTAATATGGTATTCTTGGTCTTCAAGCTCCATACCTGCATAGTCCAGATTCCATCCTAGAACTCCATTTGCTTTTTCCAAGTTTTCTTCATACTTGGGTCAATGTTCTTCTCCCTTATGGTTTTTCAAAGGTCCTTCAAGCTGAGACATAGGTATTAGATGGATCACTGTTGGTATCATTTCATGGCCTATTTTTTTATCCAAAAATCTCATCATTATCCACCATTTTCCTTAATAAACATTCATAAATTCTTTATATCCTATTGAAATTGATTAATATAGTATCATAATTGTTATTTTTACATTGAAATCAATTTTGGGAATTTTCGTGTTAAAAACTAAAAATTTTCGAGAAATTACAGGTTATGGTAACCTCCTATAAATGCTTTATGTTTTGACATGTGGCATGACAAGTAGACCAAAACGAAGGATGAGGGCTTAATATGGAATGTACACGGATGAAGAAAAATCTATTCAACCTCAGATTCAAAGTTCCTAAGTAGCCGGTCAACGCTGGTCAAACCCAACCATTTCGCTGCCCCTAAGGACTGATTTTCATACCTTTTTCTTCCTTCAACTCATTTTTTTCTCCATGGCCCTAATTCGGGTAGAGAGCTTGATGGAAAACTCTGATTTCATTGAGCTTCAGTATTATATTGATCTTGATTTCTTCATCACTCTCTTTACGCCATTCCTTTTCATTGCTACATTCTTTGGTGTTCTCACAATCTCTATTATTATAATGGAATTCAAGATGCCCATTCTTAACCTTTTCTTGGCTTGCAACTTACTCCTTCCTCTTCATCTTTTCTTGATTCCAAGATACTATTTTTTTTCTTCAAGCATCTTGTCTTTAAGAACATCCTCAATCAACTTCCTTTTCCCTTGCTTTGTCTTATAGTTCCTGGATCCTTCTTGAAGCTTATCAATGAGTCTTTTACCCTGTTCTTGATCTGCAGCTTCTGAAAATTCAAAAAAATCTTTGGAATTCGGCTCCATGTCCCCTGTTTTGGCCTTCATTTCTTTGACATCCTTTTATATTATTGTTCTTAAGTAGGTTTTTTGTCCATATTGATGTTTTCTTGTATGTTTCTTTTCCAAGTATGTTATACACCTTTTCATATTAGACTTGTCATTCATTTGCTTTATCTCATCTTCATATTGAAACCTGAGATCATTATTACAAATCAGAGATGCTTCTTCAATTTCTCTCTGTACATGCATCCATAGTTCATAAAAGACTTGTACTAGGCTGGATCTCTATACATTTGACATTGCCATAATATAATTTTGACATTGAGGAATGTTAAGACCCCTCCACTTTCAAGTTTCACTACGCCTCTTTTCATGAATTTGTAAGACCCACAGATGAAACTTCTTTTACCAACTTAAAAACTTGTCAAATACCTTGAACAAACATTGTTTTAAGAGTATTTCCCCCTCATAGGATATTAGTTTCTCATTGAGATTGAATAAGAAAATGTATGATAAAAATCTTATACCTTCAAGTTGATTACTTAAATTCTTGTAGATTCCTCTTCAAGATTGTGATCATGGAACGACGATAAAATAAACTTTGCCCCTTGGCCATCATTGCTTTAGCTTTGTTGTCATACTTTATGAGATATTGAAAGTCTTCATTACTCTATTTTCCTTCTAGTTTTAACTGAGATGACATCCTTCATACTCTCATCTAGTACTTAATATGGTATTCTTGGTCTTCAAGCTCCATACCTGCATAGTCCAGACTCCATCCTAGAACTCCATTTGATTTTTCTAAGTTTTCTTCATACTTGGGTCAATGTTCTTCTCCATTATGGTTTTTCAAAGGTCCTTCAAGCTGAGACATAGGTTTTAGATGGACCACTGTTGGTATCATTTCATGGCCTATCTTTTTATCCAAAAATCTCATCATTATCCACCATTTTCCTTACTAAACCTTCATAAATTCCTTATATCCTATTGAAATTGATTAATATAGTATCATAATTGTTATTTTTAAATTGAAATCAATTTTGGGAATTTTTGTGTTAAAAACTAAAATTTTTCGAGAAATTACAGGTTATGATAACTTCCTGTAAATGCTTTATGTTCTGACATGTGGCGTGACAGGTAGACCAAAACGAAGGATGAGGGCTTAATATGGAATGTACACGAATGGAAAAAAATCTATTCAACCTCAGATTCGAAGTTCCTAAGTAGCCGGTCAATGCTGGTCAAACCCAGCCATTTCAGCTGCCCCTAAGGACTGATTTTCATACCTTTTTCTTCCTTCAACTCATTTTTTTCTCCATGCCCCTAATTCTAGCAGAGAGCTTGATAGAAAAATATTATTTTAGTGAGCTTTATTATTATATTTATCTCGATTCACCTTACAAAATTTTTTATTCCAAATTCAAAGTTGAAGGCCAGGATTTTCGTTCTAATGTTTTGGTTGTAGAACGAGAAATTACAGAATGGAAGGATGCTAGCAGCTACGACCTGAGTAAGAATTCCCATTTATAGTGTATGGTTTTGAATAATCAATGGAATTTAGGGGTGATACAATCAATCCCCACTACACAATCTCTGGTCAACATTTCAAATGGCAAGATTGTTGACGTGCATGTTAGCAATTCGTTACCTATGAATCTAGATATTCTTGAAGGAATTGATGACCTTATTCAACTTAGTTATATGAATGAACCTTCATTTCTTCATAACATTCAGAAAATATTTGCGTCATCCAGGGTATATTTGATTTTTTTAAAAATATTTTTAACAAGGCATCGGAAGACCACTGTTATGTAATCCTAGAATTGTCTCTGAGTAGTTTCCTGCTAGAAATATCCAGATTAGCATCATCGATGGAAGACATGCTAATTGCGACTTGGCTGTCAGCATTCCTAGCATTTCACACCATATCCAGGAAAACAGATCCTTATGACGACTACCTTATGTCTTCAGAAAACAGGTCTTAGATACCTTGGTAGGCCAAACATTCAGAAAAGATTTGCGTCATCGAGGGTATATTTGATTTTTTAAAAAATATTTTTAACACAGCGTCGAAAGACCGACGTTAATTTTTTTAATATTTTTACTTTTTCTTCGGAAGAATGACGCCTCGATCGTCGGAAGACCGACGTTACTTTTTTAAATATTTTTAACTTTTTCGTCGGTAAAGCGACGTTACATAAGCGTCAGACGCACGAAATTCTAAACGTCGGATGATATTTCGTCGGAATTGCGACAGTTTGTAAAACGTCGGAATTAAATGTTGGAAGCCATAACGTCGAAATTGCGACGTTTTTTTGAAAACCTACAAAGCGTCAGAAGACCGACAGTTTGTGATTGTCGGAAGATCGACAGTTGTGGTTCGTCGGAAGACCGACGTTTATAAAACGTCGGAATAGCGACACTTTGCAAAACGTCGGAAAAAGTGTCGGTATTGTGACACTTTGGAAAAGCGTTGGAATTGCGACGTAATGGCTAACCATGTTTTGTCCGGCCTCAAACTGTCGCTCTTGCGACGACTATATGTCGGAATAGCGACGAAGTGGCCGTCAGAAATTGGGCCAAATTTTCTAGTGAATAGTGTTACAAATATTCATAATCCATGCATGAAGAACGTGTTGGCCTTTAGGCTTCTAATATTAAGTAAAATTCCCAAGACAAATGTATACAATGAACACCATTATCTCTAATAATGGAGCATTGAAGCTACTCCTTGCTCCCCAAAAGAACTAGCTTGTCTCTCTAATGCCTTGTGGGAGGAGCCAAGGTGAAAAGTCCCTTGCTCATACAATGAGGGTATGTATATAACCAATGGGGAGGTGATGCTTCACCTTCCTTGTGTATCTTTGACTACCCTCATGAATATTTGACTTCACATGAATTTTAAATTTTACATGAATCTTCATATTATGTACATGTCCTTTGGACTTCCATTTTACAATACATTTTTGAATAATGAATTACATAATCCACAATAATGATGTGGCATATGAAGACTCATGACATGATGTGACATGGATTCCTTGATGACATGGAAATGTCAAGCCACTTTTTCTACTCATTGCTATATGTCTTCTTGAGAAAGCTCTTCTATCCACCTCCATATAGCTTAGAGGTAAGGAGTCTACAATGATATCAAGTCTTGAGCTGTGGTCACAAACTTGTGTCCCTTTGATTTCTCTTGACTGATCAAATTACATAATCAACTACAAATATGTCTTCCAACATGTCTCCCTTCTTCATATCCTTCTTCATAATCCTATCATGGTATGATAGGGTACCCACATCTACAATTCACTCATGAAAATACGACATTAGTCTGATAAACCCCTAGTCTAAGAGGGTGCATGTTGATCCACTGACTGAGCCGGAACTGGGTGGCAGGTTGTCAGAGAGACTCTGTGACTGTGCAATTGTGTAGCTCAGGGAGTTAGGGGTGAAAATTGAGGCTTGAGACTATGCAATGCACAATTCATGTTGGACTGAGCAGACATATTCCACAATTTTAGAGTTGAGTGAGCTAGGCTGGAGGGTTGAGCATTGATTCTTCCCATTACGCAGTTCTGCAAGGCCGAGCAGACCTGGTGATTTTACAATTTCACATTCCAAGAGCTCAAGGGTTGGGCTTGAGCTCAGATACTATGCAATACATAGTTTGGGCTAGGTTGGAGGGCTAAATTTCACAGTTTTGGAGGCCATGGTTCGAGCTTGATAACTGAAATTATGCAGTGCATACTCGTGGGAGGTAGGAATTATGCATTGTGCAATGTTAAGAGGTAAATTTGTAGCTTGAGGGTAGGAACTGCATAATATGTAGTTTAGGAAGGCTGGATGAGGCTAATTTTCTCAGTTGGAAATTTTTCGGGATTTGACTAAGTGTGGGATCAATGGAGTTGATGTGAATAGTTATAATAATTGATTTTGATCACACACTTAGAAAACTTGATAACACAAAAAAATAACTTGTCTAGGACACATGAAAATCATACTTCCCTCAGTGTGATAACTTTGCGACGACTTACGACAAGTACGACACAAAAAACACACTTTGTGACGATCGTGAAAACACTTGTTTGATCATGTTTAAAACTTTAGGAATGAATGTGACAAATATTTACATGGTAGGATCAACTCATTTTCACAAAAATAACCCCTTGAAATCATCAAAACAAGCTTATATACATCATGTAATGCTTAACATGAAAAATATGGCATTTTTCTTTTCTCGCAAAAGGGACCAAAACACTTAGAGAAAACACATGGAATGGATTTCAATGTTTGTGATGACAATATACAAGACCAAGGTAGGCTTCGAAATTTGGTGTGGGCCAAAATTTCGAGGGTGTTGTAGCAGAGACAATAGGTACATTTCTAAAGAAAAATATGGAGCTTCCTTGGAATAAGTTAGGGGATTTATATCAAGCCAAACCCTTGAGTATTAAACCTTTTCCACAGAAGAATTTTTTTTCGTTGAGAATGGGTAATGGTGATCCTGTTATTAAAAAATTGAATGCATTTACTACTATTATGACCGAATTATCTTAGCGAGAGTGAATATGGATGACGAGGATCACCATATGACTTTTGGGTGTGTGCTATACTCTTTCCACATGTCATGGGGTTTGGGGCAGTGCCCTAGAAAAAAAACCATTTTATGCGGACCTAAGGATGGGAAGCAGACCCAAAGATGGTGGGCATACCTACCCATGGTTTTGTGCATGTTTTTCGCACATGGGTTTTGGTCATGGTTGTTTTTTCCCATAGTATTTATAGATCTGGTCAATGGAACTAAAACTATGTTTTTATCCAGGGTTAGTGGATTGGGATTTATGAATGCTTCAGAATGTATATATATGTATTGTAAAATTGAAAGGAATATAATGAAAAATCAATCTTCTATTCCCAATTTTTGGATCCAGGGGAAAATATTTGTATATATTTGTTTTATATTCTCACCATTGTATATTTTTTATGTTTTAAGAATTTCTTTGCAAGTAATTTTTGTACAGGGTTAAAAAATTCATTTGGTATCAGAGTTGTTTCAACTTCAAGGGGGCGCCTTTGCTATTGAGGGGTTTTTCTTGGGCCTATGGTAGACCTTATTACAGTGGGAGATTTTCGAGATCGATTATTGTGGTGAAAGAAGATGGTGAATAGTGGAAATATAGAGATTGAGAAATTCAATGGACAAAGTTTTGAGTTGTGGAAGATGAAGATGGAGGATCTGTTGGTGGATAGAGATTAAGGGATCATTTTAGATCTAGGTATGACACCAACAAGAATGTCAACATAAGACTAGGCGAGGTTAGATCGGAAGGCAAAGAACATAATATGATTGTGTCTCTCAGATTCAATGTTTTTTAATGTATTAGGGGAAGCTACGAAGGCTTTGTGGGACACATTAGGGAATTTTTATCAATCTAAGTCATTGGTGAAAAAAAATGTTCCTATGGAAAACTTTGTATAACCTAAGGATGAAGGTTGGAGACTCAGTGACATAGCATATAAACACCTTCAATACTATGGTAATTTAGTTGTTATCTATTGATATTAAAATTTCAGATGAATATAAGTGCATCACTCTGTTGTGTTCTCTACCAGACTTGTGGGATACTTTGGTTGTTGCAATAGGTAGCAATACAACTACCTTGAATTTTGATGAAATAGTATCATCCTTATTATCAGAGGATATGAGACAGCAAAATATGGAGAGAAAGAATGCATATGCCTTTTCTGTGAGAGGATGGTCCTAGAATAGAAACAAAATAAGTTCGCAGGTGGGAGATCTAAATATCCAAGAAAATATGTAAAGATATGATGGAAATGCTGAAAAGAAGGGCACTAAAACAATGAATGTAAATCTAAACCTCCTAAGAAAGGAAATGGATCTAATGATGCTCCTTCTGTAGAGGCGAAAACCACCTCATATGAAGGTGGGGAAGTGTATTTGGCTTCTTATTCAAGTACACACGTAGATCATGAGGCATGCTTGATTGACTAAGGAAAATATTTTCAGTTCACTCCCCATAGGGAGTGGTTTTTCAAGTATGATACATATGATGGTGGTGATGTCTTCCTAGGGTATGATAGGAAGGATAAAATCACAGGACG
This sequence comes from Pinus albicaulis, assembly GCA_034641835.2. Taxonomy (NCBI): domain Eukaryota; kingdom Viridiplantae; phylum Streptophyta; class Pinopsida; order Pinales; family Pinaceae; genus Pinus; species Pinus albicaulis. The sequence goes on from CM076582.1 coordinate 323,187,708, forward strand.
CAGAAAAGTCAAGATGAATTTTCAAAGTGGAAGGGTTATAATAATTCCTAGTGTTTTTCACATTCCTCCATTGGCCAGATTTATGATTTTTGTAAGCAATATGGATGATGCAGATGTAAAAAAAATGTTTGAGAAAGATACCTGCAAGATGTTCTAGGGAGCACTGGTATTGATGCGGGGAGTTTGGATTGGAACTTTGTACAAGCTTCTAGGTAGCACTGTTATTGATGGGTGAAATAGTTCTGTGGACCCTGAAGGTGGAGCAGAAAATATAATGGTCTATGGAGAAAAGACTATGTTATGGCATCAAAGACTGGGACACATTGGAGAGAAGGGTTTTCGAATATTGCATGGTAATGATATGGTAGAAAGTATGTCTAATTTCTCTCTGGATTTTGATTTCTGTGAACATTGTGTATATGGAAAGTAGAATTGGGGGAGATTACCCTATGGTGCTAAGAGGATGAAAAGGATATTAGAGATTATGCATAGTGATTTTTTTGGACCTATGTTTTTTCCATCACTCGGTAAGTTTGTGTATTATGTCTCATTTATAGATGACTTCTCGAGGAATATATGGATATATTTCATCAGGAATAAATCTGAAGTCTTTGACAGGTTTAAATAATTTAAGGCTCTAGTGGAAAATCAGAGAAAGAAGAATATCAAGGTGTTGAGGATATATAACGGTGGAGACTTTTGCAAGAAGAAATTTGAAGATTTATGTAAGAGGTGTGGTATAGCATGAAAACAGACTACTCAATACACACCTTAGAAAAATGGAGCTGCATAAAGAATGAACAAGACATTGGTGAAAAAGGTAAGAAACATGCTTAGTAGCGTTGGATTAGGGAAATAAATTTGGGCAGAGGTAGTGGATACTACATGCTACATACTTAAGAGATCACCTTCATCAAAGTTGGAGGATAAGACTCCACATGAGGTATGGAATGGTAATAAAACCTCTCATTCACATCTGAGGGTATTTAGTTGTGATGCATATGTACATGTTCCAAAGGAGAAAAGAACCAAGTTGGATAGTAAATATGAAAGGTGCATCTTTATTGGGTCTAAGGTTGGTTTAAAATCTTATAAGATTTGGAACCCAGAAACAAGGAAGGTTGTATAGAACCAAGATGTGGTGTTTAGAGAGGTGAAATATGTTATTAAACATGAATTCCTACCAAAGGAACATGAGAATATAGAGTTTGAACTGAAGGAGGAAGAATCTGACTCTACAACAAAACAAGAATCAAAAGAGGAAGAGGCACACAATTCAGTTTTGAGAAGATCAGTTCGAGAGAGTAGGTGGCCAAAAAGGTATAGTTCACATAATTTCTATTCAAAATTTTCTTTATCTATTACTAATGATGATCCAAAAAATATCAGGGAGTTAGTGGATTCAAAAGATGGAAAACTCTCGAAGGAGGCCATGGTCAATGAAATGGCATCTTTGGAAAAAAATGAGGCTTGGGATTTGGTGGAGTTTCCATCTAAAAGGTAACCCATTGGAAGAAAATGGGTGTGTGATAAGAAGATGAATGTAGAAGGAAAGGTAGAGAAATGAAAAGCTCGGTTGATAGAAAAAGGTTATTCCTAGGTGTCTAGAATTGATTTTGGCGATATTTTTTCTCTTGTTGCCAAGTTATCTTCTATTAGTCTCTTTTATTTGTTGCTGATACTTTTGATTTTGAGGTAGAACAGATGGATGTGAAGACAACATTTCTTCACAGGGATCTAGAAAAAGAGATATACATGAAGCAACCATAAGGCTTTGCAGTGAAGGGTAAGAAAGAACTGGTATGCAGGTTAAAAAAGTCTATGTATGGGTTAAAGTAGTCACTAAGGATGTGTTATCAAAAATTCGATACATATATACAGGGACTTGGTTTCACAAGGAGAAAAGCATATCACAATTTGTATTTTAAATTAATTTGAGGACCCATTTGTCCTCTAAATTTGACATGAAGGTTCTTGGTGTTGTAAACTATATTTTGGGAATAGAAATTAAATGAAATCAGGCAAAGAGGAAGCTATGGTTAAACTAAAGGAAGCATTTTGAGATAATATTGTAGAGGTTTAATATGCAGGATAGAAAACTGGTGAAGGTTCTTATTCACATAGGTGTAAATTTATTTGTTGAACAGTGTCTCAAGACATAGGAAGAGGAATAGGACATTTTATATGTTCCATATGCGAGTGCAGTTGGTATCATAATGTATGCAATGGTCTGTACCATACTAGACATCTCACATGAAGTGGGAGTATTGAGAAAGTTTATGCCAAAACCTGGGAAGGAGCATTAGACAACAGTGAAGGAGGTTTTCATGTATTTTGCATGGCAATAGTAATTAGGGTTTGTTCTACGAAGGAAGACTGGGATTGGGTAGAGTTTTTGACATACATGGCTTTGTTGATGCAGAATAGGCCGGAGATTTAGATCAGTGAAGATCTACAAGTGGGTATTTTTTTAACCTATTTGGAGGAGCAGTTAGTTGGATAGAAAGAGACATTTTGTAGTGGAATTTTCAACTACAGAGGTTGAATACATGACAACCATTCATGCAAGCAAGGAAGCAGTTTGGTTGAAGAGATTGTGTTCAAGTATGGGATTGGTACAACAATCTATAAGGATAGATTGTGATAGCCAAAGTGAAATTTTCTTGGTAAATAACCTTTCTATCATTCAAATACAAAGCACATTGATGTTTAGTATCACTTTGTGAGGGATATGGTTGAAGATAAAAGGGTGTTGTTGGTAAAGGTGGAAACTCTAAGGAATATTGCAGATGCATTGAAAAAGTTTGTGAGCACCGAGAATTTTTCTTGGTGTATAGAAATAATGGTCATTGTAGCCCTAGAACAATGAATAAGCTCTCTTGTGACCCCCAATATGGAAAAAAACTGCAAGTGGGAGAATGTTAGGTGCGTGTTATATTCTTTTTGCATGTCATGGGGTCTAGGGAAGCACCCTAGAAAACAAATATTTTATGTGGACTCAATAATAGTTGGACGGACCCAAGGATGGGGGACAAGCCCAAAGATGGTGGGAGGACCTACCCATGGTTTTGCGCATGGTTTTCACGCATGTTTTTTCGACACAATGGTTTTTTCCCATGGTATTTGTAGACCTAGTGAAGGGAACTATGGTTATGTTCTAATCCAGGGTTAGTGGATTGGGGTTTATGAATGCTTAGACATGTATACATATGTATTGTAACATTGAAAGGAATATAATGAAAAATCAACCTGGTCTTCGTGGTTTTTGGATCCAAGGGAAAATATCTATGTATATGTGTTTTATGTTCTCACCATTGTATATTTTTTTCTGTTTTAATAATTTGTTTGCAGGTAATTTTTTTACAGTGTTAAAACCTTCAATGAAATTTTGTGTCCTTTTCCAAGTTTATGGGGGGAATTTGATAGTTTAGCGATTGGAAGAACTATAAAAACAATGTTGTTTGGCGATGTTGTTGCTTTTTTTTTAAAGGAGGTGAGGTGGAAATGTTTTGAATCCACTAATGAGGATTTAGATAGTCACGGAAGAATGAAGGAGAAATAAAAAAAGAGAGGAAATGGTATATCTAAATCAAATTGGAGACATTAGTCTCTTGGAAAATCTAAATAAAGATGTTGGAAGTATGGAAATGTAAAACATTTCAAAGAAGAGTGCAAGGAAGGGAAAAATAAGAGTAACAAGGAAAATAATAAGTTGATGATGGTTTTAGAAAATTCCTCAACGAGTATGGATAATATGTCTTTGTTGTATGTTTGGTAACCCATGCAGGCCAGAGTGCCTATTTGATAAAATTTAGAGCTTCCTTCTATATGACTTCACATCAAAATTTCTCTTAGCATATGAGAAACATTATGGGATGGTATAACTTGGTGATGACTATTTTTTAGCATTGATGATGGTTGTAGAACCTTACTTAGATTCATTGATGGTAGAATAAAGGTGATTAATGGAGTTTTTCACACTCTATATCTGGTACAAAATGTACTATCAATAAGTGCACCTAATGATATAGGTGTGCAGATTGTTTTCTTTAACAAAATATGTAAGATGGTTGAAGGAGCTATGGTGCTAAGTGCGTTGGTGTGAGAACTTTTCTAGTTGGATGCATGCACTATTTAATGTACTATTTCTTTGATTTATGGTGTGGAGAGACTTACAAGATCTACACATTCACATTCAAAACCTATGCTTACTTCTGATTATCATGGTTTCTGGGTATCTAGACAACCTCTTCCTTTAGAAAGCAATTTTTTTTTAGCGAAGAAAATGATGTGCCACCAAATATTGGGCCATATAAGTGAGAAGGGCCTATGAGCATTGAAAAACAAAAATATTTTCAATGGTTTGAGTAACTGTGCTACTAAATTTTACTTTTGTGAACATTTCATATATGAAAAAAAAAAATTATTTAATTTTATTCTAATTATCATAAATATTTTGGGTTGTTGGAATTAGTTCATTTAGACGTATTTTGTCGATTTAAAGTTCCTTCAATTTCTAAGGTTTTGTATCATGTGTCACTCACTGACTATTATTCTATAAGGACAAGCACATAATTTCTTATAGCTTAATATGATGTTTTATATTGTTTTAGGGATTTTATCGATCTCTTTGAAAATTATTCTAATAGTAATATTAAGGTGCTAAGGATTGATAATGTTGGTGAGTTTTGTTTTCAAGATTTTCATAAATTTTATAAGGAGAGAAACATTGAAATGCATAAGACAACTCCATATACCCCTCAATATAATGTATTTATAAAATTGATGAACAAAGCATTTATGAAGAGTGTTAGGAGTCTAATTAATGGAGTCAAGTTATAAAAGAAGTTCTAGGAAAATATTTTTGCTACTACATGTTACTTGATTAATATGCTTCCCACATAAACTCTTGTGGATAAGACCCCTTTGGAGGTCTAGACAAGAAAAATTGTATCACTTTGGCATCTTCATGTTTTTGGTTGTGAGGCATATGCTAATGTTCCCAATGAGAAGTTATAAAAGTTGGATAACAAGGATATGAAACAATACAAGATTCATCATCTTATAGCTAGAAATTTTTATATAGTAGGAACATTATTTATATCACATTTATAGATAAATTTAGACTTATTCCATATTGGTACATCTAGAATAATATTATTAGTGGATCAACTACCACTCAATACTGAGAAATTTAAACTAATAGACATGATGAGGAGGAGGTTTTAGAGAGTTCGGAAGAGGAGGAAAATCCACCTTAAATTTTAAGAGGTTCACTCAATAAAGAAGGTAACCAATATATAAGTACAATTATGGTTTATATGATGTTTCATATGTATATTTTCTTTTTTAGATAACAAATATAATCCTAGAACTATGGAAAAGGTAATGGAGATGAAAGATAAGGAGTCATGGAGATTTCCCACGGATGATGAAATATCCACACTTAGATGATACATGGGACTTCGTACCATTACCTAATAGAAAAAATACATTGAATGTATATGGTGGGTGCTAAAAAAGAGGATTAATTTAGATGGTAACATTGAAAATCACAAGGGAAGTTGAGTTATGAAAGGATTGTTGGGCTACATACATGCCATATTTTTACATTCTCCCTTCCCTGTTTTTAATCCCCTTTCACTTACCTTTGGCCTATATCAGTATGTTTTATTGCTTATGTGTTGCATTTAGACCCAAATTGTTTTCCCCATTGCAATTCCTTAGTAGTTCATGTGAAATATGGTTAAATATTAGATAATAACATATTTTTTTATTTATCTTTGAGAATGGGTTAATATGTTGATTATTGTAAAATCGCTTGCCACTTGTTATTACTCATATAACAAAAAATATACAAAGTGGTTACTTAATATTTTTAATATGAGACATCTTAATGTAAACATAAGCCTATCCTCAATATATTTCAAAAAGAACAGATTTTTCTTTTTGAGAAATCAACGTTTTAATATTTGTTTCAACACCCCACAAAAGTTGCAACACTATGTAGAAGTTGCAACATCATGCCAATGCTATAATACAAAATTGATACTAAAACATCAAGCAGAAGATGCAACACCATTTTGATGCTATTACATTGCAAAATGTTGTTTTTGATATATAGTTTCTATTACATAGTGGTTATTACTCAATTGTTGCTACATAGTTTCTACTACATGGTTGTCGCTACAGTTGATTCTACCTATTTACTATTACACTATTGTTGTTTACCATTCTAATTAAATCAACTCACAACCCCCAAGAAATGTCATGGATTTGGAATATCATTGACCATATTGGATATGAAAATTATTTTTGAATTCTTAGACATGATTACCTGAAAGGATCTTGGAATTTGATAAGTTATTAATTGTTTTCTAATTTTCAGAAAACCACACGAGAAAATTGTGGATCTACATTTATTATTTATTATTTTATTTTTAAATAAAAACTTATTTATAAAAATAATTCATCCTTAATTTTACAGGAGGGATCTTAGAGTACAAGTCCAAGCAATGATGAAATAAATTATATTTTATGAGTTCTCATTTATTTATATCATAGTTTTCTAATTTCCATGTTATGGAATTATAATTAATTCATTTATTTTATAGTTTTTTTATGCAAAGAAAAAGATTTTTATTCCAAAAAAAATAATTATATACATGTGTATCTGCATGGATATTTCATACAAGTCTTTGAAAATCTAAATTACTTCTCCATCAACCTAAAAAACTACCTACTCTGAGCATGTCTAGTACCAGAACTTTACAACATGTTTGTTTATTCCCTACATATGAAAATCAAAACTAGTAGAATTATTTATATTAAAAAGCCATTTTGAATTTCATGATCATAAATATTCGAATAGATATACATAATAAATTGAAAGAAAATGGCATGTTTTGAATAGCTTGTTCATCCAAAAATTTATAAATCAAGGCAATCCCTCCATACACTCAAAATACTCATTTGATAACTTATGAGCTATTTGATTAAGCTACCTTAATTTATGAAATAAGGAATCCCATTCCAAAGTGTGGATGTATGGGAAATTTTAAGAAAAAAGATGGTGGAGTATAACTGGTTCCAATTTTATTTTTTCCATTTTCCTAATCAATGACAATTTGTGAATTGCCAAATAATTGAAGCTTTCATATCCCAAGGGAGATGGAAAGGCATAGTAGGAAAAGCATAGTAAAGAAAAGAGAGTATAAAACTTTACCTTAGTATTGGAACTAATTCTTGGAGCATAATGAATGTGAAAAAAATGCTTAACATTAGGGAAAAATGATTTCCTTGCCCTACACTAGGAAAAATGTCCTTGGCTAACACCATAAAAAAATTCCCATGGAATATCGAAATCAATAGAATATTTAATTATGGAGACTCAAGCTTCCCTTAGCTTCAAGACATGCCTAAAATCTTCTAATAGTTGTAGCACTTAACATGTAGCCACTTCTATAGGGATTAAATTATATAGAAAAATACATATAGTAGGACCACACCAAATCATATGTCAAGGAAAAGAAACATAAAAAGAAACAAAAACATCCATTAACCAATATTGGACACATAGGATTTGATCGTCCTTATTCCATAAGTATTTTAGCTTTAGGTGACATTTGGTTAGCCTTCAAACCTCTTGTCATAAGGAAATTTCACATTGAGATGAAAAATATATTCAAACGTGTCGTGGCATATAGAAAACCAATTTTAAGACCCTACTATATGTTCTTGATTCCATTATCTCAAATAAGTAACTTCCTATTTAGCACAAGTCATAAGAAAATATTGGCTTTAAGTGGATTGTGGCACTTCAAGATATGAGCCCACTACCAGAGAGGATCAAAATCTATATTTTCTTCCATTGTGGCTTTATAGCCCATCTTAGGTATGTAGTTACCCATATGAGGGTTCTTTTAGCATGCCAACATGTTTTCATTCTACTCCATAAATATAATATGGGAGGAAACTAAAAAACCTACATATTTATTCTATTCCTCTACTATCTCGCCTACCAAACTCACAACCTCTGCTAATTTCTAACTGGCACTAACCAAAAAGATGAGAATATTCAATTAGGCATCCCAAATAATAAAGATATAATGGTTATGTAGGACCTCCACCATATTGGAAAAAAATAAAACCTAATATTTAGATCCTACCCTAGGATCCTCCACTACCCACACATTTTTAACATTTCCAATCCACCAGATATTCCATCTACCAATATAAGGGAAATATTCCACAAAAAATTCACAAAAATGAGTAGATTTTCATGGATTTCTTAGCAATAAAAACCACTCATCAATTGCCAAACCTCAAAATTTAGAAGATTTTATCTGTAAACCCTTAATATTTCACATGTGATGAGGATTTGAGATTAATTTTCTTAACCATTGAGATATTAATAAGAATAGGAAAGGAGAGAGTGGACATCCTTGTCTCAGCCCCTTGGAGGCCCCAAAAAATATTAAAGGAGAACCATTTACTAGGACCATAAAAGAGGTAGATTATATGCAACTAAGAATCTAGTTGACAATATCCAAAGGTCTATTTTGATCAATACAAGAAGTATTAAATTACAATTGAATTTTTCATATTCCTAAGAAAATTCAAGCTTGATCAATACAAAATGGATTTTATTAGTTTTGGTAGAGTGTGACGCCTCTTGCATAAGAGTGAATAAATCATTGATTTGGCAGTGAAAAAGAGAATTAAACTATTATTTGAATATTTTATCACTAAGGAGTGGATTTAGAGGATTTGATATGATCTTTGGAATGACCTTATACACCACATTGTAGTAAGAAACATGTTTGAAATATTCAGAAAAGAAATCCTTTTTTTCTTATGGATCAAGGCTAAAAATGTGGAAATATGGCCCTAAAGACTTTAACAAACCACTTACACTATTGAAAAACTTTTATAGTGTTATATTTTACTATCTCGTAGAAGCCAATTAAAAATCAACCAAAACACCATCTAAACTAGGTATTTTCCCTCTTTTCATCATGAAAAGTGTTTTTTTCAACTTCTTCCATTACCTCTACATACATTAATTCATTCAATTCCTCAGTGAAAATATAGGAAAGAGTTGTAAAACACACTAAGTGTTAGTATGAATCCTTTGTCGAAGTGTAAGAAAAAGGACCACTTTAGCTACGCATAACTAATAGCCCTAACCACAAAAGTGGCTGCCAATATCTTCAGATTTGCGGTTAGTTGAACATAAAAGAGCTGCAAAAACCAGATCTATGCATGGAAAGACATTAAGCAGAAAAAACAAGGGTTTGCTCCATATACCAATAGACAAGACAAGAACAATTTTTGAAAGAATTTTTATATTAATTGGGCACCTGGGAGGAAAACAAGAAGGCGTATCCAATTCTCCTCGGTGGGATGGGTTCTTGGAAGTCCTCAGCACTTCAGATCTAAGATTTCTCTCTCTTGTTGGTGTAGAAAACCCACACAAAGAATGGAACTCAAAGGGAGCTCACACAGCAAATGGTAGAAAAATGGGACCAAGTGTATAGATCGAGAGTGATCTAATAGGCAACAAAAGGTGAAGAATGGTAGGAAAAACCCTCCTATTTATAACAAAATATTGGGTCATTCTAGATCTTGGTGCATGGGTTAACCGGATCTAGATCCACTTTTTATGGAATATTTTATTATATTTGTTGGAGGGAAAAGGTATTTGACTTGGGTCAAATCCCTTGATTTGTCAAAAATAAATAAATAAATGATTTATTTATCTTTTTAAGAAAGCGGTTAGAAGATAATCAAATAAATAATGATTTATTTAATTATTTAAGGAAGTGGTTGAAAGATAATTAAATAAATAATGATTTATTTAATTATTTGTGGGTGATTTGGTCATATTTAACAAGGGATATTATCTAAATAAGATTTAAATAATTATTCCTAGAAAATAATAAGATAAATAAAGGTTTATCTAATTAATTTCTTTGTTTTGGGTTAAACATGACTAGGAATAATAATTAAATTATAGTTTAATTAATTATTCCATGAGGAAAATCAAACAAATATAGGTTTGTTTAATATTTCCTTTTGGGGTTTCCTGTTTGGACCATAAATAACCTAATAAATGTGGTTTATTAAGTTATTTAACATAGTGAAGGCAATTTTACTTAGGGTAAAATTGGTCTTACATGGTGTACTTGGGTCCATCTAATGATGATAAGTTAGATGACCAAAAAATGGTGTAACAGATTGCCCCCCAGCGTGCGAGTGTCAGGAGCAAATTGTATGACCGAAGTACGTTGTAAGAACTCAATCACCAGACAACAAAAGGGAAGTCAGAGGGAGAAATGAAAGGTAGATAGTGTGCTGAAGAACTAGACCCTGAGGAGACGAGACTCGTAGGTGCAACAAGTCTCTTTTTATGAGAGGGTACCTGTGCTGAAGGCGGCGGGGGAGGCATACCTATGCCCGCCGAGACAAAGTACAAAAGAATAGTGTGTCCAGTAAACAAGAGACCGAACCATAAAGTACAGCTGGCATAATCATGAGCCAGATAAAAATACAATGAGGAATCCCACATACATGTTGTGCCTGGGATAACAGCCAGGACTTGTACAATAATATCTGAGTACATGAGATACAAATGCAACCCAAATGCCCCCTGTAAATGGGGAAGGGCTCACAAAATCTGACTGATACATGCAAATCAAAGAGGCGCTGCAAGTGGCTAAGGCCAACATCATCAAATATCTGGAGCTGCATCGAAGGCTGCAAGGAGGAGGTCATCAGGGCATGTGGGGGGCTACCTGCAGGGCCACCCCCTCATGAGGGTTGAGACATCTCACACACACCCAGGAATCATCAAGAGCTGCTGCTGTATCACTGAACCATCAAGTATACGGATCTCGAGTAAATGTGGAAGGAAGTACAGGTGGAGAAACAATCTGATCAAAGAAATAGAGAATCCCTTTGCACGATCAATAATGGTGAAGTGGAAAGGCGGAACCAGGTACACCTTCTCCCTCTGAGCCAAGCACGGAATGAATGAGTTGATGTCGACAGAAGGAGGCCCGCCATAAGTGAGGCAATGAGAGATCCTCACCTAAGGCACGAGAGATAATAGTAGAGCGATGGACAGATTGACACTAATGATGATGGTGAAATGGAAAGGACTGAGTAGCGAATGGACGACTTCCCTTGTTAGAGCATAAAGGGCATGAATGACATGGCAGCAACTGACACAACGTCATAAGGGATGGGGGACAGTGGGACTGAAGATCATAATGTGCGACACAAGAGAGAGACCAAGCAATGAAGGATGGATGGCTATAGAGGGGTACAAAGGGACTCGGGATAGATTCCATGAATGCGATGATGACTCAACTTGGATGCTCTAAACAAGGGCGACTCGATGGTGCTGCCACACAGTAAAGGCCCAATGGGGGACCATGAAAACATGAGTACAAGATGGTAACTCATGATGAAAATCGACACGAACAAAGACAAGTAAGGAGGCAAAATGGTGCCCCCATTACAAGTGTCGTAAGTGAGGAAATTCGATTTTAAGGAGAGGTGAAGTGACCCTTCTTGGACAAAATGTGTCTTGGTGAAATATCAAATCACAAAAAATGAACAGATACCCATTTGTGGGCTCGGTGAGAGCTTTCCGACGGTGTAGACGGTTTGTCAAACGGGGCTACGGTATGGTCGCAGCAGTCGAAAGAAGAAACATGGGTTCTCTTTTAATAAGGCAGTTTTCCCTCCAAATTCACTCATTTTCTATTGTTGTTGTGGTGAATGTAGAGAGGAGAGAAGGCCCTAAATCTTGCGGCGAGCGTAGCAGACAAACCGACCGTTGGAATCGAGATCCGTCAGTTGCAGGTAAGAGGCCTAACCTTACTCTTTCATTTTGATGGATTGAAAGTTCAGTTTAGGGCCCAAAATCTCAGAAACAGACCCTCCTTCATCTCTACGGCCGGGTCGCACTTTTTGGGCCAAAGTGTGGCTGATCTAAATTAAATGACTGCGACCTAGAGACAGGGGACCCAAGCTGTTTGTAGGTGGGTGGGTTCATGCAGTTTTTTTTTGTGCTCTCGGTCTGTAATTGCTCAAAGATGATGTGATCGTCGGAGCAAGTTAAGGTTGTGGTGAGGTCTTTAGGTTCCCAACTACTGGGCGAGGAATCCGTGAGGGTCAGTGTCATCATTGGCCAGGTTTCAGGTTCTAAATTTGAAGAAACCACTTTGATGAAAGCAGAAAGTAACGTTTGCCCAGTTATCAGTTCTTGGGATCGAGCTGTTCTTTGCCAGGTGGGCTGGAGTCTGTGTTGTACAGTCCGGAGCCTCGTGTTTCTTGTGTGGATTCTCTGCTGGGGTGTGAAACCACCGGCGGTCTGCAGCGGGGTGGCATATCATGGAGTTTGTGGAACGACATTGTCGACTGGATCTCCAAGTCAAGGGGACTCGGATACCGATCTGGGATCTAGATAGGCTAGAAAACCATGCAGTGGCTGCAGCTATGCTGCGTATCCTCGGCAGCCAGGCGTTCCATCACATCACTGGGGGGCAGATGATTCTTGTAGAGAGTGTGTTGAGTGGGACCTACTATGGGTAGGCCCAAATGATGCTGGTGTCATTAAAACAAAATTTGTTGCTCTGCAAGCGGCAAGTGAACCATGATTGCTCGTATGGGACTTTATTGTGCGCCTTCTTCTTTGAGAAGATCCCGACCTTACGACCTCATATACAGCTCCCAGATGGGGGCCCGAGAGAGCCCAGGATGCGCCGGTGGGGGCGGCTACTGTGCAGAGGAGGAGGAGGGGCGGTCGGGCGAGTGTTTCGACCTGAGTTCTTTTCCCATTGGGATCAGATGTCGTTATACATAGACGACTATCCCTATAGTGGGATGAGTTATTGTGGAGATCCAGACCTGCCACTTCCGCCTGGTCGAGTATGGGGGCCCGATGGTAAGTGACAGATTGCTATTCTTGTGTGGACATGTTAAAGTTTTTGAATAGTAGATAGGGTACTGATTCATGTACGTTTGGTATGCAGATATAGCTCCGGTAAAACCGGCCGGATATATGGGACGACCGGCAGCAGCTGGAGCTGCAGGTCCGAGTGGGTCGAGAGCAGCGCACAATGAGGATGCAGCGGCCCTCCTGGAGGACATCCGTCGTAGATGCGAGACGTTGCTGACCGTAGTTTCAGAGTGCGGGTGGCAAGACTTAGACGACCAGTACGTGGAGGCGTGCATTGGTCTGCCCTCAGAATGGCGAGGTGTCATGCGGCGCATGGCGATGGCCGGTCAAGGCATACGTGATCTACGGGCTGCAGGGGCAGAGCCATTGGCTCGGGATCCGCCAGATAGTGAGTAGTTGTGGGGCATGTGGTGCCCCCTGGTGTGTATGTAGGGGCAGGTGGTGCCCCTAGTTTTGGGTTTTTTGTAACATGCTATGGGCATGTCATATGTATCAGAGTAGATGGACTCTAAACACATGTTTTGCGACACATATTATGGATATGCATCGTTTTTAATGATTATAAATGTTATTGTCTTGTATGAAATGCGTGTGATAAATTCCAATCTAGAACATGGTTTGCAATACTATCTACATAATGATTCTGTTCTCGAGGTACATGGTTGAAAGTTATGGTTTCAAATGCACGTATCAAGAGTTTCACTTGTAAATAGCGTCTAAACAGCACAGGGTTATGCACACGATAAACACCATTTAGTTACATGACAAGAAGTAGGGAATCCAAACGAACGTGCAGATGGAGGATGCGATGGAAGAGGGCATCGACTAAGAGACCACGCACTGCATCATATTCGGCCTGATTTTTGGTGGCAGAACCAATGCAGACCTCGTTGGAGAGAACAAGGGCATGCAAGGGGGTGAAGATGGCCCAACCTACCGAGGCTAGATTCCGGGAGTAACGACTTGCACCATCGACATAACTGATAAAGGGTGTGGACGGGGGGTCCTGCAGAATGGTGTTACAAGACAACAAATGAGGGGAAGAAAGGCAATGACGACAGCGTGAGTGGACAGAAATCATTGAGCGGCAACTGCAGGAGGGAGTGCAAGGAGCAGGATGACTATGACTCATATACAGACTAGAGGGTGGTATATGAGGGGTATCGGAAGTAGGGTGAGGACTTAGGCTGTGGAGGTCAACAGAGACACGGGTGGAGTGATCTCGGGTATGGGTAGAAAAGGGGTGGTCGGGTGAAACAACAGGGGAGGATGCAGGGGGACTGAGCTCCGAGTGTCTCGCAGAGGAGGATAAGTAAAGAATGGTTTTGGTAGACTCCGTCATCTGAACATCAGGGGGGGGAATGTCGATGGGGGCGGGGGGATCCTCATGCTGGCCTGAAGCATAATGTGCGAGTATGGGAGAGGCGGATTGATTCTGTTCAACCTCATACTCTCGGACTACCTCTAAAGAGGCGCGGTAATGCATCAGGTGAGGACAATGGTGAGAGTAATGGCCATGAACACCGCACAAAGCACAGGGTTTATTGGTGCGGAGAGTCTTGGGTTTCTTTGTTACAGACGAAGAAGGAATGGAGACTTCGGGGACCATAGATTCAGGGAACACGACTTTAACCATGGGTTGAATACGGGGCAACTCGGGACAAGCGTGGGTGGCATGACCGGTGACATCACACAAGGCGCAAGGCTTTGCAGGCGGAGAAGGGGCCGGGTCAGTCGTGGTGGTCTTGTCTTTGGGTGCCCCCTTACGAGCTTTGCCTTTCTTCTCGGGAGCCGGCACGACAGGAGAAGGGTCCTGTGGAGGTGCTGGGGGCACAGTGGCAATGGAGGAAGCGAGGGGGACCGTTTGAACCAGTGTCAAATATATATAAGGTTTGGGGTGACCAGGAGGGGTAGCTGCTGGAGGATCAAGGTACCAGACTGGTATACCCAAGGTCAGGTTAGGGAGAGAGAGGGTGGCCATGACGGGGACAGAATATACTCCGGGAGGGGGAGCCAGGAAAGGTATCTGCCTAAGAGGGTAATGACCAGGAGGGACGGCTCCGAGATGGTTAAGACCTGGGGGAACCGATCCAGGAGGATAAAGGGGTTCAGGGATACCAGCTGTAGGGGGAGGGCCAGAAGGGGGAGGTCCATATGGCTGAGATGAATGGCTAGGAGCGGGTTGCGGAGGGCGAGGGGGAGGTTACTAACTAGCCGAGGCAGGCCGCTTAAGGGTAGCCTGAGACGATTGCATCATGCAAACATTTGATAATCTGGGATCAGTGATGGGAGGAGGGGGAAGATTAGGGAAAGTTCCAAGCAGGGAGGAATCTTTGTAAACGCCGGGGGAGACACTGGTCAAGGAATCGATGGTTTGCTTGTTGGCTACAGAAGAGATGGTCGTCTCAGGTGAGGTCTGAGATTTTGGCTCATGATATGTCAACGGGTCAATGGTGACTATCTTTCCATTGTGGGGGAAAGACATCTTGCGGAAAACCGTGGATGGGACAGTAGACATGGCATAGGTGTAGCTTCGCCCCAATAGAATGTTGTAGTCTAGCGGGGCGTCGATGACTTCGACGTCAACGAAAACAGTCTTACCGGCGAGGGTGATAGGACAATTACGAAACAGGCCAATGGGCTGGGAGGCATGGCCGTCCCACGCTCGAAGGGTGATCATGGAAGGGGCCAACTCAGGGGATCCGAGTTGCTTCCAAATCGAAGCGGACATCACGCAGGTGGATGCCCCCTCATCAATTATGCACCGGGAAACGTTGGCGTTCCGGATTTTGACTGGGATTTGGAAGGCGACGGAAGGAGGGAGAGGAGGATGGTCCGATTGAGTGGCGTCAAAAACAATCATTTGGTCATCAGCAGGATATACAGTGCCCATGGCAGATAGTAGAGCCTTCTTTTGGGAAGGGCACGACTGGAGGAGTTCCAGTGTGGAAATGGCAGTAGGGGATTGCGCCAAATCATCTATTATACTATACGAATGAGCAGCTCGACCAGAAGCAACGTTTCGATGTAGGGGCCCCTTAGGAATCTTGGTATGAACCTCAACTTTGGGTTGAGGGATATGTAAGGGGCCACTAGATGTCGAAAGAGGCTCTGTATAACTTGAATAAGGAGGCTCGGGGGCAGACTGAGCAGGAGGCTTGGGGTACTGGCGAGACTGAGTTTGAAGGTGAAGGTCGACGGTCGGGGAAGGATCGGAGTGCATCCCTTGGTATACGCGTCAGGAGGGCGAAATGGAAGGGAGTGGCGACACAGGTACAGCCCGAGCGGTTGGGTAGTCACGAATCCTTGTTGGGGGAAAGGATCATTAAACACAGCTGGTTGGGTGGTGGCCACATTAGGAGGAGCATGAGGGGAGGCGTGCTGTCCGCGCAATGTGGCTTGAGACTCCCACATCTGCCGCATCTGGGGTAAGAGGGGACAATCGTGGGTGTAATGACCATAAACAACGCAACACGAACAAGGCTTATTAGTGCGGCGAGTCTAAGCTTGGTGGGATTACCTGGCTCTAACAGTTGTGATGTTAGGGTCAACACCCGAGTTGGGTCCCACAGATGGAGGGCGAGATTGGTTTGGATTGCCTCTTCGCCTTCTTTGAGAAGAAGGGGGATTAGTCGCGCCCCGCTGCGCAAATACTTGCCCTGGAGGGGGCTGTAAGTGTTGTTGCGGGTTTGGAGGAGGCAAGGGAGATGGAAGCGCATATGCTGGAGGAGCTGGCGCACCAGGCTGTGGATAAAGGTAATGGTTAGGTTGGGCAACATTGAGGTAAGCAGGAGGTTGGGAAAAAGGAGGAGGCATGCCGTATCCTGGATACATGCTACCGGGAGGGGGAAGAGTGCTAGAGGTGCTGGCCCCTACCTGAGGGAGACCATAGCCCATAGGAGCTTGAGCGTATGGATGGGAAAGGGCTCCAACGATACTGTCGGTGGAATGAGATGCCCCCGGGGCGTTAGCGTCACCGGGCCTAGGGAGGTCAGGAAGAACGGTATAAACATAACCAGATTGAGCGTAGATCAGGTCATATTTCAAGGCTATTTGGAGGGCGACTTCTTCGGTTTGAGGAAAGTGAGAGGCGACATCTTTGCCGATAGGAGCTAAAAGGGTGCGAAGGAACCAATCCATGTAAGCCTGATCTTCGAAGGGGGGGGCTCGACATAAGCTCCGTCTTCTTCGCCATTCCTGAACATGGGCGGAAAGGGGGGTCGAAGAGGTTTGCTTGAATGAAGTCAAGAGCTCCGTGCCAGTATCGTATCGGAGAGGGAGCTGGAAATAAGACAAAAAGGCTTGGGCAAGGGTCGCAAAGGTGGTATGGGAAGAGGTGGCTTGTTCAACATACCATTTAGAAGCTTCGTCGGTAAGCGTGCGTTGGAACAAACGAAGACGGATGGAGTCATCGGTAATGGAATTGGAGGAACACCACATGTGCAAAGATCGGACATGATTGGTTGGATCTTCTCCAGCAAGGGCTTCGAACTTAGGGATGTCGGAGGGGAGCTTGGTTGGCATAGCGAGCCAACCAACATCGTAGCGGATAGGGTCATTGATCAACTGATTGAAATCGGGGAGGCTGAGGCCTGCAATGTACGGCAGCAAGGGTATGGCCGAGGTAGTTCCTGTGGCGGTTCCGCTAGTAGTGGTTCCGGCATTAGGGCCTGGAGCACCGCTAACGTTAGGCCCTTGACCAGACATAGTGAAGGTGACAGGGGGAGAACCAGGGAGGAGGAGGGAGAACCCAGGTGATGGAAGGGAGTGGTGCGGGCTGGGAGGAGGAGTAGCTCGGCAGCGAGCGGGGCCAGGTCAGTCGATCAGCGAGCCCGGGGTGAAAGGCGAAGTCTCGGAAAAGCGCCTTAAGGGTAGCATTGAAGAAGGAAACTGACAAGGGAAAACAGGGACAGAATCAAGTGAGGTCAAGGGCAGAAAATGTGCAGTGACAATTGATTTTAGAGTCTTTGCCAGGCGGTGTTAACCAGGCGCTTCTTCACGTAGGGTCAGTGTGTGGCGTGCGTTAATTTTAATTTTTAAACCCTTTCTGTTTTGAGATCAAGAAAATGTGTGTTGCGTAACTGAAAATAAATCTACAGAGAACAGTATATAATGCTGAAATAACAGAAAATTAACAGCTACTAATGCATTGCTTCAACCCAAGAAGGTGGGCCGCTCAAAATTAATCAAAAAAAGGTTAAAAATCTAGGCAAAACACACTTAAAAAGAGGCCAATAGATCAAGGGTTGGAAGGGACAGGGATCTAAAGGATAAAGCTACTGAAAAGAGGTGCAGATCACAACCAAGAGACAGAGGCAAGGTGGCTGGAAAAAGGGAAGAAATCAGCAAAAAGCGGAAAGGACAGGGAGGAGGTCCTAAAGAGAGGTCCAAACAAAACGACAAGAGGTGATTTGAAAGGAAGGAAGGCTGATTTAAAGGGATCTGAGGAGGAGGTTCCAGATCTGAAAAAAGGAAGGCTGAAACTCTGAAAAATAGACGGTTGAAACAGCTAAAACTCTTCCACAAAAAGTGGAGGGTACTAAAGCCCTAGGGGGGCTAGGTTCCCACTTAGATGAGTAAAAACAGATCAGAACTAGGTCAAGGTGGGCTGAGACAGAGGCTGGAAAACCCTGACAGAAGCTTCAGCAAAACCCAGAAAAATTGTAGAAAAATCACTGAAAAATTGGTAGGTCGCAGGTTCTGACTTGTTTTCAATGGGTGAAAAGAAATGAGAAAAGTCGACGCTGGAAAGACGGTCGCGAGGTTATAGGCCAAAAAGTATGACTTAAATTCGAGTTGTCTCAGTGATTTTTGAAGGATTCGCGAGTCTCGATTCTTGATTAGTGTCGCTTACTGCTTGTGATAGGGCGAGCTTACGGAAGTTAGAAGTTTTAATGTTTTAGGGTTTTATGTGAGAAAAATGACATAAAAATAGGAAAAATAAGCAGCTGAAAAGAAGCCCTAGGGCCTGAAGTAGCTGGATATGCAGGAATATGAAAAACGACAGCGGTCGTAATTTAAAACCCGTGTGGAGTCACCATTTGTTAGTATGAATCCTTTGTCGAAGTGTACGAAAAAGGACCACTTTAGCTACGCATAAATAATAGCCCTAACAACAAAAGTGGCTGCCAATATCTTCAGATTTGTGGTTAGTTGAACATAAAAGAGCTGCAAAAACCAGATCTATGCATGGAAAGACATTAAGCAGAAAAAATAAGGGTTTGCTCCATATACCAATAGACAAGACAAGAACAATTTTTTGAAAGAATTTTTATATTAATGGGGCACCTGGGAGGAAAACAAGAAGGCGTATCCAATTCTCCTCAGTGGGATGGGTTCTTGGAAGTCCTCAGCACTTCAGATCTAAGATTTCTCTCTCTTGTTGGTGTAGAAAACCCAATGCAAAGAATAGAGCTCAAAGGGAGCTCACACAGCAAATAATGGAAAAAAGTGACCAAGTGTATAGATCCAGAGTGATCTAATAGGCAACAAAAGGTGAAGAATGGTAGGAAAAACCCTCCTATTTATAACAAAATATTGGTTCATTCTAGATCTTGGTGCATGGGTTAACCAGATCTAGATCCACTTTTTATGGAATATTTTATTATATTTGTTGGAGGGAAAAGGTATTTGACTTGGGTCAAATCCCTTGATTTGTCAAAAATAAATGATTTATTTATCTTTTTAAGGAAGCGGTTAGAATATAATCAAATAAATAATGATTTATTTAATTATTTAAGGAAGTGGTTGAAAGATAATTAGATAAATAATGATTTATTTAATTATTTGTGGGTGATTTGGTCATATTTAACAAGGAATATTATCTAAATAAGATTTAAATAATTATTCCTAGAAAATAATAAGATAAATAAAAGTTTATCTAATTAATTTCTTTGTTTTGGGTTAAACATGACTAGGAATAATAATTAAATTATGGTTTAATTAATTATTCCATGAGGAAAATGAAACAAATATAGGTTTGTTTAATATTTCCTTTTGGGGTTTCCTGTTTAGACCATAAACAGCCTAATAAATGTGGTTTATTAAGTTATTTTACATAGTGAAAGCAATTTTACTTAGGGTAAAATTGGTCTTACATGGTGTACTTGGGTCCATCTAATGATGATAAGCTAGATGACCAAAAAATGGTGTAACAAATCCTCATACAAAGCTGATCATATCAAGCTCTCAGTACAATACAATCGCTACACACTAATCAAGAACAATCAGCAAAAATCTGCACTGATTGTTGCCCTCCTGATAGCCTGCCTCTACTGCGCAATCCCGGCTGAAGAATGGCTCTGGATGAGTTCAAATTTATCCAGCCTTGCTTATGCAATCCTCATTGGAATCTCTAATGAATGTGTGGTGCATACAATGCAACATTATAGTCACAACTAATATTCACACTTGCTCTTTCACCAATCTCTCCACTGAGTCTCCACTGATATGTTCTGCACTATAGTTAACTGTTGTCTCTGTCTATTTAAATAATGAGTTCTTATTTAGTGAATTAATTTAAATAATTAATTCACTCAACTCCACTGAAAGTATCAATCAGTTAGAAATAGACACAATCAGTTCAACTGAGATTAACTCCACAAGTGTAGTTAAACTAGAAACCAACTCCATCAACTACTTCTCCAACTCCACCAAACTCTGCCACTTGAGTTCTAACAAAAGTCCTCCATGCATGAACCACCAGTAGCTCTAGGAATTACGTAATTCCTTCAGCTAGCTAATCTGAACAATCTGTTAACTGAATGTCAGTGCTCCAAGAGAATAAGATAATGTTTAGAGTCCAAATATTATTAAGAGCTAATAATATCGAACATGTCTATTTTTAGACTAGCAGTCTAAAAATAGACTTTGCCCAAAATGTCTAAAAATAGAAGTCCATCTATTTTTCCAACTTGACCAACCATCCACAAATAACATCCTGCAACTCATAGAATATCATCGACATGTCTAAAAATAGACTTTGCGCCAAAAATAGCCTGCGGGGCCCACTTAGTGAAGGCGACTCTTTTCACTAAGCTCATCATCTCGTTGAATCTCAACAAAAATTAAATTTTCATCCAAGGAGTACCTATGTTGCTTACTTTCGATGGACCCTACTACAAAAAAAATGTGAAATACATGAAAAAACAAAGAAACATTATTGCAATCATGTTTTTTCATGTATTTCACAATTTTTGTGTAGTAGGGTCTATCGAAAGTAAGAAACACAAATACTCCTTGGATGCAAAATTAAAATCAACATCCAACAAGTGCTCTCACTCAAAATTTGAGTGAAATTGTAGGGAGATAAGTTGAAAATGCGAGTTAAAAAAGTAGTTTTTACTTTTTTCCCTCCAAAACTTGATGAGTTAATCTAAAATTATTTTATTATTTCCACTATTATTTTATAATATTCCTTAGGAGGCCTATTTTAGACCTCAAAATTTATCTAATGAACCGTCACGTCTAACCCATGAGAATGCACCTCCTCATGTCTTCGTCAGTTTTTTCTCCAACATTTTGTCACATCTAGAACCTCACATCATCATACATAAGTCCTTCAAACAATGCTCAACCATTTTCATATCCATGTCCATGAATAAACTCTACCTCATCTCAGATATGTTGCTCATCAACTTTGTCAAATGGAAGCAAGTCCCAACTCACCTCATCATCTCGTCTATGTGATACCCTTTGTCATGGACCAATAACCTCCATCCATCAAGACAACTAAGTCTCATCAGACTCAACGCATGCCTAGTTCCTCCACCGAGGCCACCTCTGTCGCTAGAACCACCATCCAACTCCAAGGTGTCTCATCCCTATCCCATTCGTCAAGTCACTCCTCACAAACACATCCCATACTATGCCCAATATATGTGTCCCATACCGGATCAAAGTCAAGTTTCCTTAACGTTAGCTCCTCAACTAACTGGATACTTCAAAACCACCATAGCATGAAGTCTTCACCTATCGCAACTCGCTTCAAGTTCTTCAAGTCATCTCAGGTTCCTTTTAACCATCTCCATCTCATAAATCAAGCAAGCGCACTTGTCTTGGTCAAATAGTCCCATCGCAATTCGCCTTTGCCTTCTTCGTCACACAAACACCCTCATAGTTCATCCATGTCTTCCTTCAAAATGATCTTGGCCTTGTTGTATGTATGTGCAAAGCATCCCCATTTAGTCCTTCTATTCAACATCTTCTCAAACCACCAATACGTCCACTCTCCATGACATCCTTGTGTGGCACTTATGCTCGATGCCCTTATGCGAAATCTCTCTACAAGCACCCTTGCTAGATTCCCCTACTCGATGTTTTCCATATCCCTTCTTCTTCAACTTAAGGCACACAAATTTAGTCATTCGACTTAGTCATCGCATCCTAAACTTTCTTTGGGTGGTGCCTTCAGTTTCCCCCCCTCATATCGTCATCAAAATCCCTTCCTTCATTGAGGCTCCCCCACTAAAGGTAGAAAAAGATTCCCTCTTAGCTCCAATGAGACTTCAATGAAGAAGTCCACCCAAATCATGTCGCCTTCTTCTTCAACGTGCCCTTTCATCGTTCACTATGTTGATCATCTTAGCTCCTAGCTAATTTTTAAAAAACAAACAAGGGGGGTCAAGCTGTCTTTGAGTTTTCAAGTAATGGTTTCCTCCTGAAAAGACATCATCCTTGAAGCTTTTTGTGATTCCCTGCTCTTTTATCCCTTTCCCTCTGTTGTTCTGGAGTTAATAAGCCTCATTGATTACTAAAAATACCTGCTCCAAAGGCCTTTATTTTCCCTTTGCATCCCTGCAGAATGTACCTTTTTCCCCCTTTATTTTCCTCCTTTACCCTCAAAATCATACCCCAAAACCCTCTTTAATCTCCACATACATCCTTTGTTAGGAAATTTTCCCCTTTTTCCTCATGAAACCGAGCGCTAGGACTGAGCGCTGACCCTTAAGGCGCTAATCTCATCCATAGCATAGCACAAGGTTTCTTTTTGGTGCCACTTTCCGCCATCGCACTTTCCACCTTTACGATTTGCGATCATCCCAATCGCATCCATCGCATAGCGCAAGGTTTCTGTTTGGTGCCACTTTCCGCCATCGCACTTTCCGCCTTTGAGATTTGCGATCATCCCAATCGCATCCATCGCATAGCGCAAGGTTTCTGTTTGGTGCCACTTTCTGCCATCGCACTTTCCGCCTTTGCGATTTGCGATCATCCCAATCGCATCCATCGCAAATCACATCCATCGCAAAATCGCATGTTTTATGGAATGCTCAGATCACCCATCGCAGATATTTGCGATGCGATCTATCGATCGCGCAAACCTTCCCACCGCCACATCACCCTCCACCTCCGTCGGGTCCCACCAGGCACAATCTGTTCCACGCATTTTCATAGCATTTTCATTTGATTCCTTTGTATTTTGGTTTTTAGCCAAAGTTTCATGTTTCCCATTAAAGGTCGTCCCTCCGCTCGATCTCCACCGTTGATCTTCGCCCCAGACCACGATCTAACAGTTTTCCCTGCATTCAACCATCAAACCTTATTATTCACAAGTCTTCATCGTTTCATTGCATTTTGTCTCTATCATTTCGTGAAAGACCACCATTCCGTCACCGCCGCGCTATCATATTTTTCATCGTCTGCTCCACCAGCCTCTCATTGCATTGATCTTTCTCACACAGTGTGGGTAATTAGAGGGTACAGAGGTGAGATGCCGCCATGAGCACACAGTGCTTATTATAGCAGCAGGGTTTCGTAGACAGAGCTATAAATGAAGCGGCAAAGAGTTCAACACACGGAAAACTAAGTCAGCAGAGTGTTTTTCTCCATGAAAGGACGGGTTCCCACACTGTCTTTATTCTATGCCGTGCTCCAGAGGATATTTCCACCCAGACCACCGTCCAAAGCTACCAGAGCATTTGTTCCACGAGTATGGTAGACCATTCAGTCATTTAATTACCATTTTGTTCGTGCACCAAAAATACTACAGAGTATTGCAGCCAGTGTACATCAGAGTCGTATCAGAGTAATTAGAGGCCTGAAGAAGACCACTCTTCCACCCAAAGAATGCCGGGAATTGAATGCTCAGAATTTAAACAGAATGGGTTTCGGCCCTCTTTCTTTTCATAAGTTTTAATACTGCATTTAGTTCTTCACCTACCGCCTCTGCTTCTCTTTCAGCTATAAAAATCGTGAAGAAACACATTGTAAAATGTTCCAGATTTTTATCAGAAAACTGTGTTGTGAAAGGCTTTTGGCATAAATTTTGTATAACTTTTGTATGAAGGCTCAGAGCCCATAGGGTCTCAGTGAAGAGGAGTTCTATCTGTGAGAGAGGATTCTGGTCTCTGGTATTTCACAGTCTGTAACTCTCTTTTACGTTTTTAATACATCATTTCATCTAATCCATCTTTCCTGTATCATGTTTTAGAATGTGAGTGGCTCACTGATTTCTGGTAAGGATTCATCCTAGTTGATGCCCATACTTAGATCATTCAAGCGCTTTAAATATCGCTCATGCATGATATTCTGTTCCATTTTTCAGCTAACCATACTTCTGCTATATTAGTTGCTTTGGGAGGGTGCTTTTAAAATGCTATTATCATGTATGGATTCTTAGATTGGTAAGCCCATGCATGGTGGTATTATATATCTGGGTATCAGCTCACTGTTAACTAGTATCTTCTCACTATTTCTTTCGCTACATACACCTTCTGATAATTTATGTCTGTGAAGTATTTTTGAATCGGCCTGCTTTGCAGTAAACTATCTCTGAATTGTCTTTTGCTTTTGTATTAGATTTTTGCATCTTGCCTGTGCAGTATCCCTCTTCCCGTGTCAGCTTCTGAGAGTTTGGTCCCATTTTATTACACTTCCCTGTTTACATGAGATAGCATGTGAGCTGAAGTTGACAACTTCATACATAATATTATATGCTCCTTGTTATGTTAAGATGTCCTAGGCACTAGTCTATCACAACTCTAGGCTATCTCTAGGAGCTACAACATCTTTCTGGCGCCATTGCCGGAAAACAAATTTAAGAAAATCAGAATCCCTGGGCCTCAACAAAATCATATTCACTCTCTAAGTAGGTGAGCACAGAGAGTTGAGAGTTGTATATCCCTCACCTTGGCGACTCCACAGTTGTTATTTGATATATCTATTTGCAGTCCTGGCTCCTCGTAAGCCACACTTGAGGTCAGATTCCTCTAAGCCAAAGACACCTTCAGTGTCTGACCCTGACCAAGTTATAAATAGAAGAAATTGGAGGGAAAGGAAATCATCCCGTTCCCAAATCCCTGAAGTGCCTATAGAAGATTTTCCTTCCTCCTCCTCTCAAGATTCTCAGTTGCAAATTCTTGACTCCACTGTGGGAGATACTGATTATTATTATTCAGACAGTCCACCCTGAGAGGGTATCAGAAGTAAAAACAGTCTTCATCCTACACCTGAGGTCGAAGAGGTCAAGGAAGTAACCGAAGTATCTGCTGTTAATAGACCTTTGTTTCCCTCAACCCCTCAAGTTGTAGTTGAGTATATTCCTATTATTATTCATACTCCACTTCCTCCTCCTCCTCCTCCTCTTACTCATCAAACTATCGCATTACCTCCACCTCCCTAAATGGCCAATGTTCCAGCCTTCTTGATGAATAAATATGCTCCCCTGGCATTACCCCAAGTGCTGAATGATATGCCCTCGGATTATCTAAAGATCTTGCCCAGATTCAATGGAGAAAATGAAATCAATGCTCAAAGACATCTTGAGACTTTCTGCTCCTTTGCAGAGAACTTTAATGTTGAACATCTAGATGTGGTCTTAAGACTGTTTGTGCAATCTCTAGATGGTGAAGCTTGGAAATGGTTTAAAACATTGGCTAGCCATTCTATTACCACTTGGGACAATATGGAAGACACTTTTCTCAGGAAATGGGGAGAGAAGAAAGATCATGGAAATTCTCTTATTGAGTTCAATACACTTAAGAAAAGACACAATGAAGGAGTGTCAGAATTTATCAAGAGATTTAATAAATTATATCTGAGCCTCCCTGCTGATATGAAACCCCATCAAACTGCTGCTAAAGTAGTCTTTGTTGCAACCTTTGATTCAGAGTTTGGTTTCTCTCTTAGAGAAAGAAAGCCTGCTACTCTGGATGATGCTCAGGCCAATGCACTAGAGTTGGAAGCAAACTTCACCTCCACTGGTAAATCAAAAGGAAAACCTGAACAAGATAGCAGAAGAAGGGGAAAAGAGGAGGTATCTACTTCTAACCAGGACAGAGACTCAGCCAATGAAAAAATGGAAGAAATGAGCAAATTAATTAATAAAATGGTCAAACTTGAATTGGAGTCCAAGAATTCAGCGTTCAGAAATTTCCAGAATGCTCCAAACAGAGGATACAATCCTCAGTATAGGAAACCACCTTTGCAAATATTTCCAAGGGAAGCAAAAGAGCAGCAAGATCAAGTGCCACACCCATTGTACCTGGAAGGTCCAGTAGATGACTCCACTGAAGATGCTACCTATAGATTGGAGGATGCAAATCTTGCCTTTTCAAATAGTGATGGAGAAGAATGTCCTTTACAAGGGAATGATGAAGCTAGGAGCTCATGGCAAGAAGAAGAAAATATCAGAGACACAGAAGAAGCAGAATTTGATCATTGTTGTAAACAATTTGATGATTTCATGCAAGCACATTTCAATAGAAGATATGATCTCAGATCTTCTAGAAAGAGGACTCGTACCCAAGAGCAAGAAGAAGAGCTGCCCCAGGAGGAAATACATGCTCAGGAAGAGGCTACAATGCCGAAGGCTACAGACAAAGGTATGCAACCTCTAAACAATCCTCTGCAGTCTAATGATCAAATCCCTTCTTCTTCAAAAGTAGTCACTTCTTCTTGTACCAAATCTGTGTCAAAAGAAGCCCAGCCCCTAGTTGAAAACAAAGAGTCAAAAGAGGTTATGATAGAAAAATCCCCTCCTGCTTTCAGTCTACAAAAAGAACTAGAAAAAGTCAAAATCCTAGTCCCCTTGACTGAACTGTTGAAACAGCCAGCATATCAATCTCAAGTCACATCTTTCATGCTCCCTCCAGAAGCACCAATCATCCCAGATAGTCTCAACCTGCAAGAAGAGAGACCCATGGTAGTTTTTGGCCCTCATGTTGAGGAGATAGATCCCTCTACTCCTCCCTTCTATGTGTCTCTAGTAATCCATGATCTACTATTACATAACTGCATATTAGATTCTGGAGCTTCCCACAATCTTATGCCTCTATCAGTCATGGAACAACTAGGTTTACAAATCACACGCCCATATAAAGAACTTTATTCATTTGACTCCAAAAGGGTTAAATGCTTAGGGATGATCAAGGATTTGGTAGTCAATTTGGCCCAAATCCCGGCAAAAAGTGTGGTAATGGACATAGTGGTAGCAGACATCCCAGCTCATTTTGGTATGTTGCTGTCAAGGTCCTGGGGAACAAAAATTGGTGGATCAATCAAGATGGATTTAACATATGCCACTATCCCAGTTTTTGGTGGCCAAGAGAGGAGGTTATACAGGGAGACTAGATTTGTCAAGATGGTGACAAAGGATGAAAACTTTGTAAATTCACCAGTCTACAGTAAGGAAGGATATTTCTCATGCTTGATAATGGAAGAAGATCAGGATTATGCTCATGAAACATCATTTTTCCAGATCAAGACGGAGCAGCCTTCAGAAGGACATGAAGCAGGAATATGGACGCTACATTTTGATGGAGAAAATTCAAGAGAAGGAAATGGAGCTGGAGTGTTATTGATTTATCCTTCAGGAAAATGGATCCCACTGTCTTTCAAAATAGAATATGAGGCCACCAATAATGTGGCTAAATATGAAGCACTCCTGTTGGGATTGAAAACCGCCAGGAGCATGGGTATAAAAAGTTTAAAAGTTCTGGGAGATTCAGAGCTGGTGGTTAGGCAATTCACGAATCAGTGTCAGACCAAACATCCTAAGCTAAGGGCTTATAGGAATGAAGCTTGGGACATGGTAGAGAATTTCTTCTTGGAATTTAATATCCAGTTCATGCCCCGAGAACAGAATAGGATGGCTGATTCCCTTGCTGTGGCTGCTAGTACATTTAGACCACCTCAGAACCCTCTTTTAAGATATGAAGTTGAGGTGCGTTAGCGACCATCTATTCTAGATAACATCAAGCACTAGCAGGTATTTGAAGATAAAGAACAGATGAAGAGATTCCTGGAAACAGTGGAAGAATTCTCCAATATGGAGATTGATGCTAATGAAGAAGAGGATGAGTCTGAAGATGCTTCAGGAAGAAGTTGGGAGGATAAAGTGGCAGGAAACAGAGTGTTGTAGCTAAAGGGAAACATTATACCTAGAGGGTTGGTGCCTCTAGAAAGATTATTTGACAAGAATGATGTCTCATTGCAACCAAGAAAAGCGGTAGAAGAAAATCAGGTTGAAGACCTGAATTTGGGTACTGAGGCTGACCCCAAAATTGTCAAATTGTCCAAGAAGATCCCTAGAGAATACAAAAAGTTATATCAAAATTTTTTTCAGTCTTACAAAGATGTGTTTGCATGGTCCTATCAGGACTTGAAAACTTTTGATACCAATATTATGCAACACAAAATTCCACTGAAGACAGATGCAAAGCCCCACAAGCAGAAGCTCAGACAGATCAATCCCCTACTGCTACCTTCTATTGAGAAAGAAATTAAGAAGCTGCTGAAGGCCAAAATAATTGTACCATTGAGGTACTCTGAATGGGTAGCAAACCTTGTCCCTGTACGCAAGAAGAATGGAGAAATAAGGCTATGTGTGGATTTTAGAAATTTAAACAGAGCATCCTTAAAGGATAATTATCCTCTACCTAAAATGGATCACATCTTGCAGAAAGTAGTCAGAGCTACCAGAATGTCAATGATGGATGGATTCTCTGGTTATAACTAGGTGGCTGTACTTCCAGAAGATCAGAAGAAGACTGCTTTCACCACACCATGGGGTACATTCATGTATGCTAGGATGCCTTTTGGATTGATTAATGCAAGGGCTACTTTTCAGAGGGCAATGGATATTGATTTTTTTGGGGAGCAAGATAAATTCCTGGTGGTCTACCTCGATGATATCACTGTATTTTCCAAGAATGATGCTGAGAAAATTGAACATCTGCGGAGAACTTTTGAGAAATGTAGAAGGTATGGTCTTTCCCTTAATCCTCAAAAGTATTTATTTGCATTAGAAGAGGGAAAGATTTTAGGCCATATCGTGACTAAAGATGGGGTGAAGATAGACCCTAAGAGGGTAGAAGTTATAAACAATATTGCTTTTCCCAGAAATAATAAATAATTACAAGTGTTCCTTGGGCGCATAAATTTCTTGAGAAGGTTTATCCCTAACTATGCTGAGATAGTTAGGCATATAACGGATATGTTGAAGAAGAATAATGAGGTAAAGTGGTCACAAAAATCACGGGAGGCATTTACCAGGATAAAGAATGCTTTTGCAGAAGCCCCTGTGCTGGCTGGACCAGATTATGATAAACCTTTCATGGTTTTTTCTTTTGCATCACCCCATACAATAGCAGGAGTTTTATTGCAGAAAAATGAGAAGGGTTATGAGCAGCCTATTGCCTTTTTCAGTCAGGTGCTCCGTGATGCAGAGTTAAAATACAATATATTGGAAAAGCAAGCATATGCCCTAGTGAAATCCCTCAAAGCATTCCGTTTATATATCTTACAGTCCCATATTACTGCATTTGTACCTGCAGCTGCTGTAAAGGATATCCTTACTCAGGGGGATAGTGAAGGAAAAAGAGGAAGGTGGATTGCCAAAATACAGGAGTATGATTTAGACATCCACCCTACTAAGCTAATTAAGGGATAGGGGCTTGCCAAAATGTTATCTGAATCAAACTATCAAGCCCTGGGCATAAATTTGTCTACTATAGCAGGTGAAGAATCTAAGGAAAAAGAAGAATGACAAGGAATTGGGGTAGCTACTCTAGAGATACATGTAAAGTACCTCACCAGTCCATGGTACAAAGAAATAGTGGAATATCTCCTCACACTCAGCTGCCCTCCCAGCTGTGATAAAGCTAAATACAGAACGCTGAGATTGAAATCACAAAAATACATAGTCACCAATAGCCGGTTATACTGGCGAGATCCCTCAGGCATCTTACTCCTGTGTCTCACAGAAAATGAAATAGAGAGCATTATTGCAGAATTTCATGAAGGGATCTGTGGAGGCCACTACAGCTGGAGGGCTACAACTCATAAAATTCTGAAATCTGGCTTCTATTGGCCAAAGCTTTTTGGAGATGTTTTTGCCAGGGTAAGAGCATGTGATAAATGTCAAAAGTTTGCTGAGAGGCAGAAATCAGCACCATTTCCCTTGATCCCAGTGCATGTGGATGAACCATTCAAACAATGGGGTATTGATTTTATAGGTGAAATACATCCTCCATCTAGTGGACAACATAAATGGATATTAACAGCCACAGATTATTTCACCAAATGGGTGGAAGCCATACCTGCAGGGAATGCTACAGATACCGTGATCATAAAGTTCATGGAGGAAAACATGATATCCAAGTTTGGCTGTCCTGCTAAAATAGTGACTGATAACGCCCAGACCTTCAAGTCTGCAAAGTTTATGAATTTCTGCCAGCAATACAATATCATACTGAGTCACTCTACAGCTTACTATCCACAAGGAAATGGCTTGGCAGAGTCCTCAAATAAGACTCTGGTGAGGACTTTGAAGAAGACTATAAATGAAGATCAGAAGAATTGGGATTCCCAATTGAAGTTTGCTCTATGGGCTAATAGAATCACCAGCAAGAGAGAAACTAGGAAATCTCCCTATGAGTTGGTATATGGACGAGCAACAGTTTTTCCTGTACAATTGGCTTTACCAGTGGCCCGCTTCATGCAAGAAAGTCAGGAAGAACCTGATGATATGATCAGGAGAATCAATCAATTGGTGGAATTAGAAGAAACACGGGGCCAGTTAAATCAGAGGTTAATAGAATATCAAGAGAAAATGAAACACATCTTTGATCAGCATGCGAAAGACAGGAAGCTGCAGGTTGGTGATTTGGTGCTCAGATGGGATGTCCAGAGAGCTGAGAAAGGAAAGCACAGTAAATTCGACCCCCTCTGGTTCGGTCCTTTCAAAGTTGCGGAACGGGGGGGAAATAATAATTTTAGGTTGGAGAATTTACAGGGCGACTTGCTGGATGCCCCTGTAAATGGTCAATTCCTCAAGCCCTACTTTCAGTTATAATTCTGGTAGAGATAGCCTGATGTATTGTATTGTATATTAGTTTCCTGTTTCGTTTTTGTTTGAATAAGGTTGTTGTTACGATGAATCATGGGATGAAAAATAGAAGCGCTGAAGAGCAGAGTCTGCATAGGAGATGATCAGGTGGTCTGCAGAGTTCTCGACACACCCAAGGATGAACGTGTCGTCCCCAAGTGGAGCCAATGTTGATCATCTTAGCTCCTAGCTAATTTTTGAAAAACAAACAGGGGGGGTCAAGCTGTCTTTGAGTTTTCAAGTAATGGTTTCCTCTTGAAAATACATCATCCTTGAATCTTTTCGTGATTCCCTGCTCTTTTATCCCTTTCCCTCTATTTTTCTGGAGTCAATAAGCCTCACTGATTACTAAAAATACGTGCTCCAAAGGCCTTTATTTTCCCTTTGCATCCCTGCAGAATGTCCCTTTTTCCCCCTTTTCCCCCCCCATCAAAGTCCTCCTTTACCCTCAAAATCATACGCCAAAACCCTCTTTAATCTCCACATACATCCTTTGTTAGGACATTTTCCCCTTTTTCCTCATGAAACCGAGCGCTAGGACTGAGCGCTGACCCTTAAGGTGCTAATCGCATCCATCGCATAATGCAAGGTTTCTGTTTGGTGCCACTTTCCGCCATCGCACTTTCCACCTTTGCGATTTGCGATCATCCCAATCGCATCCATCACATAGCGCAAGGTTTCTGTTTGGTGCCACTTTCCGCCATCACACTTTCCGCCTTTTCGATTTGCGATCATCCCAATCGCATCCATCGCAAATCGCATCCATCGCAAAATCGCATGTTTTATGGAATGCTCAGATCACCCATCGCAGATATTTGCGATGTGATCTATCGATCGCGCAAACCTTCCCACCGCCATGTCACCCTCCACCTCCTTCGGGTCCCACCAGGCACAATCTGTTCTGCGCATTTTCATAGCATTTTCGTCTGATTCCTTTGTATTTTGGTTTTTAGCCAAAGTTTCATGTTTCCCATTAAAGGTCGTCCCTCCGCTCGATCTCCACCGTTGATCTTCGCCCCAGACCACGATCTAACGGTCTGTGCTGCATTCAACCATCAAACCCTATTATTCATAAGTCTTCATCGTTCCATTGCATTTTGTCTCTATCATTTCGTGAAAGACCACCATTCCGTCACCGCCGCGCTATCATATTTTTCTCGTCTACTCCACTAGCCTCTCATTGCATTGATCTTTCTCACACAGTGTGGGTCATTAGAGGGTACAGAGGTGAGACGCCGCCATGGGCACACAGTCCTTATTACATCAGCAGGATTTCGCAGACAGAGCTATAAATGAAGCGGCAAAGAGTTCAACGCACGGAAAACTAAGTCAGGAGAGCAGCTACATCAGTAGAGTGTTTTTCTCCATGAAAGGATGGGTGCCCACACTGTCTTTATTCTATGCTGTGCTCCAGAGGAGATTTCCACCCAGACCACCATCCAAAGTTACCAGAGCATTTGTTCCACGAGTATGGCAGACCATTCAGTCATTTAATTACCATTTTGTTCGTGCACCACAAGTACTACAGAGTACTACAGCCAGTGTACATCAGAGTCGTATCAGAGTAATTAGAGGCCTGAAGAAGACCACTCTTCCACCCAAAGAATGTCGGGAATTGCATGCTCAGAATTTAAACAGAATGGGTTTCGGCCCTCTTTCTTTTCATAAGTTTTAATACTGCATTTAGTTCTTCACCTACTGCCTCTACTCCTCTTTCAGCTATAAAAACCGTGAAGAAACGTATTGTAAAAGGTTCCAGATTTTTATCAGAAAATTGTGCAGTGAAAGGCTTTTGGCATACATTTTGTATAAATTTTGTATGAAGGCTCAGAGCCCATAGGGTCTCAGTGAAGAGGAGTTCTATCTGTCAGAGAGGATTCCGGTCTCTGGTATTTCACAGTCTGTAACTCTCTTTTACATTTTTAATACATCATTTCATCTCATCCATCTTTCCTGTATCATGTTTTGGAATGCGAGTGGCTCACTGATTTCCGGTAAGGATTCATCCTAGTTGATGCCCATACTTAGATCGGTCAAGCGCTTTAAATATGGCTCATGCATGATATTTTGTTCCATTTTTCAGCTAACCATACTTCTTCTATATTAGTTGCTTTGGGAGGGTGCTTTTAAAATGCTATTATCATGTATGGATTCTTAGATTGGTAAGCCCATGCATGGTGGTATTGTATATCTGGGTATCATCTCATTGTTAACTAGTATCTTCTCACTATTTCTTTCGCTACATACACCTTCTAATAATTTATGTCTGTGAAGTATTTCTGAATCAACCCGCTTTGCAGTAAACTGTCTCTGAATTGTCTGTTGCTTTTGTATTAGAGTTTTGCATCTTGCCTCTGTAGTATCCCTCTTCTTGTGTCAGTTTCTGAGAGTTTGGTCCCATTTTATTACACTTCCCTGTTTACAGGAGATAGCATGTGAGCTGAAGCTGACAACTTCATACATAATATTATATGCTCCTTGCTATGTTAAGATGTCCTAGGCACTGGTCTATCACAACTCTAGGCTGTCTCTACGAGCTACAACACACTCCACGATTTATTCCAGAAACTTGACCAAAACTTCACTCAACCAAACATAACTCGTCCATCAAATAAGGTTTGTCATTTTCCACCCTTGTCTTGGGAATTTTCACCAAATTTCATGAGGTCGAATACCACCCAAAAAATCCCTCATCAATCAAAATCATCCATCGCATAACTAATTACAAAATCACCTCTACCTTCCAAGGGAAAGTCATCCATTTTATCGGAAAACACAAGCTCCTCTCGATCAATGCAAGGAGAATCATCATACAAATCTCGTCAATAGCTGCCATGTAGGGTCTCTCTATGAAATATTCCACTTCTTCCTGCATAATCGAAGCCACTGCATGACTTCCTTCATATGCATAAGGTATCTCCAAGGGAGTGCCTCCATCTTCCTTCAATGGTTGCAACATGTTCAAACCTAGTTCAAGTTCAGTAGGCTTCTTCCCACCAAGATATTCCTCTTTTGAATACGTACTCGCAACACTTGTTTCTTCCTCATTCATATGGGAAACTTATTCTTCATCATGGTTAACAACTGTAACCTACTCAAACAAACACCCAAGGTTAAGAAGTTCCCTCTTAACCTTCTCTTGTAAAACTTCAAGTTTGTCACACAACCTCGACCTCTCTTCCTTCATGCGACTCAACCTGTGCATGAGCTGTAAATTATTTCATGGCCTTGTTGCAAACCTGCCATCGTGATTCCCAACTTTCAACCAAGTTCATAGCCTTGATTGCAACTTCCATAGTAGAAGTCGTCGTGCCACTACTTTCAACTTCTCCCAAACATAGCCATGTCTTCAACATTAAGGCTCTGATACGATCTTTCACGACCCCAATGATGGTCACACCACTTAGACCATTGTGGGTGTGCGACACCGGTGAGGTTTCATATCGAGGCGCTCAAATACTCTCTCCTAGACTACGCCTCTAGCTTATGTGCCTTAGCGAAATCACCTATAGACTTTTCAAAATTAAGTTTTCTAAACGAATCCATGATAATAGCCACTTTATTACACTTATCCAATTCTTCAATTCAGTCTTTCAATAGTTCATTTACTTCATAAACATTCATTCACTCATCAATGGAAAATAAACTTCAACAACCATTCAACTTGTGATATACATAGTTCAACAATAAAAAACAATGGTGGTAAAACAATCACACTTCAAAAAATACAAATGTGTGCAATAGGAGGGGGAGCTCCCAACAAAAACTTCTCCCATTTATATTAAACTTCAACTTCAAATAGTGTACAACATTTGGGAGGTCGTTGGTTTAAACTAACACACTTGCCATAAAACATCAAAAATACAATTTGCATCTTGTGTCCAGTCTTGCACCTATAGCACTTCAGAAAGACACCAAAATATCTAACACAACCCGACCCCCAAGCCCAAACATAAGCCCAAGTCCTCCCTAACTCAGCTCGCACAAGGGTGAGTGCATATACCTGCAACTCAACTCCTTTTCTTGCTTTCCCGTTCGCTGCCTCAGACATGCCATTGGCTCTTGTTCTTCACTGCCCATTGGATGGTGCCTTAGATCTAGTGCACCTCTTCTGCTTATACGCGCCTATGCTCATTCATTAACTCGAGTCGATTCCCATCCATCATTTAAGGTTTACTTGTCTTTTAGTGTGGGCACATGCTTTATCGAGCACCTTAACATGCACGGTACGCGACACCCCTTAGGCGCCCAGTTTACTCACCTTTGTGTGGGCACATGCCTAAGGCATGAGCATCTGAAATTCACTCATGCGTTGTATGCTAAGCCCCCGTCGATCGCTCATTCTAACTCCATTTCGTCATGTCGATTTTTTGCATATGGCACCACCCAAACTTGCTCGTTCATCGCCTCAACGTGCACACTACTCCAACATTGGGTGCACGGGTGCTCCGCCTTCATGCGAGTGTGTGCCTTCATGTCGTGCACTCTACGTGGCATCCCACATACAATTCAACCGACCAACTCATCGACACTCAACCCATGTGTCCAATGTGTCGTTCCCGTGCTCCACGCCTATCGCATTGCACTACTTAGCTGCATACGACCTATAAGCTACCAAGGTTCATCATGGGCATTTGTTTTTCCATGGGGTCAATGTCCTGAGAATGTCCATGGAGAGGGTTGGTAGAATATGATTGACTTTGGTTTACTATAGTTAAATATGGTAAATTTATGGTTGGAAATGATGGATTATGGTCAACAAATGATTTATATAGTTGTCTACATTAAAATAAAGTTGTTTAAGATAGATATCATGGACTATGGTTTATCATGGCTAACCATGTTCATTATAGTTAATGTGGTTGAACATGGGTCATCATGTTTACCATGGTTGAAAATGGTCGACTCTAATCAGCCATGTCTACCATGGTTGACTATGGTTGAACATGTTGATGATAGTTGACCAATTTTCCCATGGTTGACTATGGTTAAATATGGTTAATG
The DNA here is from genome assembly GCA_034641835.2 of Pinus albicaulis. Lineage (NCBI taxonomy): Eukaryota > Viridiplantae > Streptophyta > Pinopsida > Pinales > Pinaceae > Pinus > Pinus albicaulis. The sequence goes on from CM076582.1 coordinate 323,224,010, forward strand.
TATGATTGACCATTTACCATACTTTACAATGTTTTACCATACAAACCATGATTGACCTTGGTTTGGCCATTTTTTACCTTTATTGACCATATTTTATCCACCATTTTCATAAAATTAGTTTATATATGTCAATCAAAACTATTTTCAAACATTGATTGGCATATGAAAGCTGAAAAGCAATGTTAATCAATGTATATCAACCACTTTTACTAAAGTAAGTTGTGCTAGTTAACAATTGACATGCATGGGGAGGATTAGTAGATCATTATTGACTATGGTTAGGCATGATGAATAGGTGTTGACCATATTAACCAAGGTTTGACCATTTTTACCATATTTTTCTATGATGGATTCATGTTGAGCATGTTGATAATTGATGACCATGTTTGACCATGTTGACAATGGTTGATCATCATTAGCTATGTTGAGAATGATTAAGCATGGGTTGCCCATGGTGACTAAAATTTTCCATCATTGACCATGGGTGACTATGGTTGACCAAATATGATCATGGTTAACCATGGTTAAGTATGGTTGATTGGGGATAATAATGGTTGAATATGGTCGGTCATGGATAACTATGGTTGAATCTGGTCTACTATGGTGAGTATTGTCAACCATGGATGACTATGATTGAATTTTTTTATAAAATTTCTAATTCCACAAAAAATGTTTTATAAATATAAAAAAATCAATAGTTTTGTGACTATAGTTTGTTTTATAATTTGTTTTTTTTATTTTTTTGATTTAAGTAGTTTAAATAAGTTGTTTTTGTTTACATAAAGTGAAATAGATGGAAGAACATTTTATTTGTTGGTTTATAGTCATATAATTTTTAGTGATTGCATTATAAAGATTATATCTTTCCACACAATAAATTCAAATAAACTATGGTTTTAACATGTTAAATTAAATTTAGCAACGTTAAATCATGTTAATAAATTAAAAAAAATACCATATTATAATATTATATTAATGTACATTTTCCTTTCATTTTTTATAGTTTTATATGTTGCATTTACACATATAACAAACCGATTGAGTTTAACATTGAACGAGTATATTAATGATTTTGGAAGCATAGTAATGATGTTGGGGGCAAGCATATCTTTTTGAGCTAGAAAAGCGAAAGGCTCAAATAAACTTTATGTTTATAAAGCACCATCTACATTTTTTTAAAGTTAAAAGAGGTCCAAATTGTGGTTTAAATTGTATTTCCTAAATGTTATGTTTTACTAACTAACATTTAAATTTATTTTAAAATAACTTATTATTTAATAATCATCCATAAATTTAATGTTTACGTATTAAAAAAATTCAAATTTAACAATTATATATATCATAATCTTAACAACATTAGAATGTAAAAACTAAAAGTTATTGTTATCTTTCAATTTTAATGTAAATAATTGAGATAAGTAGTAGGACATTTAAAGTTATTTAATCTTATTAGTTATTGCAAGTTATGATGTTTATAGATATACACTCATTCAATAGCTTAGGAGACCATGAAATTTTGTGGCAACCTAGGTTTGACGTATATGACATAAAAATGTCTTTATTTAACACAACTTTGAAAAACATTAATGTTGTATAAATCAATCTCACAACAATAAGATTTTCAATGATGTTGTCATGAATATGAATCTTTGCATAAACTATGAGCTACAACTAACAAAAACTCGGCTCATGCAAAATATGTATGCCAAGAAGTAGGAGTGATAACATCAGAACTATGAAGTTTCGCATGTAGACTCTAAAAAAAGTAGGCAAACATTTAATTAAATAAAAAAGATATTAATCACCATGAATAATAACACAACCAAAGACCATATGTTATCAACATATAAAGCTAGTTAATTACTCAAAATTTTGAAGTTAAAATACATGTGATGCTAAGCAAATGTACTTTTCATTAAATGTCATTTGAAACAATACAAATAAAAAACTTGTAAATAAAAAACAATATAAATATAAACATATACCTATAACTTATAACTTTAATAATAAGTAATAATAGTTCTTTTCATTAAATGTCATTTAAAACCATACAAATGGAAAACTTGTAAAGAAAAAGCAATATAAACATATACCTATAACTTATAACTATAATGAACTCCATAATAATAAGTAATAATAGTCAGCACATTTGATATTCTAAATAAGGTATGCTTTTCCTTCAACATGGAAAATCCAAAATAACGAGGTACAACTGATTTTTTATCATTCGCTCACTTTTGGAGACATTGATTTGGACACTATTATAAATGAGTACTATGCATCATTGAAGTGTCATGAGCCAATTTGGATGGCCCAAGACAATCAAACATTTATAAGTGGTAAGTGGAGACCTCCTAAAGCGCTATAAAAACATCATTAAATAGCATAATCTTTGAGCCATGAGCTTAATCGTTATTTAAATAGCATAATGCCATAAGCATAAGGATCACACTGAACTATAAAAAAAAGTTAATGACTTTTTGAATGCAATATGCTTGTCATTGTTATCGCACCTTTTTACATGATATGGACAGCATACTTCTCAGCGTATATTTTACTTTAAAGACCCTCACTGATAATTCTTTTTCGTTCTTTCTTTATTCCTAGTACACGGCATCTCTCAGAATAGAGGTACCACAGCCCAGGGTGTTCTGCATTGCGAGAACTTAAATTTGATAGGCTCAAACTCACATTCTCTTTGATACGAGTCACGAATAGTTAGAGTAGTCCACGCTAAAGGGAAATATGGGCAACATTTTTTCGTTTGGAAAGAAGAAATAGGAGGTAGTTCAATATTGCAGTCGGTACAGAAACAACTGGTTAGATTTGTTGCCCTTATTTTCTTTTGAAGATTACATCACTTGGTTGAACACATATTCCTCTGGATCTAGACCCAAAACGTCGTACTCTCTACGTATATCAGATTCTGAATGGTGATCGAAGTTGCAGTAGGTTAAAGACATTGCAATTAAACACCATGGAAAGAAAAACTCCATATTTTCAACAAAACTTTACACTAGAATAATCACATTATTTTCTATCTTTTAATGGCATCCATACAAATATATCAATAAGTTTACTAATGTGGTTATGTTAGTAGATTTTCTTGGGGAGGATTAGTAGACTATGGTTGAAAATGGTTGACTTTAGTTTACTATAGTTAAATATAGTAAAATTAGGGTTGGCAAAGGTGGATTATGGTCAACAAATGATTCAATATAGGTTACCATAGTTGCCCACATTAAACTAAAGTTGTTTATGATAGATTATCATTGACTATGGTGGATCATGATTGACCATGTTGCTTGTAGTTAATTATGGTTGAGTATGTTCAAAATGATTGACCATGGTTGCACATCGTTCACTATAATTGAGAATGTTGACCATGGTTAACCAAGGTTAACTGTGGCTAGCAATATTGACCACAGTTGAATATGTTGATGATGGTTGATCCATTTGCCCCTAGTTGATTGTGTTAGGGTCTTATAATAATAGGGTTCATAATTTTTGAATTGACTATGATTAATCTTGTAAATATGTACATACCATGCTTTCTGAAAGTTGTTTTCCCATATTTGAATAATAAAAAAAATGAAAAGAGGGTAAAAGTCCTAAAAGAAAGATCAAAGGACTTGAAAAGAAAAGATAAAAAAGAATAAAAAATAGACCCCAAAAGAAAAAGAGATAAGAATAAGACATGAAAGTGAGCAAGTCAAAATGCCACTACTATTTACTTTAACTGCAAAAATAATGATTATTTGCAGATTGTCCAAATTGTCATAATCCATGATGAGTTAAATAGTTTAATATTAACTTTTCATGCTTTAAATTTCATGTTTTAGATAGAGAATAAAGATATGTCAAACAGTTTAAACTTGACAAATCAATAGATAGTTAGAGAATAAATGAGGAGCTCAACAGTTTAATCTGAGCCCTTGGATGAAATAAGGTTATAATTAAATAGTTTATGCTTTAAAAAGAAACATGGATTTAGGGTTGCAAGCTTAAATGCACCCATGCAAATGATGAAAAAAAATGTTAGAATAATGATGGGTAGGTAGAAAGTAGTTGTGCAAGGCATGTAATGAAATATTATCTAGAAAATTACTAATTTCCCCTTCCTTACAATTTTCTAGTATTCAAAACCTTCAGTTAAAGAGGCTCAGAGCATTTCTCTGACTTCTGTTGGGACCGGACCCAAGGCTTAGTGACTGATTGGTAAAAGTACTTGATTCCCTTCATAAAAGCCCATTTTTTCAACATATTCACCCTTTACCAAAAATACAATCCATTTTCCTAAGTAAAACACATTTTTTTTCTTAAAGAAAGTAAAACCCCCCCTTAATTAATTTCATTTCATCCAAAAACACTCAAAAAACCCATAAAATACAAATTATCCTAAGTATTATGTGTAAATATTTAAAATGGGGCTATTATTGTGCTCAAATGCCTATTTTTTACACTTTGTTTAGTTTAATTATATGTATTTTCCATTCATTACATTCATCTCATATTAATTCTAACAAAATGGATTAAATCTTTATAACTACCCTTTCGTGTAGATATATTAACTCATTTATTTAAATATCCCAAACCCACTTTATAAACATTAACATATGGTTCTAAAAAACCCACGTGATATATACCCCGCATCCCCATAGGTTAAAAACTCATTATATATAATAAAACCTGCCCTGTGGTTATAAAACATGTGCAAATCCCTTATTTGCTGTGTAAAATCACATACCAGCCTATCATATTAATACATTGGGTTTTACGTTTAAAACTACATTTTAAACGTTTAAACTTAACCCCGACACATAATATTTCATGGGCCCCACGCCCCATACACCAAGCTAATTTATCGCCAGATCGTAGCCGTTCGCATCGCCTTTCCCAGATCCGACGATCCATCAACGATATCGCATTTTCACTAGCGTGGTCAGTAATTCATTTGAGATTTGTGAAATAAGTTGTATTCCCCTCTTCTCTCTCCTCCATGCGGCGCCAAATTACTGGATCACATTCGATCCAAAGAAACCACTTACCGCCCTGAGCTCATGCAATAACCATTGGTGGTTTTCTCCCACCAGCGCTAAACCACCCTTCCTCTGATTTGACTCGCATTCAATACAGAACCCGTTTAAAACCTAAAAACTCTATGCAACTGCATATATGCCTAGTTCAAGTCTTTTCAGGGTTTTTCTGCGTGTTTAAGCCTTCCCAACTAAAAAATCAAGCGTTGCACTCCATTTTTCGCCCAAAGAACCAGAGATCTATTGAGAATTGCTACCAAGACCGCTTGAAGCTCCCAGTTTACTTCAAAAAGATTTCAAAAGCCATCAGTAAACCTCTTTGATGCCTAAGAAACCCAGTTTAAAGATAAAATACTTGCAAAAAATAGGTATTCCTCGAAGAAAATAACCTTCCCTTCATTTGAAAGAACTAATTTTCTGAGAAATTGAACCTTGTAAAGTTGTTTGCCCACTGAAAAACCCTTATTTTTCCTGCAAAGAAAGAATTCGTTGCTAAACCCTGATAAAATTATGATTTTGATACTGCAATAAGCTTTTAAATCAAAATTGAAGTAATTTTAACATTTTATAGACTTTAAATATCCTTTGATTGATTAAATAAACCCTCTATAAACACTCAGGATCCTTATGTGCTTGAATTGAACCATTTTAGTCCAGTTTATCTAAGAAGAGTAGAAAACCCTGGTTCTACCTTTTCTTGAACCTGAAAAGAGTTTGAAGACCAAGTTTGAAGCCAATTTGAAGGTTTAAACCAAAAATAAAGCCAGTTTATGCTTATTACTATTCAATAGACCTCTCTCGCACTAGAGATGCCTTCTGTAAATAGTTTAAGCTTACAGAAGGGTACAAAAAAGTCTAAAGACAGAGTTTTAAGTGTACAAAAGGCTAAAAGTGTCAAAATTAAACCCAGCAATGACTTCCAAAACCACTATTGTTATAAATCCCCTACAACCTCCTGTTGTAGATGTGGAGCATACACCTCTAGCTGATATAGATTACAAGATAGTTGATCTAGTGATATAATTCGATCTTTTAGAACTCCACTGCTAGAGTCTAGAAAAATCATTATATCAAGGAGATGAAGTCCAGATTTGGGAGTCAAATCTACCTAACTATGTAGTTCCACATACTCATCAGTATCCAGAAGTCATTAGGCTATGTCAATCCTATTATTCACTTGAACAAAGAGCCATGGCTAATGCTAACAAAGAAGTATTGTTTACTATTACTGTAGAGTCCATTAACCTAATGCTTCAGCTCAAACTAGATCCTAATGCAGTTCCATTATCCATAGAAGCACTCACAAATTTCTATATTCAGTTAGACTTTCCTAAGAGATTTCAAATTTTCCAAAATTTCATGCCTACCTATGTTGAAATCCAAAAACTAAACCCTCCTTATTCTACTTCCAAATTTCCTGAAGGGTCAAGGCATGTCATTTCTATGTTATCCCTTATCCTAGTTATTTTACTGATGAGCATACAAATGAGTCAATTCTAGGTTTTATCCACTTTTGTGCAAATCCAACCTCCTTCTTTTATCTACAATTATGCTGAATACATAGCTGATAATATCCATTATCAACTTGTGAAATTGCCCACTGAAGGAGTTTTCAGATATTCATCCTTCCTCTTTCACATGTTCCTTTATTTTCAAGCAGATAAATTCCCCATAAACCTTCAAAATTTGGATGTAGAAGGGAATCCTCTATCAGTCATCTTCTGGACCTCACTAATCAGGAAAGAATCAACAAAATTCACTTATGTGGATTTCATAGATTTTTTTGTTTATCCACTGATAAACATGTTGACAAACAGTGTACAACCAAGAGTCAGTGATGAGATAAAGAAAGTATTACATCTATCAGAAAAAAGTAGGACTGGAGATTGGTACCTTTACCAAAATCATACAGAGATCAGAGTTTTTGGGTCAAATATTTTACCCTATAAACTACCAAAATACTTTCTAATGAGAGTTTTTGCCTTAGAGTACATCAGGCAAATACTAAATTCAGATTCTATCAACTTTTTAGCTGCCAAAAAGAAGACTTAATTCAAGTTGAAGAATCAGGTAGGACCTTTCATTTGCAATCATAGGGATGCAGGTACAGAGGCAACAAAATAGTTGCTGGAATACAAATTTGAAGAAATTTTCTTATGGAATTATGATCCTCAAGGAATTCTAAGTAAAATTAGGGTAAAATGCAAATTGACCCCTTATATACATGATACAAGGCTAGAGATTGAACAGTTTGCTAACCAAGTAGAGTGGCTGGAAAATACCTTGATAGAAGCAGTTAAACAGGGTGATACTAGTCACACCTTGAAAATTGTAAATCAAAAAGATAAATTTGCCAAAAGAGTCAGAGAAGAAGGTACCTACACTGCTGAAACAACAATAGAGACTAGGTTTAAACTCATATATAACAAGAAGCCTAAATTCAATCCAGTGAACAAGGAAAAAGAAACAATTGAGATCTTAGAAGAAGAAAACACAGAGAAGAACAGAGATTTTTCTACAGTCATTATAAATGAGCAGGAAAAGGATACTCCAGATACTCAAATGGTTGAAAGATAGCAAAACATGGAGGCATCATCATCATAGCAAGCAGAAAGTACAAGTTTGGATATCAAAGAGAAATACAAGGAAATCAAAGCTAAGAATGAAGAGTTAAAGAATGAAATTTATTTATAGTATCTAAAGAAAACTCCAGGAAGTCAGAACAGATTATTATTAGCCTTTGATTACACCAACAAAAAATTTCTTATGACAATGCTACAACCAACAGTGCCTAAGCCTACAACAATAGCAGACTACAAGAAGGTTGACCTTGAAGTACCTGCTGATAGCATTAATCCATTGGATCAAATTGAGTTTCATAAGGAGAGTTCTGAAATGATTTATTCTACTATGACTAACAAGGCAATGAGTTCCCTGAAGCTTCAGAACACTATAACCAATTTGAGAGATCAAATCAGGATTGAGAAAGCTTCTTCTCTTATCTAGGACACTAGAATCAAGTCCTTAGAAGAATTGGTAATTGAAGTGGGTTATGATCCAGCAAATGTAAAGGCTACAGAAGAGATGATAAAGAAGAAAAACGTTGACATAGTAGCACTTAGAAAAAAATTGAAGATTCCTCCAACAGAACATCCAAAGACTAAAGAGATGCTATAGGAGGCAAATCAGAAAGATGAGATGATGAGTCTCATTCTCCAAATGACAACACAGATTAAGGAAATGGAGATAGAAATGGACAAGCTTGTCCAAGAGAAAGAAGCAACAAAAACTCAGAGTACTCCTCCCACAATCATCCCTATGGTAACTATAGAAGTTCCATCAACTTTAGTAGAGGAATTGGCACCAAAAGCCCCATTGGCAATAGTTGTGCCAGTGACATCTTCTACTACCTCAGCTACAGAAGCATCTACATCAGCAGTGGAGCAAACAGATGAAGCCAGCAAGCTCATCAAAGTTATGGAAGAGATGTCCATATAGAGTAATGAGATTAATAGGTTGAAGAAAGTGATTGAAAATTTGGAAAACACTAAGAAGCTAGCCCAAATTAATGCCAGAAATTAGGAACAAAGGGCTAACAGGTTGGATGTTGAGTTGAAGAACTTACAAAAGGATTTAACCTTGAAAGAACCTATGTCCTATGTGAGGAATAAAATATGGACCAAAATCATTGAATCCATCAATGATGTTTGGTCATTAATGCAGGTAATCTATGAGCAAAAGGATTTACTACATGCAGCTCAAGAGGAGATTCAGAAAACAAAATATGAACTAGGTGCCAAACATGAAGAGGCCCTAGAAATAATTAAATTTCTCAACAGTAAAAACAAACAAGAATTGGAGGAGATGGAAATTACTGATAGAATAGAGACAATTCTTGAAATAAGAAAAGTAATTTCAAAGAAAAAATTGATGAAGCAGCTAGAAGAAAAGTGTGGAAACATGAACATAGCCATAACTAAATTTATGGTTAAATTTGAGATCTTAAGGCAAAAAGGTTTGCCAAATATTCTTGTTCTTAATGATAAACTTATGCCACAAGAAGACTACAACAAGAAGATAAGAGATTATGCAAAAGAGTAGGTAAATAAAACAGAAGGATAAGGAACCTACAGGAAAGGTTCTACATAAAAATTTTGAAGACCTGTTTTATCTGCAGCATGAAATAAAGCATCTTTTTGTGGTAAAACCAACATTTGTGAGGTACACGGAGGCAGAACAGAACTTTAGGAAGTTGAAAAAGATAAAAATCCCTGATGAAGAATTTTGGAAAAAACTCACTGACTTACTGTAAAAGACAGTTTTACAGTAAAAGAGGAAAAAAGACAGTTTGTTGTTTTTACACAGTGAAAACAAAATTTACAGCAGTAAGACAGTTAAAACAGTGGTTAAAGAGTATTAGATGGTAAAGTGTATCAGATGAAAGAGTATCAGATTAGAAGATAACACTTCAAAATATATTAAAAGATCTTTGCCAGCGTTAGAGACAACAAGGCAGCGAGCTGCACCCAATCCAAAACAACATTTCTATTTTATTTGGATAAATAGGACAACTTGCTAGTTGTTAAGCAGCTGTCACTATATTTTTGTAAAAGATATTTGTATTTCCTTAGAAAAATCATATGAGTATTCTAGGATATTTTGTAAACATTTTTGTATAAATACTTCATCCTTTGAAGTATTATTGTGGAATAAATTGCTGAAGATTTCTATAGTCAATATTTTTGTACTTGAAGGCTTTTTGTAACAAGTTCAAGTAGCAGACTGGATCAAATCATAAAGCATCATATTTCAGGATTCATGTGATGAGCCATTGAAGTGAATTACTTTCTACTGTCATCGTTTATATTCTTATGTTTTACATGCATCCATATATGTGTTCTAAATTTGAATGATAAACAAAGAATATTATTACAGGATTTGTTAAAAGCACCCTGTCTTTGACTATTTATCATTTCTATGTTTTTAGCTGATTTCCAGAGTAGGGAACCCTTAATTTCTCCCTCTTTCGAATGACCTATGCCTTCTCCTTAATTATTCGGATCAAATAATTCTTGATTGATCTTTATCCCGATTAAACCACTTCACCAATCATCCTTCCAAGATCTTCAATGACTTGTCTATCTTTCCCTGAAAATATTTGACTTTTGACCTTGATCCTAGTCCTATCTACTTGAAATTTGATTCCTTTTCCCAATGGACAAACATATATATCACTATCCATATCATTAAGTGTTTTTTCTCACCAAACCAAACCAAACCAAACCAAATATCAAAACCAATTTTCACATCATAACTAGCATAATATCAAATAATTAAAACAAAGTTAAATCTTAAAGAGAGGGCCCTCTTTGAACCCTAGGAAGGCTAGATCCTAGAGTTTAAAAGTTGGTATGTGGTTACCTCTAATATTCTTTAAACTATAAATCAAAATCTCACAACTTTGAGAATTATTAGAGTGATAACATACTGGTTAAATATGGTCAATGTATGGTTGACCATTGACCATGCTTGTTAAAGTTTTACCATGCAAACTATGTTTCACCTTTGTTGACTATAAGCAACCATTGACACCATTTTCATAAAAGTAATTGATATACATAGATCAACACCATTTTCAAATATTGAATGGCATATGAAAAGTGGAAAGTGATATCGATCATTGTATATCAACCACTTATATTAAATTAATTGTGACGGTTGGCAATTGACATGCATGGAGACGATTAGTAAACCATAGTTGACTATGGTTGGGCATGTTGAATATACGTTGACCATTTGACCATAGGTGACCATGCTTTGACCATTTTGACCATAGTTGTCTATGATAGATTATAGTTGACCATGTTAACAATTGATGGCCACGGTTAACCATGTTCAACCATTTTAACCATGATTAATCATTATTGGGCATGTTGAGCATGGTTACACATGAGTTGACCATGGCAACTAATATTGTGCATCATTAACCATGGTTGACTATGGTGACTATGGTTGACCAAAGATGACCACGGTTAACCAAAGTAGGCCATGGTTGATTATGGTCGATTAAGGTTGACCTTAGCTAACTATGGTTGACTATGACTAACTATAAATGACTATGGTCGAAAATGATGAGTATTAATAATCATGGATTACTATGGCTGACCATGGTGACCATAGTTGTCTGTGGTGACCATAATGAGCATGCTTAAACATGGTCGACTATGGTCAACCATAATCAACTATGTTCAACCACAATCAACCAACGTAACTATAATTGATTATGGTTGACCATGGATGATCATGGTTGTACATGGTTGACCATGGTTGACTATGGACTACGATGACTATGGTTGACTAAAAATGATCGTGATTTGTCATGGTTGAAAAAGGTTGAACACAGTTGACTATGGATGACCATGGTTGCCTATGAATAATTATGGTTGAGTAAGGTCAACGATTGTTGGCTATAGTTTGACCTTGCTTGAACATGATATGCCATGGTTGAGTATGATGTCTATAGGTCATGATGGTTGAAAAAAGATGACCATGGTCAACCATGGTAGACAATGGTTGATCATGGTTGGCAAAGATTAACCATCATTGATCATGGTTGACTATGGTTGACAATGTTTAACCATGTTGACCATGGATGACCATGGTGACCACATTAATGATGTTGAACATATTGAATATGGTTTCACCTAGGAAACCATGGTTGGTGATGAAGACCATGATTTACCATGTTTCCTATTGTTAACTATGGGTGACCATCGATGTCCATTTTTTGACAATGTTGCACATGGTTTACAATGGTTAGTAGATGTTGACTATGGTCGACTGCAATTGTGATCTAGGTGGATATCGATGGCCACCCACCTATTCCATTGGGGCCTGCACCATCAATTCTTGCAGCTTTTCACTTTTAGCACAACTTATTATTTTTAGCAGGTTTTCGGGTCCTGCATTCCCGGAGTCATTTTGGGACCCTAATGATCCAGGTGGATATTGGTGGATACCCACCTATTCCATTTGAAACACCACCAACAGTCCTTTCAGTTTTTCATTTTCATCACAACTTACTATTTTTAGTAGTTTTTCGGGTCCTGAACTTCTGGAGCCGTTTTGAGGCCCTAAACGACGTTTTTTGGGCATCGTGCCTCCAAAAAATATGATTTCGCTCCGAAATCGATATTCACGGTCAGTAGTTTTATGTTATCACTCCAAAATTTCCCAAATGTTATTCTTGTGTTTAAAAAGAAATATCAGAGGTAACTACTATACACTTTTGGAGATTAGGATCTAGCCTTCCTAATGCTCAGAGAGGGCTCTCTCTTAATGATTTAACTTTGTTTAATTAATGGATCTTACGCTAGTTATGTATGCTGGGCTAGGTTTTTTTTGGTTGGCTTTGGTAGGTAGGTGGAATTAATGCTTTAGATGAATAGGTGTCTCTCAACTTTCCATTGGGCTATGGAGTCAAAATTCTTTGAAACAGAACTGGATCAATGTATAAGGAAAGTGTTACAGGGTAAGGTAGATGAGAAATATCATATCTCAAGGCTAAATGGTGAAGTGGTTTTCAATCGGGATCAAGGAGAAGTTAAGGATTCCTTAAACTGGATAATGAAGAGAGGTGAAGAGGTCAATCGGGATCAGAGAGCAACTAGGAATTCTATAAACCGGAAATCAGAAGAAAACATAGAGATGTACAACAGTTAAAAGCAGAGTGTAATTAAACAAATTTTGTAGTAAAACTCCTTTTATAGCATTCAAATTTAGAACACATTAAAGTTTATGGAATACTTAATAAAAGGACATGAACAATTGAAATTATACTTCATTGAGATGGCTCATCACATGAATCCTGTAAAGAAGTTTCTTTATTACTGGTTCAGTCTATCAACTAGAAATTGGTACAATAAGCCTTTGGTAATAGGTTAGTCCACTAAAAAATTGTTCAAAAGTCCACAGTTGACCTGACCAGGCTGATCGCAACCCTTAATACTTCATTTGATGAAGTATTTATACAAAAATATTACAAAATATCCTGTCAACTCACTAGGATTTATTCTAGGAAAATAAAATATCAGGATGACAAAAGGTAGTGACACCTTTCTAACTAACTCAAATGTGGCACTGATTCTCTGATTTTTGTTATTTGTCTATTCTTACATCTGTCTCTCTTTCACGTTGTCTTCTTTCATTTATCTTCTTTTTCTTTTCCTTTCTTCTTTCATTTGTTTACTCTCATCTGTTTTATCTTCTACTTTTATAGTAAATCACACTAATCCTCTCATGTTTCTGTGTTTTTAGTAAAAGTGGATTTTACTAAAAGACATGTTAATTTCATGTAAAAATAAGAAATATATCATGGAGAGCACTTTGAATGAAATTCATTGTTGCTGGTGTAGATATTTATCCCTGGTAAAAATCATTGTTTATGTCTCAATTGTCTCTTCGTGCTCTGTTTATGGGTTTAACTTTGTTTTCCTTTCTTTATATAAACTTGAATTTGTTGTCAGATGTATCTTTTGCTGAGTCAAAACCTTCAAATTCTTATCCTGTGAGTTTGGAGTAAACAGGTTTGGACTAGTATCAAACTGTTTACCCAATCTTTTGGTCTAGCTAATTACCTACAAAATAAAACAATCGTTAATGAGAAGACAGGTTTGCAGGGAGGCGATAGTGGCTTCAGGGAACAGGGAAGTCTATGGAAGGGGTTTGAGTAACAACTGGCTTCAATTCTGAGTCGACAATGATCTTTCAGGTCCTTTTCTCAAGTTTGCAGAGGTAAACAAATAACGATATTTCATATTTTGAAAAATTTGTTTATCGCAATGGCGCGGGGATGGATTTCAAACAGTGGTGGCTTATCACACAACACGGGTGTTGAGATTCAACAAGATGATGATCCTAGTGAAAATTAAGCACCTACACTAGGTGGGGCCCGCAAGCTCTTTTTAGGTGTAAATTTATTTTTAGAATGGTGAGAAAATTATATTTATAGATGATGTTCTATTTTTACATGCATATGTGAAGTCTATTTATAGATCTCATGTCTAAATATAGAATGCATGTCGATTATTATTATCTCTTAATAATAATTGGACAATAAACATTAATCTATTCTCAATGAGCACTTGGAAATAGTTAAATGAAGTGGAAAATTAGTTAGCTAATTGGATTTAGATTTGAGTGGTTGGTTGATGGGACATGCAAGTGGACTTAGTTGTAACTGAGTGATTCGAAGTTGTAACAGAGTTGGATGTGTAGTTATGTGAGTTGTAAAGTAGTTTAACTCAATTAAGTGAGTTAAACTCAGTTGTGCTAGTTGTAACTGAACATACAGTAGTGAGAGATCAATGAATTAATTATTTAATTAATTCACACACAGTGTTCTCACATGCAACTGAATATTTACTTCTGTTTACTACATGCATGTCAAGTCTAGTGGAGACCCAGTTGAGAGATAGGTGAAAGGGATAGTTTGACTATCAGTTGTGACATTAGTGGGTGCACTCATGAAAAAACACACACATTGGAGATGCCAATGAGGATTGCACAGTAAATTCAAGTAGGATCTCATTCATTCATGGATTGTGATCAACAGGGATTGCGCAGTGGAGGCAGGCTGTCAGGAGGCAGTAAATTGGCGCATGTATTTGCCAATTTTTGTATGACAATGTGAGATGATTGTATATTGTACTGAGAGCTCTTGGATTAGAGTTTTGTATGAGATTGTTTCATGATCTATGATATATACATAATATATTATAGTGGGGTTTTTAGATTTATTCTTTCTCGGTAAAAACATATGTGTTATATGTGATTGATATTTCTTCATGTGTTTGCAATTGGCGATCGTGTTTTAAATTTCCACAAAGATTTTTGTAGAAGAGATTCTATATTTAACAATGGAATATAATTTTTAGATCAGGAGAATCTAGGCAATACATAATTGTATTAAAATTTCTACATGGTATCAGAGCAAATAAGATTGCAATTTTGAAGCAGTAGCTGAGTTTGTTGGTGGAAACAATTCGAATTTGCTGCAAGAATTTCTTGGTGCGACAGTTGAGTAAACATCGAAATGGATTTCAATGGCTTGTGGCTAGAGTATGCACTTGAGGGAAGCTCAAACTACATTTCCTGGAAGGACAGGATGGAGGCGGTGCTTGAAGATAACGGCTTGAAGGAATTCATCGACAGTGATGTTACTAAGACCACTTCGATGGATGTTGCATTACTTGACACATGGCAAAAGAAAGTAGCGAAGACAAGAAGGATTCTGTTGGAAGGTGTATGAGACTACATTGTCTCAAGCCTTCATGGGAAAGCCACTGCATATTCTATGTGGAATGCTTTGATAGATCTTTTCCAAAGCAGCAGCAACCATAGGAAATTGGCCCTGAAGGATAAACTCAGAAAGATCAAGATGGAAAAGGGTGACAATATTCCAAAGTATCAAGTTTTTCCAATGTCGGGATGAATTGGGGAGTGTGGAAATCACTGTTGCTGATGATGATTTGGTTAGCTTGGCTCTCTTATGACTTCCTAAGTGTTGGCATAGTTATCAAGACTCTGTCAATGGATGGGAAAAATTTTCGGATTGGGAACGACTGTGGTCGGATCTAGTGCAGGAGGAGTTTAGGCGGAACACTAGAGATGGCTCTTCATCAAAGCAGGATGATGAAGAGGATTGTGCTTTGGCTGTCAAGGCAAGGAAAGGGAAGGGGAAGAAATTCCATTCAAAATCCGATTTTAAAGGAAAGAAGCTAGATTTGTCCAAGGTGAAGTTTTTTCATTGTCACGAACATGGGAATCTCGCGACTAACTGCCCAAAGAAAAAGAAGAACAAGAAGGCTACTACAGCTGTAGCTGGTGAGGCCCTTGCCTCATAATTTGAACTTGATTTCTCTTTAATCGCATGATTGGTAACAAGCACAATGAGATCGGTGTGGTATCTTGATAGTGGTTATTCCTTCCACATGACAGGATATAAGGAGCTTTTTAGTGACTTGGAGGAGAAAGATCTCCAAATGCATATAGAGATGGGTGACGATGAACGATACAGTGCGATCGACATTGGTACCATTACCTTTGAGAGGGATTCAGGTAAACCATTTCAATTCAAATATGTTATGCATGTTCTAGGTCTAAAGAAAAACTTGGTCTCAGTTGTGATGTTGGAGGACAGAGGCTATGAAATTTTTTTAAACAATGGAAAATATTTCCTGTGACATAAAACAACGAGTCAAGCCAAGAGGATAGGGATTCGAGTTAAGAATCTCTACAAGATTGAGGTAGATGGCTGCGTTGCCATGATGGGAAAGGCACAAAAAGTGGTGAGCCGGGATGAGGGCGAATTATGGCACAGGCGATTGGTCATCTTCATCATGGAGCCTTGAAAGTCATGCAACAAATATCTGCTGGACTTCCAATGGGAGCACTTGCTCAGTTAGATCAGTGCAAGGGTTGCACCATGGGGAAGTATGTAAAGTCAAACTTTCATCAAAAGGAGAACCATGCTTTGTTGATCCTAGAGAGAGTTCACACAGACATGTGTGGACCATTCTCGGTTGCTTCAACAGAAAAACACATGTATTATGTTATTTTTGTTGATGAATTTTCTCGTAAATGTTAGATCTTCTTCATGCAGAAGAAGGATCAAACATTCTCAAAGTTCTGTGAGTTTAAGGCATTGGTGGAGAAAGAGTTAGGGAAGCAAGTGAAGGCTCTACAGAGCAATAATGGTGGAGAATACATCTCTAATGAATTCAAAGACTTTTGCAGCAAAGAATTAATTCAAAGAGAACTCATAGTGCCTCATAACCCACAACAAAATGGGGTCGTGGAGAGGAAGAACATAACGATCGTGGGTGATGCGCGAGCTATGCTACATGATCAGGGCCTACCAATGCATTTGTGAGCGGAAGCATGTAACACTGTGGTTTATGTGAAAAACCATTATCCTCATAGATTACTTGGCATGAGTACACCTGAAGAAGCTTTTACTGGTAAGAAAATGGATGCTTCTCACTTTAATATTTTTTCTTATATGTTTATGTGCATGTGACCAAGAACGCCAGGAAGAAGCTGGAGTTGACTGTTGAAGTTGGGATATTTTTGGGGTACACAAAAACACCCCATAATTATCGTGTGTATTTACCAAACAGGTGAATGACTATGGTGTGACGGGATATAAAATTCAATGAGGAGAAAGCCATGAAGTTGTCACCTAAGAGGGAGCTAGACTTACATGGAGAGGAGGAAATTTTGGTTCCCAAAGATGAGTCTCTAGATGTGGATCAGCCACAGGAGGAGGTTCATGTAGTGGAGGAGTCCACTCACGCAAATCCAAACATCAGAACTAGCAGAAGGCGTACCACAGAAGCTGAGAGGTTGAAACTTGATGCTCCACAGAATGTAGGAGTCCCTACTTCATAGTGCAAAAAAAGATAGTCTCTTAATTGATTCACTAGATAAATGGATCTCATGAGAAAATGTATTTTGACTGAGCCATCTTCCTTTCAGGAAGCAGTGCAGGAGCCCACATGGGTAGATGCAATGGTGGAGGAGAATGACTCCATTGTCAGAAATAGTGCTTGGGAAATTGTTCCAAGGTCGGTTGATAAATTAGTGGTAGGTTCAAGATGGATCTACAAGGTAAAGAAAGCTGCTGATGGGAGTGTTGAGAAATACAAGGCTAGATTTGTGGCCCTGGGCTTCTCACAAATTGAGGGGATTGATTATGAAGAAAACTTTGCACCTGTCACACGATATTCTTCCATAAGGACCATCCTTGCTCTCTCAGTGCAGATGGGTTGGCACATTCATCAGATGGATGTGAAGACTGTGTTCCTTAATGGGTTCATTGAGGAAGAAGTGTACATTGAGAAGCCTAAAGGATTTGAGATATTTAGCAGCGATTCGCATGTGTGCAGACTCAAAAGAGCATTGTATGGACTGAAGCAAGCACCCCGTGCTTGGTACACTCGGATCGACAACTATTTCACTGAAATTGGCTTCACCAAGAGTGAGGTGGATGAAAACCTATACCAAATTGTGGCGGAGGGTAAGCTTTTAATCATTGTTCCTTATGTTGATGGTTTAATACTGACTGGTGATGAGCAGCTGATACACTCATGCAAGGAGGACCTTGCAAAGGAGTTCGAGATGAAGGATATGGGCCTCCTTCATTATTTCCTTGGATTGGAAATATGGCAGCGAGAAGGTGAACTTTTCGTGTCTCAAGGAAATTATGCAAGGGAGATACTAGGTAAGTTTCACATGGAGGGTTGCAAACCCATGGATACTCCTCTTCCAGGAAACTAGAGGAAAGAGGACGCTACATCTGGAGAGGTAGTGCATGCTACTGTCTATCGACAGTTAGTGGGTTCGCTAATGTATTTAGTGAATACAAGACCGAACATATGCTATGTGGTGAACTAGCTTAGTCAAGTGATGGTTAAGCCTACCAACCTCTTTTGTAAGGCGAGAAAGCATATCCTGAGATACCTAAGGAGCACATCTGAGTATGGCTTATGGTATAGATAGACGGATGAGGTGAAGTTGCATGGCTTCACGGATGCAGATTGGGTGGGCAGCCCAACAGACAGAAAGAGCACATCAGGAGGCGTCTTCAGTATCGAATCTATAGATTTTTCTTCGTACAGCAGGAAACAGAGATCAGTGTCACTCAATTCAGCGGAAGCAGAATACATGGCAGCAAGTCAAGCTACATGTGAGGCTATCTGGATGAGAAAGATCCTGGTTGGTTCTCATTTAGATCCTATGGTGATTCATTGTGATAATCAGAGTTTCATTAAACTCTCGATTAATCCTGTGTTTCATGATAGATCTAAGCATATAGATATCTGATATCGTCATATCAGAGATTGTGTGCAACTAAAGATCATGTTACTTCAGTACATTCCTACGGAATATCAGGATGCAAATATTCTGACGAAGGCGCTGACCAGGAGAAAATTTGAATACCATAGAGACAGTATCGGGGTGTATAATAATCCCTTTCTTGTTGAGAGGGAGTGTTGAGATTCAACAAGATGATTATCCTAGTGAAAATTAAGCACCTGCACTAGGTGGGGCCCATAGGCTATTTTTAGGTGTAAGTCTATTTTTAGAATGGTGAGCATATTCTATTTATAGTGGGAGTATATTTTTAGAATGGTGAGAAAATTCTATTTATAGATGATTCTATATTTTAGATGCATGTATGAAGTCTATTTATAGATCGCATGTCTAAATATAGAATTCATGTCAATTATTATTATCTCTTAATAATAATTGGACAATAAACATTAATCTATTCTCAATGAGCACTTGGAAATAGTTAGCTGAAGTGGAAAATTAGTTAGCTAAGTGGATTTCGAGTTGAGTGGTTGGTTGGTGGGACATTTAAGTGGACTTAGCTGTAACTTAGTGATTCGAAGTTGTAACAGAGTTGGATGTGTATTTATGTGAGTTGTAAAGTAGTTTAACTCAGTTAAGTGAGTTAAAATCAGTTGTGCTAGTAGTAACTGAAGATACACTAGTGAGAAATCAGTGAATTAATTATTTAATTAATTCACAAGTAGTGGTCTCACATGCAACTGAATATTTACGACTGTTAACTGCATGCATGTCAAATCCAGTGGAGACCCAGTTGAGAGATAGGTGAAAGGGAGAGTTTGACTATCAGTTGTGACATTAGTGGGTGCACTCATGCAACCACAAACACATTGGATATGCCAATGAGGATTGCGCAGTCAAGGCAAGCAGTATCTCATTCATTCATGGATTGTGATCAGCAGGGATTGTGCAGTGGAGGCAGGCTGTGAGGAGGTGTTAAATTGGCGCATGTATTTGCCAATTTTTGTATGATAGTGTGATATTATTGTATATTGTACTGAGAGCTCTTGGATTAGAGTTTTGTATGAGATTGTTTCATTATCCATGATATATACATAATATATGATAATGGGGTTTTTAGCTTTATGCTTTCCCGGTAAAAACATCTATGTTATGTGTGATTAATCTTTCTTCATGTGTTTGCAATTGGTGATCATGTTTTAAATTTCCGCAAAGATTTTTGTAGAAGTGATTCTGTATTTAACGGTGGCATATAATTTTTATATCAGGAGAATCTAGGCAATACATAATTGTATTAAAATTTCTACAGTGGTGTGGTATGGCGGTTTATCGCACAGTGCAGGACAGACGGTTTAATGGAAAGGTGGTTTATCGCACGCATAAAGGGTGGTTAGTGGTTTTTAGGATGGGGGGTGCGATAAGTTCTGGTGGTGCTGCGTAGTAGTGGGGCGGTAGATAAAGCCACCCATTTTGCACCCCCCCCCCCCCCTTCGGCGTTAATCATTGGAATGCTGGGGGATGTGAAAGGAAGTATGAATCGTTAGATCCGTCGGCAGAAATCAAATGGCTATCGGGGTTTCATGTTTTCAAAAGAAATGGGGTCTGGGAAAAGGGTTAAGCAAAGGTTTAGAACAAAAGTGGGGCCAGGGAAATGTTAAGCAGAAGGTTTTAAAATGAAACGAGGGTTAAATGAAAGTGGAGGTTTAAATAAAGTGGGACCCGGGGATTTATATAAGTGGAAAGGTTTGAATATAAAGATGGGTTGGGGATTAATATAGAAGGGGTTAAAATGTTAGCGGGGAGTTAATGTAATATAAAACTATAGGTTAAAATGATATAAGGGGGGTCGGAAAAATGATTGGCAGAATATTAGAAATACACTAGGAGGAGGTTTTAAAAGATATCGGGGAGAGGTTAAATGAGAGTGGGGCTTGATATATATTAAGCGCGTTAAAACTATGCAAAAGTGGGTTTTTCATGTTTTATTTTAAAAAGGCATAGTTAGTAAAGGGGAAGGGCTTTTTAGTAATGGAAATGGGTTTTTCAAAGGGGAATGAGGGCTTTGAAAAGGGGAAAGGGTTTTTGCAAGGGAAAATGATTTCCAAGAGAGGAAAGGGGGATATTAGCAAGGGGAAAATGGGTTTAGAAGGATATTAGTGATAAAAGATAAACCATATGATGTCTTTCATAACTTGTGAAAGTATTCTACCTACCCATTATTTATCCTAGCATTTTTATTTCCTTTATTGGGTGCATTTGAGCTTGGTGACCCTTTTATTTTCTTTTGATAAGAAAACTAACTTAATTCTAACCTTATAATGTTCAATGGTTCATATTAAACTTATGAACTCATTTTTATTCTCTACCTAACTATTGATCTGCCAAGATTAAATGGTTTGGTCAGATCTTTATTCACTAACTATCATGACATGAAATTTAAAGGCATGAATAATCAAGATTAAATTGTATGATCATCATGAATTGTGGCATTTTGGACAAGCTGCACACAATTTTATTTGCAAAAGTAAAGTAAACCAAGAGTAGTGGAATTTGAATGTGCAACACTTTTAGAATTTTGTTTCTTTTTTTGGGGTTCATACTTTATATCATTTTTTTATCTTCTTTTCTTTTGGTCCTTTGATTATTCTTTTAGGACATACCTTCTTTTTATTTTTTAATATGGGAAAACATTTGCAGAAAGAAAAGGTATGTACAATATTACAAGACTTAACATAGTTAATTCAAATTTATGATCCCTATTATTATAGGACCCTAACCATGGCTCCACTTGGGGATGGCATCTCCTTGTGAGATGTCAAGAACTTTCTGATCAGTAGCCTTGGAATTTTGACATGGCTTCCAAATCTGCAACTTGTTTTGTTGTAAAACCTCTGTGATGAAAATCTCAAAACTGAAATCAAACCTTTCTACACACTGAAATCTGAAACACACTGAACTGAAAATTGAAATGAAAATTGAACTGAAACTCGAAAGAATGCTTAAAAAAAATGCTCAAAGAACTGATTTTTATTTGCACACTGCTACCCATCCTATACTGTTGAAACTTATGTTGAATCAGGTAATACAAAAATGCCAATGAAGCCAGTCAAGTAGGTGCAGAAACAAATGGACAACTTGACTGTCTGTAAGGAAAATCAGCAGTATAACTTGATTATGTGTCCGTATAACCAAAGTTATAATATGAAATGGTAACTGATGATGTATCTAACACTTATAAAGAGTACATTCTTAAGAATTTGAGTTAAGGAGAATCTCCATATACTCTACTATAGGATCAATAAAAGGATGATGTGTGATATTTGCTTCTAGGCCTTCAATGACTAGTGGAGTAGTTGTGTCTTCAATATTAAACTTTGAACCCACATCTTCAGTTTGGTACTTGAAAGCACAATCATCCTCACTATGTAATTCAAGAGGTAGTACAATTTCCTCTTGCTTAGGGGAAGGAATATTTTCCAAGAATTCTTGAGGATCTCGTAAATTGTATGATTGAATTTGAGTATTTAAAAGTTCAATAACAATTTCATATCTTTCAACAACTATATCCAGAAAACATGTTTTAGCTTCAGGAATACATTTCCTTGATTTCAGAATGTGAAAGACAGCCTTTAGGAAATCTTTATCTAACTAAAATTTTGATAATTGATTCCTGAATGTATTTAAAACTTCACAATATAGAAGGTTTTCCACAAACCTTGTCATCTTGTTTAGCGGGAAATCTAGTCATCATGTTGTAGAGTCGCCATGAATGCTCAAAAGCTGGGTTCTTTGGATCATGGAGTCACTAGGCGAATAATTTCAGCTTTCTTTGTATATGGTCACTGTCCAACATCAGTGATCAGATCTGAACTTTGATGTATGTTATCTTCAAAAAACCTTTTCAAATATTAATGAAAAAAAAAATGAGAAGAATTGTTTCTTTTAAGATCTGTTTAAACTACGGACTGGTTTATCCCTAGTATGGTTGCCATTATGTTATCACTCCAAAATTTCCTAAAGGTTGTTCTTGTGTTTAAAAATAAATATAAGAGGTAACTACTATCCACTTTTGGAGATTAGGATCCGATCATACTTTTTGGTAACTACTATACATGGTACAATATTACAAGACTTATCATGTGTGTCAAACGGAGATAGTATGCCAAACTTACGACCTCGGGAAGTTGAAACACCAATTTACCCAAACGGGGCCCATAGTTGGCGCTTCATCTCCTAGGGTTAGGTTTTTTGACATTTAGAGTTTTCCATTGTTTCTCAATAATAAATAGGCCCTCTAGCCTCATTATAACACAGTTCAAAGGCATGTAGCCACCACATCTCTTCTCAGAGATAAGATACCAGCGCCCTAGCTATTTCTGTAAGCATATTTCTATTAGTTGATATTAATGAAATGAAGAATTATTTCTGCTGCATCTCTTTTTTTATGGCTATTTATGTATTTATTGTGTTCCTGCATAAATCTGGATCAAACTGACAATGGTTGAGTACAATTGGCCATGCTTATCCATGTTGTCTTCGGTAGACCATGATTGACCATATTGATTATGTATGACCATGTTTGAACATAGTCGTCTGTGGTTGGCCATGAAAGGCTATAGTTTCTTATGGGTGATTTTAAACTATTTAAAAATAAATACTATAATTTCTTATTCCCTATGGTTTTCTATGAAAGGCTATAGTTTCCTATTACCTATGGATGGCTATGAAAGTATATAACTTCCTATTGGATATGTTTTTTCTCTGAATTCACAAATTTCTTCTCGTAAGAAAAAACATAATACCTATACAGAAACCTAGATAGCCTCAGTAATAAAAAATAAAAAGAGTAAATCCGCGAGTGATATTTACCAAAATAAAATTTTGTAAGAATAAGAATGTCAATAAAAAAATTGAGTTCATAATAACATTCTTAATACATTCAATATGAGTCTCAAAGCAAGTTCTTTGGAATTTTTTAGGAAGTTAAAATGGATCAGATTGGTTTAAACATAAATTCATAAAACCCCAACCATGATCGATGAATCAATTCATGATAACCCTCCAGATCTAATAGAGGAGAGGATTTTTCAACAAGAAATAAAAGTTACAGATATAAAACATAACATGAGCCTGTCCATGGCAACCCTAACCAATACACTTAGGTTACTAAAACACAGGGAATTTGAGGGATCAAGTTGTACAAGAGAAGAATTCCAAGAAACCATAAAAAGAGTGGCCAAGTTTGAGTGTCATGAACCATTAACAGTCTCTCTTGAATATGGAAGCAAAGGTGGATATCCAACCATATCAAGGTGAGATAGATGCTTTGAAATTAAATCACTGGTTATAGTAGATGGAGTTCTATTTAAGTGTTCACCATATAAAGGAGGATCAAAAAAATTCATTTGTTCATTTGGAATTAGAGGACCATGCCCTGAACTAGTGGGAAAGACACACAGATACCCTTAGGTTGGAGGTGGATCCTATAATAACTAAGTGGGGGGATTTTAAAACTTTAAAAAATTCCTAATTCTACCTTATCAAGTATGTAGAGAACCAGTGGATCTGGTGGCATTACTTTAGGTAGAGATAGGAAACAAATGCACATGAATACACCAAAGAATTAATGAAGATGGCAATAATGTTTGGTATTTTTCCCAAGAACCTGTATCTACTCAAGTATCTAGGAGTTCTACTTAGCCATCTGTAAAAGAAAGTTATGTACAAACCTAGAATGGTGGATGAGGCTTTTATATAGGCATAAGACTTGGAAATAATATTCTAGAAGAAATGGAAATCATGTGCTTCAAGGCATAAGGAACACCAATAAACTTTCAAGGAGGGGAAGAAGCAGCAAAAAGTGGGGAAGGATAAGAAGATAGTAGCCACAACACACCATTGCAAAGATCCTAGCAAACATTGCAACATTAATGGTCACATGGAGGATAAGTGTTGGAAATTGCATCTAAATCTCAACCCAAAGAACCATAAGAAGGACACAAATAAGAAAAATTCCATAGCCACAAATTCAAGCGATGAAGTGGAAATTATCTTTGGTGTGTATGATAATATTGTATGCACATTAATGTAGAGGGGGTTGAATCTAAGTAGCCTTTAACAATAGGAAGAGAAGGAGATGACCAAACTCTTCCATATAAAGATACATGTTAATAAGACATAAATTAATGCTTTGTTCAACTCAGGATCATAAGCGAATTTCATAGTGGCGAATCTCATCAGCAAACTTAGATTGGAGGTTTGTGACCATCCCAACCCAACTCGATTCATATGGGTCAACAGGGAGGTATAGATAAAGGTAACCAAACAATTTAAAATTAAAATTGATATCAATATTGATTTTTTTGATGAAGTAGAATTGCATGTGGTTCCACTTGTTGTATGTGGGGTTGTGTTTAGGAGTCCCTATATGTACATGCAGGATGCAATATTCATGTATATATCTAAGCATTAATTCCTAATGAATGACAAAAATTATTTCATCGCCAATGCGCACAAGGGAAGTCAAATATTTCACTAATAAGCACTAACCAAGATAATATATTAATCAGTTCCAACAAGATGTATGCTTTATTATTCTTAAGATAAATTCATTTTGTAGAATATTCAATAAGAGAAGAAACATCCCTAGAAGGGTGCACTAAGGAATAGATACAACAACTAGAAGAGTTTCTACATGCATACAAAGGAGTATTCTAGGAGCCCAAAGGGCTACCACCCAAGATGGAAGTGGAACATGAGATATAATTGTTGTCAAAATCTCCATTGTCAAACATTCGGTTGTATAGAAAAATTTTTCTAGAAGCAAATGAGGTGAAGAAGTAGTTGCAGTAACTTCTAGTGAAGGGTGTTATTCAACCAAGTACCTCACCATGTGTCTCACCCATCATAGTTTTACCAAAGAAGGATGGGAGTTAGAACATGTGCATTGATTACAAGGTGTTAAGCAAATTTATACTCAAGAATGGGCACCCCTTGCCTAATATTGTTGTACTAATAGAGAATTTTCATTAAGAAAAATACTTCAGCAAGACTTAAAAGCAAGGTATCACTAGGTTTGGGTCAAAAAATATGATACCTAGAAGAGTTCCTTCAAAAGTATACAAGGTTTGTATGAATGGCTATTCATGCCATTTGGTGTATGTAATGCACCAACTACACATGATATTAATGAATGATATACTGCTCTCATTTTGGGTATGTGTTATATTCTTTCCATGATTAGTCGCACTCATGAGCAGACCCACCCATGGTTTTGTGCATGGGTTTGCACATGGTTTTGGGGGACGATGGTTTTCGGCCCCTAGTATTTTGTAGATCCGGTCAAGGGAACTATAGTTATGTTCTAATCCAGGGATATTGGATTGGGGTTTATGTATACTTTGGCATGTATATATATGTGTTGTAGCACTAAAAGGAATATAATAAAAAATCAAGTTGGTCGTTTTGATTTGGGATCTAGGGGAAAATAT
Source organism: Pinus albicaulis (assembly GCA_034641835.2). Lineage (NCBI taxonomy): Eukaryota > Viridiplantae > Streptophyta > Pinopsida > Pinales > Pinaceae > Pinus > Pinus albicaulis. The sequence goes on from CM076582.1 coordinate 323,250,411, forward strand.
TTGTGTATATATGTTTTATGTTTTATGCTCTCGCTATTGTTTATTTTTTTTTTTAATATTCGTTTGTAGATAATTTTTGTATAGGGTTAAAACCTACATATGGTATCCGAGTTGTTTCAGCTTCAAGGGGACGCCCTTTTTGTTGAGGGGTTTTTTGCTCAGGCCTAAGGTAGACCCTGTTCAATGGGAGATCTATGGGATCGATTATTGCGGTGAAAGAAGATGGTGAGCAGTGGAAAGATAGAGATTGAGAAATTTAATGGTCAGATTTTTGAGTTGTGGAAGCTCAAGATGGAGGATTTGCTGGTGGATAAATATCAATGGATCACGGTAGATCCAGGTACTAAACCAACGACCATGTTAGATGAAGACTAGAAGAGGTTGGATCGGAAGGCAAAGAGCACAATATGTTTATGTGTTCAGATTCTTTATTGTTGAATGTATATGGGGAAGCTACGGTGAAGAATTTGTGGGACAAACTTGGGACTTTGTACCAATCTAAGTCTCTGGTGAATAATTTTTTCCTCCGGAAAAAGCTGTATAACCTGCGGATGAAGGATGTAGACTCGGTGATAGAGCATCTGAATGCCTTCAATACTGTGGTAATCCAGTTTTCATATGTTGATATTAAAATCTCATATGAAGATAAGTGCATTAGTTTGTTGTGTTCTCTACCAGATTCGTGGGACATTCTGGTTATTGCAATAGGTAGCAATACAACTACCTTGAATTTTGATGAAATTGTCTCAGCCTTGCTATTGGAGGAAATGAGACGGATAAATATGGAGGGTGAGAATGGAGATACCTTATATGTACGAGGAAGGTCCCAGAACAGAAACAATAATAAGGTTTCGAGTGGGAGAACTAAATCTAGAGGGAGATCTAAATATCCTGGAAGGTTTGTAAAGGTGTGCTGGAAATGCAGAAAGGAAGGGAACTACAAAAAGGACTGCAGATCTAAAGCTCTTGAGAAAGGAAAGGGATCTGAGGATGCTTCTTTTGCAGAGGAAAAAACCACCTCGGATGAAGGTGGGGATGTGTATTTGGACTCTTCTTCAGATACACATGTAGATCATGAGTCAAGGTTGATTGACTCAGGTGCATCCTTTCACTTCACTCCCCATAGGGAGTGGTTCTGCAAGTATGAGAAGTATGATGGAGGTAATGTCCTCCTAGGGGATGATAGGAAGGCCAGAATCGTCGGACGTGGAAAATTCAAGCTGAAGCTGCAAGGTGGAAGGATTAGAATACTTCCTGGTTTTCTGCACATTCCTACGTTAGCCAGAAATCTGATTTCTGTAAACAAGATGGATGATGCAGGTGTAAAAACAATGTTCGAGAAATATACCTATAAGATGGTTCAGGGAGCACTGGTATTAATGTAGGGAGTTCGGATTGGAACTCTATACAAGCTTCAGGGCAGTAGTGTTATTGATGGGTGCAACATTTCTGTGGTTCCTGAAAGTGGAGCGGAAATCCTAGCGATCTCTGGAGAAAAGACCATGCTATGGCATCAAAGGCTTGGACATATTGGAGAGAAGGGCCTTCGGATACTTCATGGAAATGGTATGCTAGAAGGTATGTCTAATTGCTCTCTGGATTTCGATTTCTGTGAACATTTTGTATATGGGAAGCAGAATCGGGTGAGTTTTCCTTCTGGTGCTAAGAGGGTGAACAAGATATTAGAGCCTGTGCACAGTGATGTGTTTGGACCTGTGTCGGTTCCATCACTGGGTAAGTATGTGTACTATGTTTCATTCATAGATGACTTCTCAAGGAATACATGGATATATTTCTTGAGGAAGAAATCTTAAGTCTTTGACAGATTAAAGAATTTAAGGCTCTGGTGGAAATCTAGATAGAGAAGAAGATAAAGGTGCTAAGGGCAGATAATGGTGGGGAGTTTTTCAAAAAGGAATTTGAAGAGTTTTGTAAGAAGTGTGGTATAGCACAACATAAGACTACTCCATACACTCCTCATCAAAATGGAGTTGTAGAAAGAATGAACAGAACGCTGATGGAAAAGGCAAGAAGCATGCTTAGTGGTACCAGGTTAGGACAACAATTCTAGGTAGAGGCAGTGGAGACTGCAAGTTACCTGGTTAACAGATCACCTTCATCAGTGTTGGAGGATAAGACTCCACATGAGGTATGGACTGGTAAGAAAACCTCTCTTTCACATTTGAGGGCATTTGGATGTGATGCATATGTACATGTTCCAAAGTAGAAAAGGACCAAGTTGGATAATAAATCTGAAGGTGCATATTTATTGGGTATAAGGATGGTTTAAAGGGTTACAAGCTTTGGAACCCAGAAACAAGGAAGGTTGTGTACAACTGAGATGTGGTGTTTAGAGAGGTGAAAGATGTTGTTAAACATGAATTCCCACCAAAGGAACCTGAGAAGATAGAGTTTGAGCTAAAGGAGGATGCATCAGACTCTACAACAGAAGAATACCTAGAAGAGGAAGAGCCACAAACTCCAACTGTGAGAAGATCAGTTCGGGAAAGAAGAAAACCATAAAGGTATAGTCCATCTGATTTATGTTCAAATTTTACTTTAAATATAACTTATGATGATCCCAGAACCGTCAGGGAGGTAGTAGATTCATAGGATGGAAAACTCTGGAAGGAGGCCATGGTTGATGAAATGGCATCCTTGCATAAAAATGAGGCATGGGATCTGGTGGAGTTGCCGGTTGGAAGGAAGCCCATCAGGACCAAATGGGTGTTTAAGAAGAATATGAATGTAGAAGGCAAGGTGGAGAAATACAAAGATTAGTTGGTAGAAAAAGGTTATTCCCAGGTGCCAGGAATTGATTTTGGTGATATTTTTTCTCCTCTTGCCAAAGTTACTTCTGTTAGATTACTTTTATCTGTTTCTGCTGCATTTGATTTTGAGGTAGAACAAATGGATGTGAAGATAACATTTCTTCACAGAGATCTGGAAGAGGAGATCTACATGAAACAACCTGAAGGCTTTATGGTGAAGGGGAAGAAATAACTGGTATGTAGGTTAAAGAAGTCTCTATATGGGTTAAAACAGTCACCAAGGATGTGGTATCAGAAATTTGATACCTATATATGGGGACTTGGCTTCACCAGAAGCAAGGAGGATCACTGTGTTTATTTTAAATTAATTGGTGACCATGTTATTTATTTAGTCTTGTATGTGGATGATATTTTGTTGATTGGAAATGACAAAGAAATTATCCAAGATTTGAAGACCCAACTATTCTCCAAATTCGACATGAAGGATCTTGGTGCTGCAAAATATATTTTGGGCATGGAAATTAAGAGAGAGATTAGGAACAGCCAAATATCGTTTGTCCAGGTTCGGAATCATGTCGAGACAATATTGTAGAGGTTCAATATGCGGGATAGTAAACCGGTGAAGGTTCATATTTGTGTAGGTGCCAAGGTTGTGGGTGAACGGTTTCCCAAGACACAAGAAGAAGAGGAGGATATGTCCCATGTTCCTTATGCAAGTGCAGTGGGTAGCCTAATGTATGCAATGGTCTGTACTAGACCAGACGTTTCACATGTAGTGGGAGTATTGAGCAGGTTTATGTCAAACCCAGGGAAGGAGCATTGGACAGCAGTGAAGCGGGTTTTTAGATATTTGTGTGGCACTAGTGATTATGGCTTGTGCTACTAGGGAAGACCAGGATTAGAAAGAGTGTTGGACATTCGTGGTTTTGTTGATGTAGACTGGGCTGGAGTTCTGGACCAAATAAGATCTACAAGTGGGTATGTGTTTGGCCTATTTGGAGGTGCAGTCAGTTGGATGAGTAAAAGACAGTCTGTAGTGGCTCTTTCAACTACAGAGGCAGAATACATGGCAGCCACTCATGCAAGCAAGGAAGCAGTTTGGTTGCAGAGATTGTGTTCAAGTATGGGGTTGGTGTAGCAAGCTATAAGGATAGACTGTGATAGCCAAAGTGCAATTTTCTTGGCTAAGAACCCTGCTTATCATTCAAAGACAAAGCACATTGATGTTTAATATCACTTTGTGAGATATATGGTTGAGGCTAAAAGGGTGTTGCTGGTAAAGGTGGACACTTTGAAGAATGTTGCAGATGCATTGACGAAGTCTGTGAGCACTCAGAAGTTCTCTTGGTGTAGAGAAACAATGGGTGTTGAAGAATTGGGCCAATGACTAAGCTCTCCTGTGGCCCCCTTTGGAAAGAAAACACCAAGTGGGAGAATGTTGGGTATGTGTTATATTCTTTCCAAGATTAGTTTCATGCGTAGCAGGGGGGTGGCAGCGCCCTTGGAAAAAAAATTTCGGTGGGCGGACCCACCCATGGTTTTGTGCATGGGTTTGCACATGGTTTTGGGGCATGATGGTTTTCAGCCCCTGGTATTTTGTAGATCCGGTCAAGGGAACTACGGTTATGTTCTAATCCAGGGTTAATGGATTGGGGTTTATGTATGCTTCGGCATGTATATGTATGTGTTGTAACACTAAAAGGAATATAATGAAAAATCAAGTTGGTCGTCCCATTTCGGATCCAGGGTAAATCTCTGTGTATATCTGTTTTATGTTTTATGCTCTTTCTATTGTTTATTTTATGTTTTAAGATTCATTTGTAGATAATTTCTGTACAGGGTTAAAACCTACATCTCATTTCTTGATTCATTTTTTATTATTTATTTAGATGATATATTGATATACAATTTTATTAGGGAAGAGCACATCGCACATTTGATGCAAGTGATGGAGACATGATCAAAGAAGCATCAATTCTTGGAAAATTTCAAGAAGTGTGAGTTTACATGGTATTCTTTGGTGTGTTTAGGCTATGTGATTGGTGGATGGGAGCTTAATATAGATCATACAAAGATGGAGAAAATCATGAAGTGGCTAGTGCCTACGAATGTTTCATATTTTGGGATTTTTGTTGTAGTAGCAAAGTACCCGAGAAAATGCACAGCTTTATTTTTAGTAGTAGCCACACCACTCCACACCATAACAATGAGTGGCAAGAGTTTCTAGTGGAAGGGGGATAAGCAAAAGGTCTTTGAAGAGATCAAAAGGAAAAAAATCCAAGCACCACTTGTTGTGTTACCAAACTTGCAAGATCCCTTTGAAGTGGGACAATTGTTAGGGGTTATGTCATGGGAGTGATCTTGATGCAATGAGGAAGGTCTATATGCTACCATTTTGAAGTGTTTCATGGGAAAGTTTTCAACTACCCTACCTATGACAAGGATCTATATGCCCTAGTACAAGCTAAAAAACAGTGGGAACACTCTATGATGGGTAAAGAGACCATCATCCACATAGATCACCAAATTTTACAATATTTTCGGGCCTAAAGTGAGTTACAACAAACCAACCATTACAAGTGGATGGAGTTTTTAATATAGTTTCATTTAGTGATCAAGTACAAGAATAGAAACACAAACAAGTTGGCTAAAAAGGTTTCAAGTCCACTCACATAATAAATTACATATTTGGGAACTCTAATTCACATGGATCATTTCACCTATAATCCATATAGAGAGGCATATACATAGGGTGAGGACTTCAGGAAGTTGTATCAATAGATATAGGGCCAAAGTCATGTGGACAATGATGACAACATAGTTTATTATCATATCTATAACGAGATACTTTATAGGTTGGACAAGTTATGTATTCCTAAAGGTGAGAGACTGCAACTGAATAGATAAGCTCATAGCTCCAAGTTTGCAGAGCCATTTGGTGTTAGGAAGACAATTGTCAATTTACTGAGGTATGTGTATTGCTCCAAGATGTAAGAAAATATAACTAGGTTCATTAGAGGATGTATAATTTTTTGTACCAACAAGCCAAGTAACAAGAAACAAGGTGTATCCCATCCCTTATCTATACCCACTTGTCCCTAGGAAAGCATTTCCATGGACTTTCTGAAAGGTTTCACAATAATTAGGAAGGGGCATGACTATCTATTGGTGGAAGTTGACAGGGTCAACAAGATGTGAATTATCATGCCTTGTAAAAATACCATAATCGGGGGGTGGGGTAGAAAATTTGTTCTTTGAACAGGTCTAGGTGCATTTTGGGATAACAATGAACATCATTTCAAATAGGGACCCCATGTTTCTCAGTGCATTTTGGAAAACATTATGGGATAATGCAGACACAAAATTGAAGTAGTATACAATATTTCATCCACAGGTATATGGGAAAATATAATTAGTTAATGGGAATTTGGTATAGCCTTTGAGTTTTTTTATAAGAAGCATTTGAAAACTTGGGATGAAAATCTAGTTTATATATAGCACTCCTAAAACAAATCAGTGCACACTTCAACTGGTAAGTTACCATTTGATACTTGTTTTGGATGTTTTCCAACGTCACCTTTGGATGTAATATATGGAAAATAAAGAGGACTTAGGGAGGATCTCATAGGGACACCATAAGGGAAGCAATTATTTTGATAAAATTATATGAAGAAATTTCCAAGTACAAGAGAGATTTAAAAAATCATAGGAAATGTACAAGGTTAGACATGATTAACACATAATAGAAAATTCATTTAGAGTGGGAAACAAAGTATGGCTACAGTTGAACAAGGAAAGGTTACATGGTCCTTGTAATAATATCAATGCTCTATAATATGAACCTTTCCAAATACTGGAAAAGGTGGGAGATAATGCCTACAAACTCAGTATACACCCATACATGCACATTTATTCAGTCGTGAATGTGGAAAATCTAAAACTCTATGAGCCTTCCATGTTGGACTAGGGAATAGGAGAAGATCCTACCTTGGCATATAGGGTTTAGCACCAATTTTTCAAGCAGATTTGATAGAGCATATAGTTTTGTAGAAGAGGTCTAGAACTACAAGAAAGGGGAAGCGTGATCTTTGGAAGATTGGGTTGAAAGGAAAACTCATAGGCAAGGCTAAATAGTGCTCCAAGGAGAAGGTAGAGAAACAAATTCCTCACCTCATTTAGTAAATATTTCAGGGACCGAAATCCACCCAAAATGGGTAGGTATGATCCATATTGGATCACTATAAAACAATTCACATATCTCAATTATTTAAGAGTGGAAAAACTAAAGGAATCAACTTACATGAACAATCTTATTAGCGGGACACAATTTGGAGAATTGGGGTTTTAAACTTTATATGCCTAGATTGAGGCCTTAAATTACATTTTTGGAGGTACAAATTCCATGTTTAAGTTTGGGATACTATGACATTACTCTAAACTTGAATAAATTTCCAATAGTGCAAGAATCACATCAATCATATTTCATATGCAAAATTTATGCTTCCCAGAAATTGACCTATCACTAGTAGAAAATGGGGAAAATAGTGACTAGGTGGCTAAAAAAGTTAGTCACCACAAATTTTCCATGTGAAATACTATAGTGTGGTTTTTTTGGTTTCATATGGGTCCCAAAAACACCTTCTTTACTATTGGTTTCTTCCTACATAGATTACACAAACAATTGAAATGTATTAGTGGATAAAAATAGACCAAGAAAGAATTGAAAGTAATGGAGACAATGCATGTGACAAAACTAAACTAAAATTAAGCTAAATAACACAAAAAAATATTTTGAATAAAAACAAATCAACAAATATATAGGAAAAGGGTCCTCTTTATTGATTGTTTGTGGTGGAAGAGTTACAATAAAAGTATCAAAGAAACTTGAAGAGAGTTGTTTGAACAATGGTGCTCAAAAGCTCTCAACAAGGATTTCCTCTTTTAAATATCTTTTGTAAGTTATTTATCTCTCAAAGAAGCATAAAAAACTCTATATAATGGTGGAATTCTCCTCACAATGGTATTCTAGATTGCTTGGGAGAAATTTTGGTAGCATAATAATGCACAACTTCTTGTTTTTGTCTCTCCATGAAATTGTATTTATAGAAACTTTGAACACTCCTTCTCTCCTTTGGCTCATCAATGTGGTTGTTTTCCTAATAAATGAGATGAGAGCTACATATACTTGTAATTAAAAGTTCTTTGGGCTCAAGGCTCAAATTTTTATCTGATCATGTCAATAGTTGAAGTGTTCTTCATGCAAGTTCGCGTCCCGAGGTGCTTACTAGGATTTTCATGACCCTCGCAGCGATTGAAGAAAAAGATGTGAGGTAGTTAATTTCTAGTTGTGGTGCACCCTCAAGGGTTGATTTTTAAAGTCAAATTTAGGAAAGCTTTTGATATTTGAGTCTTCATGATATCTTAAATTGGAAATGTAACCTTTGTATGTGTTGATCACTGAGTCTAAGTGTATTTTGTTACAAACAGATGAGTGTATGATTTTCTCATGATAACAACAACAAAAAATGAGCAATCTTAAGTTACCCAACCAAAAATGACTAACATAAACAACTAATTTAGTCATAGGTTAAAATATGCAACTAGCTAATAAATAATACAACTAAAATTGACTAACGTGAATGACTAATTTAGTCTAGAATTTTTTTTTGACTACCTAAAGAGTACTAAAATAAAATGAATCAGTCATTTATGTTAGCCATTTTAATTGTGTCACTTCATCAATCTAAACTTACAACTTATAGGGGATTCAAAGGCTCTTATAGATTGGATGAAATAGTATGCTTCCTTAAACACTTCTTTATTGGATCGATGGATGATTAGAGTTATGGAGCTAATTATAATCTTCAGGATTATATCATTTGATCACATTCACAAGGAATTTAATTCAAAGGCTAACATATTATCCAAAATGGGAGTGGGCCAACACCTCCTTTTGCAACACGACTAACCACCTATATATATTGAAACAACCTTGCCAACTTCTTTAATGGGTTACACATATATTTCACATTTATTCTTCATCTTGCGAAGTGGTAGTCCCAAGGAAAGGTTATCAACTTTGATCATGGAATATTCACTTAGTACCATAACCAATTTTCCTTCATGTAGCTTTTCAAATGTCTTAAGTTTGCTTCACAACTTCTAATGGTGCTTAACTTACTTGTCTACAACTCTAAATGAGATTACAACCCCAAAAACTCTATAACTATTCGACCTATTCAACCCTTTTTAGAGTCTTCTTAGACATGCACTCATGCAGCAAGAAAAACATAACAGTAGCATCCCAAATGTGCATGCTCATTCCCTTTTTTAATGCTTCGTTGAAACCACATTATCACATTGCTTAAAATGAAATGTTCGCATCCTAAGGAAAATCACTTGCCTTGTTTATGACAACCTAAAATATGCAAGTGATTAGGAGAGGACTCCATGTTCTCAAGATGAAAACATAGGGTCTTACAACCCCATTCACGCAACAATTTGAATATATTTAACCTAAGGACATGTACCCTACTTCCAAATTTGAAATATGACTTTGAAGAAACTAACACTTGTTTTTAACTATTAAATCAACTTACTATATACTCTATTTTGTTTGTACCCACTTAATATGCAAGAACACCTAAATTGTCTCAATACAACCAAGTTGAGAGCACCTTTTTCCTTCTGTCATCTCATGATTTTCCTCCATAAACTTTAACAACAAAATCATTCCATAGAAATCGTAACCTTAAAATTAGATTATTATTATTATTATAAATACCACCTAATTTGTAGTAAATGTTTTCAAACAGAAACAAAAACATGTTAGAGCTCATTAGTTTCTCAAATACAACTAAAAACTACAAGTGAAAATAAAATATTACATATATAGTTTTTCAAAAAGGAAAATTTTAGCATTTTTTAAAAATTTAAGCTTTAATTTTTCTTTATAAAACCCCTCCCAACCAAAACTTCCTATGTGTTCGATTTTCACAGGGAGAGAGCGAAAATGAGATTTTAGAGAGTTGTGAATTAAAGTTTTACAAGTAGCAGACACAATATCGAATACTGACATCAAATATTTAGTCCATTAACAACACCAAGGTGTGTTTCATTTTTAACATCAATAAATTTCCACCCCACATTAATTCTTCCACACAAAGAGGAGTATACACAACTCAGGTCTCTAGTTTAAAATCCATTATTTTTTTGCAGCCACACTTGCATGTTTAGGCTTTAATCTATGTGTTGCATTCTATTACAATTTGCATGGACGACATTGGAATTTGATGAGTTTGAGAGGCCATTTATCATAATAAAGGATCAAGATCAGAAGACCCGGATAATATGGTTAGATGCTCAAAAGGACAACATTGCAGTTGTCAGGGCTATTACGAGAATCCTCTGCACCTCACTCGGCCCCAAGGGAATGGAAAATATGCTCCAGCGCCCCAACCATATCGAAAAATATACTAAAAAATCAAGAGGCAAGATGGATGCATGTCAAAAAATTGAGCTTTGGGAGGTTATAATTTGAGGAAAAGCTAATTCACAACCCCAGGGAAACTTGTACATGAAAAAATTATAGAGCCTATGTTTCTTGGAGATTTCAAGGTTTTAGATATTAAACGTTTCTGCTAAAACATGATTTGACAGGTTTTGTAAAATAATAGTTTCTGTGGAATTTTAAATGAGGCAGAATTGATGGATTTTAGGTCATCATTAGTGCGAATTTAGGCATTATTTCACTCTTCCTCATATTCAAGAAGTTAATTATCAGAGATTTTATTCAATGGATACTACCTTTGGCACCATTAATAATTCCACAAGTCCTCATAATCCCAACAAATCCTTTGAGGTATGTATTTCTTTTTCTAGAATTTTCCTCTAGTAAATATGGAGTGCGTGAAAGCCTCCAGAAATATGCCTAATGTACAATTTTGTGGTTTTGAGCCTATTACTAACTCTCCTTATTACATTCGTAATATGCAGCATGTTTTAGTGTAGTTGAATTAGGTTGCCTTTGTTTTCACAAGGTTAATTGATCCATGCCAGTAAACAATTTATAGCACAAGACTTTAACTAAGATCACAATTTGGTTGTAACTCCTTCAAGCATGTTTGTTAAGGGACAATTTACTCACATTCTAAGTAATATATAATTTTCTCACTATTTGCAGGTATTTGGAAAAAAGTTTCTTTATTCCCCCATTTGGTCGCTCTATATAAGAGTTATAAAATGAAACTTTATCAAGGAAAGGGGATTTTTTTATGACCCCACAAAACATTGTCTCTCTTTCCTAGATACATACGAAAATATAGCACAAAAATTATTACATTAACATGTGTTTTAGGGATAATTGAATTTGAGTAGAATCAAGTGCACTTGAATTACCAATGTATGAAAAACTACAACACAAAGGGATTGAATTTTAATATAAACATGTGGCCCTAATATACATGTGCCATGAGTTTATTCCCTACCTCAAGATTCCCAAGGTTACCCTAAGGTGTTGCAAGCCATGGGAATGAAACCTAGGTCAATGGTGTCAATATCCGACTCCCGAGGCCTTAACGGGAACATTGGGTGGGCTTTTGTATGTAATATGAAATATGTACCCTAATATTAAATCCTACCTCCATGTTCTCATGATTATTTGGTAAAGCATTTAGGAATGGAACTTTGGCCGTGGTATTTAGCTCTTTTTGCTTCCCAAGCTTCTAGAGAATTTAGACTTGGTTGAGTAGGCTTGTTCTTGTAATACATACACTTGGTATTCTCATCTCCCATGTGCCATAAGTTCAACATCTACCTCTAGTTTCCCCACATATTCCTTCTAAATCCCTTGGGAATAAACCTTCACTCAAATGCCTTTAAAATCACTGCCTATAGCCTTAAGGAGAACATGGGTTGGGTTTGTTTTGTAAGATGAGCACTAAATATTCATCTATGGGAGCCACAAGTTCAACCCTTACCTCCATGTTCCCAATGTATATTTCAAGATGCCATCAAAGGGTCATCAACTCCCAAGCCCATTGAGATTATTACCATTCATTTTATATAACAACCAATTTCATTATGTCCATGTAGATTTATTATAGGTAAGCATGAGAAAATGTCTTTGACCTCCTAAAAAGTATAAAGATTATATTTCTTTTTTTGTTATATGTGGGTATTTCATGGATGGATCATGTTATATTGTTTTACTGCAATCTCTTTCGAAGTGTTACATCATCTTCATGAGTCAAGTAACAAAATAAGATTATTATTTTCGCAAATTATTGTTTTCATATCAAAATCCCCTAAAATGATAGTATATCAAGCTCTCCTTCAATCCAAAATCTAACTATTTGGTGGCCAATTTCCTGGGATAATCGTGCTCTGTTCTCAACTATCTCCATTTACCATTTACCTAAACAAGGCTGTTATTACAAATGTAATGATAAATTGTGGGGCCAATAAGATCACATTTATATTTATGGCATGGTAAACATTTTAACCGTGTCACTATGGTGTCTTCATTAGATGGTAAATATAAAAGCCATAGTCCTCGCTAAGGTTCAAATCCCCTTGTGGACACATTTTTCCTCTTCGGTGGCCATCTTTCCTATCTAATTGAACTCGTATTAAGTGGTTGGTGCTCACTGAGGTCTTAGCTGAATTTGGCACAAAAAAAATAATTCTCATCCATGAATTCTCAATTGAAGAGATATTTTCTTAGAGTTTTTTAACTGGATTACATTGCATTTTGATATTCTCAAATTGGTAAAGGCTTTTCTTTGCATAGTGATAATGTGAAGTATCTGCGAAAATAATTTATTTGACAAACATTCAGCTTGATGTGGTGTTGTGGTTGTCATAAGTTCACCTAAAAACTTAAAAAAAGGTTTTATATGAAATGACTAAGGCCCTTATATTGGAGATTAGTTTCTTAGGAAATATTTTGGGGGGATGGACCAACACGTGGGTGATACTCTGGATACCAAACCTTGCTTTGCAACCCAAAATGATATTATATCTATCAAGCCATTTTTAAATTTGGCCCTTTTCAATGTTACAAGCCCCCTAACTATTGAAATTGAACAAAACTCACACTAATTTAGGACAATATCTTTTACCGACATGAAAAAATTATTTTTGAAATGCATTGTTGGGAGTATGGCTACACCACCCTTTTCTTCATTGATTTCAACAAAGTTATTGATTCTAGATCATAAAAAATCTCCTAAGCATTGTTTTCATTTTAAAATTGAGTTTAACTTCTCATAAAACTTAGATATGTAAAGAGTGATTAAGTTGTTCGGTCATTTTTACCATTAGTCGTGGATTGTGGTAAGTTGCTAACCTTGTACATATACAATTTGTTTGCACTTTATTCATTTCTTCCCATTATGCATATATAATTAGAGTGGGTTGTAACTTATTTTCAATATTTCAAGAATAGTTTTGACAATTACTCTAAAAAGGATTTGAAAATAAGTATGACACTCCTTTTTTTTTTTTTTCGTCGAATCACCAATTTCGATAACATTGGTTATTATTGGGACATAATTTTTTCTTTTTTAGGGTAAAAATCCTTTAGCACATCATAATTTCATGTTTTTGCTAAAATATCTCTCTTTGAGAAAAAAATATGTTTTTTCCTCTCAATAAGAGTGGAGGATGTGGTCTTCACCATCACACTATGGATTCTTTTTGTTTTTTTTATGTATAATGAAACATTATTTGGAGCATGTAAGTTGTTTGGGCCTGTGCAATTTTTTTGGAAAATTCTCCGCTGATGCTACTTGTAGTTCCAATTGTTATAGCATTGAATAGTCACTAAGAAGTTGAAGTCCATGACCTTACTCTAGTGAATTTTCTTCATTATAGAATCTAGGCATCAAGATTAGGGAGAAGCATTAATAGATATAATTGTCTCCTTTCACTTTGTTGCATTAAAACAACAATTTTTTGTCGTTGTGTTTTTTTTTCCGGGTATCTATGTCACAAACCACAAGTTTTGGAATGAAACAAAAAATTTATGATCTTCTCTTCTCTTATGTCCTAGAATCTAAAACATTGATACAAATGTTCACATAACTTATCTTTTGTTTTAGATACTTTAACGCAACTTTCAATTTCTTCCTCAAGTAATTGTTATGGGTTGACTTGCACAAATTCTCTTTTCTTTGGTCTCTTAATAGATCTCGACAAGAAATATGTTTAAGCGCTTGGACTATGAACATTAAGTTTTTTTAATTTATTAGTAGGTCGGAGATTTCAACCAATATAAAGTCATTGAGTGGAAGAAAATTTTTGTAATGGGAAAATCATGTGCCCAACAATGGAAGAACTAATTATGTTATATATTGGGTAGAATTTTCTCATATGGTTAAGTTTATTCGTGAACCTAAGATCTAAGCATAAACATGGGAAGAGTCTCCCGCATAAAAGAAACTTTAAAGAAAAAGAAATCAACTTTTAACAAAATATGCCAAAATAAATCACAACATTTGGACTAAAGTAATAATTATTGTTCCACACATGTGAAATGAATTTCTTTGTTCTTTGGTGCATTGTTTTACTTGTATTCTATGTTTTTAATAAAATACTTTCATTAACTATTAATATGAATAGTAAATGTGCATTGTGAATTATATACTAAAACATGCTACTAATGTCACCGTATCACTATAAAATATAACATTAGACACTATTGAAATCTAATCACCTATTAACCTAACCAATGCATATTTAGGTTTTACATCCATATTTTCTTAAATGTGTAAACAATCTTGACAGATTATGGTTGGTTGTACAGTTTGGAGGTTTTCTGAAGTGCGGATGGGAGATTTGATTGATATTGTTGGATAAGGGCCAAGGCATGTGGGAGAAGTTAGGACATATCTGTGGATATGGAAGAAATCATGCAAAAATTAGAGCCTTTAATTTATATTAAATCTAAATATGGATATAGTTTCTACCAACTATTCATAATATGAGATTGTTTAAATATTTTTAATTGTGAAAAGGCATGTGGAGGAATATTTTCGGAAGAAATATGGAAGTTATATTAATGTCCGTTTGATCTCGGAATGATCTCGAACACAAGACAATGATTGTAAGACTCGCACTTAAGTGCACTTCTGCAATTAATGAGGTAGGAAAATAATAAAATACAATGAAAATTCCATAAATTAAATGAGACAAAAGAGAGAAAATCAAAGAATTACGTAAAAGTAGAAAAGTGAAAATAGGAGAGGAAAAGGAATTGGAAGTCTGCACTTTGCCTTCCCATTATCCCCCACCTCTCCTATATTTCCATGTAACTTCATTCTCAAAGGGGATATTGATCAGAGGAGAGAATGCATCGCAGGAGTTGTGTGAATTTTTAAATGACAATTGAGCCATGAACTGGCATTACATCCTAAGATTGTTAAATGAGAGTTGAAAAATATTGAATGTTGGATTTCTTGTTTACGTTTTTAGGGTAAAATATATGATTTCATTATGATGCATCGTTGTGTCTACTATGAGTATTTTATTGTTGTGTGATCTCTTGTCTAATGGTTGTTATTCTCGGCATCATGGTTTTTACCGCTTTTCTAAGGAAAATTTGGATTATTGGAGGTTAATTTGTTGAGAATCAAAGTTTTTCGTTGTCTACAACACAACAACCATGAAAATCAAGTTGTAGAATCAAATTGTTTTCACTAAGATGTATCAAAGGTGATAGTACAACTATTGCAATTGCTTGCCCAAATTTGTGTTTTTGTATTTATATAACAAGAAGTATTTTCGATTATGGAGAGACTAATTATCCTTAAATAGGTTGTGGTTATTCTTTAATAGACATCCACACAAAGAATCGATAAAGGAATGAGGTTGCATGACTCTCCTAGAGCCCATATGTTATGCATAATTATGATCTAAGGATAAATCAAATTCTCTAAGTGTGGTGCTAGTGTTTAGAACATTACAGACTTTGTTATCACTTTCCGATCCGAAATGGATTGTATTTGTTACGCTATGCAAAGATTATTTTGATATAATAAAGTGTGCAAAGTGTTCTCCACGAGTTACAGTGTTAAACAAAGTAGTTTTGGTTATGTTTCGTGTTTTATGTGTGAGGATTAGTTAAGTAAATTTACTATTTAACATATCATACCGTAAATACCCAAGAACAAAATTCACCATCACATAACACAACAAATTGTTAAGGCAACACCCCATCCCGGGGGCTACATCCGTCGGTCCAAGGCTCCCCAATGGCATGTAATTGCTCTATTAATTTGCTCAAAATGGTTACACAGTAAAAAATATTCTCAATACGCAAAACTAGCCGGGAAATTCACCTTCAGAAGATAGAAAATAGCTAGAAATGGCTTTTGTTTCACACTAAACAATGAAATATTACCCAATACAATACTTTCTCCATGATGTCCCTAATGGCTTCTTCATCTTCCTCGAAGAAAAATTCATTGTAGATCACCTCTTCTCAACCTAAACCTATTACAAATTGGGTTGTCCAGAAGGTCGACAAGACCCAAAATTGACTAAAATTGCATCCAATTTGGTTCAATAATGAGGGAGTTATGGCTTCGGTAAGAAAAATGCCCAATTTCCCCCCAAAACCCCACTAAATGTGGAGTAATTGCAGATAATCCGATCAAACCGGCCAAAATTCCGAATTTATCTGACTTCGCCCAAAGTTGGCAATAACCGTTCCACTTGGCAGTTAATTTTTAAGTGCGGAGTGGTCATACGACCTCTTCCCAAGCCGCCAAAGAAATCGTTTGTCATAACTTTTTTGTAACAATCACATTAAATATTTAAACCTCGTTTCGCCACATGTTACGGTTTATTTAACCATTTACCCGCGGTTTATGGTGAAGCCCTCGTTTCGTGCGGTAAGGTTATACTTGCCACCAAAGGTTAGTTTGATAACGGTTTATTATGAATTGCCGCCCAACAATATTAAGAAACACCTATGTAACCCATATGGTTAGGCGGTCTCCGCCTGACATTCGCCGTGTCCGGGGTTCAAACCCCGATTAATCACTTTTCAAAATATTTCATACGCCATACATACCCAAATGTAGGCCACGTGGCACCCGTTGATTGGCTAAAATCCAAATAAGTCAAACCATCGAATTGTAACCGTGGAGCTATAAAAGGGTCTCTTTCACCTCTAATTACCTCACATTAATATGTCAACCCGAGAGCGTTTGTCATTACAAAGAGTGACTCAATCCGAGGCTCATTTGTCGAGTAATGCTAGTAGTACAAATATTTAAGAAATACAAGAGTAACTAGATGCTTAACTGAAATTAAATTACTTTAAAGAAATAAATCACACACACTCGTAAAACTCAATAACTTATCAAGGGTTCGGCAATGATAACCCATCCCTTCAACCGATAGGAAAGGAACTAGAGTATAGATCACGAGCTCCGGGAGCTAGACAAAGGATCGCCATCACTCACTACAAATTTTTAGATCATCTCTCACACCAAAACATCAAATGCAGATAAATAGAACAACAAAGTAAATAAAGAATTAACAAGAATTCGGGAATGGAACAACAACTCTAAAATGGAACAACAATTGAATAACTAAGTTCCGCGGGTTATAACCAAACTCAATCTATACACTCTTTGCAATCAAAGAACATTCTCAATACTCTAAAAGGCGATTCACACAGATCACACTAATGGAACAAAGAATAACAAACGAATGAATTATAGAACAAGAATGATTAATTAGAACGCACACCACACGAACGTTTTAGTATAACAAATTTCCGTAATATAACAAAGTAAGAATGTGCGATTAACTCTGAAAGGATAAATAACTTGATGCGTATTCAACATACAATTCTATCCGTAGAAACCTCAATGATTCAAACTTGAACAGAGCATATAATATGAACTTGTAAAGCATATCAATTTATCAAATAACAATACACAAACCACATTTAAGTGAAGTCGTAATGGTACGGCATAAGTGTCCTTCGGGGTACGGCCCTTAGCCTCCAAGGATACACCGCTTTAAGTTAATGCAGATTGCCGAAGATGGAATAATCACCAAGCTTCTATTAATGCATCGATCAAATACATCGAACCAGCTTCAACAAAACTTAATAACAAAAGTCGATGTCTTACAAGATTACATAAAACGTATCCTATCTCTCTATTATCTATATCTTTAAACTAACAAAGGCTTCGTCTCTTTATAAAGATGACGGCGGAGATGTCCAAGCAACAAGATAACAGCAAGATCCCTCGCATCTTCGATCCCCGAGGATTCGTCAAACTCGTTAACTCTTCATCCCCGTTCTTCTTTGCGCCGAGCCGGTGTCCTCTCTCCTTTCTTCGAGCCGATTTGCTTGATCTCGTTTCTCTTGTTTGCGTTCGGTTCTCGTCCGTAGAGACAGCAGCTATTCCACTTTGTCCTTTCCTTTGGAGCGGCAACCTTCGGTTTCTCCTTTTCCCGTATAGAAAACAACCATGATCGTTGGCTAAGTTATGCACATCAATTCTCACATGTTTTGTTATAGTTCCTTATTACTTTCCAAATTCATGATACAAAAGGTTCACAAATTCTATTAAAAAAGCTACCGAAATAATCATCAAAAGCATACCTTTAGTACTCCACACACCCCCCTCGCTACCTTGTTTCATGTCCTCATGAAAACATTGTAGTTGACAGATGTACGTGTGAAATGCATGAGGCCGTAACCCCCCCCCCGCAAAGGTGACAGCTGTCCCGTTCGGCAACAAAGGAGCGGCACCTGCATTCGTAATCAAGTCGAAAGGAACAAAGATGTGGAATTATGCCATGTTGAAAAAGGACAACATTACCGAAATCGAGGCGGAGAATGGATCGCGTGTTATATAAGAGGCCGCCGTGTTGGTGATTTGAGGCCGATGGATAGGCATGTATCGCACTCGCTAATTCAAGTGGTCATGGTCACTTCCGTTGCCATGATTGGTAATGATAAATATTCATGCGATGTATAACCCAGAAATAACATATGATTAAGGCTTCAGGGATATAAGAAACAAAAGAGTGTTAGTATCTTACCCATTGGTGTAAGCAAGGTGACTTCAATACCATTAACATTATCACGTCAACAAAAGTCCATAACCTTGCGGTAGTTGTTTTTTCACCCTCGAACCATGATCCTTTGTGTATACTTAGGAATAAGTTGTTATGTCGAATGTAGACCATTGCGTCGGCTCGGGTGACCGCTAACCATAATGCCATTCACGAGGAAAGAGCGAAACGTGCTGTTGCCCCGTGATGAGACCTCCGTTCCAAGGTTTGTTTATTTGATATACCTTTTGACCATATCCCCGGTGTGGTGGCTGCACGGGAATGCCACTACCTCCATCCCCATGATCATGGTAGGCCGGTTTCGATGAGACCCCCTATCCCGCATTTGACATTTGACATACTTTTTCTTTTTCATAGAATACTTTTCCATTTACACACAAAGGGTGGTTCCGCACTTTAAGAGTAGAATTTTGTTGAAGAAGTCTTATTATCTCAATAGGAAGATATAAAATCTTTGCTCTTATTCCCTAAGTGCTAATAAAAAAGTTTAAGGAACTAAAGATGATAAAGATAACCAATCAAAGGCAAAATTAGTAAAACCATGTCAAAAAAAGGTAAGAAATAAGTATGTCCTTCCATTTGTCCTCTTATTAATGCGTAGCCTTATAGAGATATAGCGATTTATGGTTTGGCAGATTTCGCATGTTGTGTTCTTATATTTCCATCGCACAAATACATAGTCAAGCTTCAAGACTAGAAAGAAGACTAGGCAAAAAGCATCCTCAATCAGATCAAAGAACAGAGAGCAAAAGTATGCTAATGGTGTTCCGTTGGAAAAGAAAACAACGATGGAAAATAGAAAAAGGAAAAATGCAAAATGCCGTTCCCGTGGGAAAAGGAACTACAATCATACTATAAAACACTCAACATGCCATTCCGTTGAAAAAGGCACAACAAGAATAAAAGAACGCTTTGTTTTTGAAGGAAAAGGAACAAGTAGAATCAAAAGGAACAATGAAATGTAACAATATCGTTTCTTTGAAAAAGGAACAATGTATCCGAATGCCGTTCTTTTAGAAAAGGAACAAGAAACAAGCAAACCAACATCATAAAAACACGCATATGCTATTAGAAGAGCAAAATCAAACTATGTGGAAGAAAAAGGAACAACAAAAAATGACAAGAAAATATTCAAATCAAACTTATGTACAAGAATCACTCAAAAACAAGAACTTATGTACAAATTGCAAAAAGAAATAGACCCTTAATGAATTACAGCAGGAAGATTTCTCTTCCTCTCTAAGATCTCCGTATCGCATTCCGCGTAGCCGCCTATGTTAAGGATTCCTGAGTAAGTGGTTTTACGATGTAGAACTTGACTCAGGCTATTTACTTTGAATGCATATCCAGAACCGTCAATGGTGATTAGAGTAAGGGTTCCGTTTTCATGTACCTTTGATTTCGTATGGTCCCAACCATCTGAGTCCGGCGTTTCCAGGAAGTCCCGAAACCGGGGAACGGAGTACAGCCCATTTCCCTCGTGGAAGACTTTGTTCGACGAGCGCATCATGCCATTGGTTTCATTTTCGATGTTGAATCAATGCCGTATTTTGTAGTGCAGAGCCGAATTTCGTCTAATTCATTGATTTGTCAGAAGTCGATTGAGCTGGCTCGTCAGATTCAGGCCAACTTCCGTGTCAGTTTCGCAATGTTTGGATTTCGAATTCTATGGGAAAATGGGTTGTTTTCCAAACACTAGTTGATATGAGTAACCTATGGGTGCTCCTCCATGTGTCTATATGCCCGCAGTGCTTCTGTGCACGGTAGCCCAATCACGCCTATGTGAGGCAATGGTTTTTGTTAGATTGATTCTATTATCTTATTGCTACTTTCTACCTCGCCCATTCGCCCGTGGGTGATATGGAGTAGTGATCTTATGTCAGACATGATACCTCTGTTAAGTGTTGCAAATAATTTATGCCCTAACAAACTGTGGTCCTCCATCTCCGTAATTATTTCTAGAAGGCCATAACGAACAAATAGAAGGAATGGGTGAACCGATGACAAGAGTCCTCTCGTGGCTCTTGGCAATGCTTCGCCTCAACCCATTTGGTGACATATTCGTTGCCACCAAAATATATAAGCTTTCGATCGGATGAAGGGTTGATGGGTTCGACGAAATCAAGAGCCCACCGCTTCGAATGGTTCGATGACTAACCGTGGTTTCGTAGGCATCTCATCGCCTTGACCAGTCGTCCTCGTCACGGCAACCGTCAGTGCTTGGACAAATCCGCATCTTTGAAGATCGCAGGGCCGCACACATCCTCGGGCTCGGCACACTTTATGTCCAGCTCTACGCTCAGCGAAGTGTCCCCACACGCGTCCATCGTGATGCTTTAGGATGTCAAAGATTTCATCCTCTCTAACACATCGCCTCGATATGCATGTTCTGCCTTCCCGTGTGAAAACAACAATACCTCCAACTACGAAAAATCGAGAACTTCTTCAATAATTCGCTACGCTCATTAGAGTTAAATGTTTTGCACTTTACCACTGCAAGGTAGTTGCTAAACATCAAAGATACCAAGGTGTTTGAACAAAGAACAAGAAATGTGTGCTCATCCCGAAATTGATCTTCCACCAGCCGTCGCATCACTTGATTTTGGTATTCTTGAAAGAAAAATCGGCTACGTGTTTTCTTGCCAGGCCGGTCCTTTGATTGTGATGTCGACCCCCGCAATAAGATTAACCATCGAGTTACTCCGCATTTGTGATGTGCTTATTTGCTAAATATTTTATACAGTATCGGTTCGTATACAAGATAACAGTAGCCCGTGATATAATGTCTACTTATTGACAAGATGTAATATACCTAGGAATCTTTTTTTTCAAGAATGTTGTAATTCAATTCACAGGGATAAATTTTTGCTGATGTAATAGATAGCATATGGTTTTTTATCCTCTTCCCCGCCCAAGGACCGGCATCAATGGTACGTATCCGAGGCATCAGATGATATCTCTGGAATGGTAGGTCCTGCCTTGTCCTCATGACCTGGGATGGATACGGCTTTAGATCCTCGAAAGCACGGTCACATTTGTCCGTCCAAAGAAAAATCAACGTTACCGCCGTTGCATATAAAGGAGCAAAGAATGTGCGAATAATGCTCTATAAATCGTCTATAATAACCCGAAAATCCAAGAAAAACTGCGTACCTCCGTTTGAGTAGTAGGAGTGGGAATAAGCAAAAGTATTTGGATTTTGGCCGGTCTACCTCGAATGCCTACGTCGTAGACATAGTGTCCTAGGATAAGTCCTTCGCTCACTATCAAGAAACATTTTTCGTTGCTTAAGCAAAGCCTCGGTAACAATGCAACGTTGTAGGACTTTTTCTAGGGTGTCTAGAGCCGGATCAAATCATCTCCATATGGTGTAAATTCATCCATGTAAACTTCAAGTCCATCATTGATTAAATCTCGCAAAATACTAAGGATAGCCCTCTCGAAATGTAAGGAGCATTACATAAGCCAAAAGGTAAAACTCGATAGGCAAATGTTCTTAAGGGCAAGTAAAGGTAGTTTTATCCCGGTCTTCAAAGGGCAATCTGAATCCGATTGTATCCACCTAGCTATCCAGAAAGAAAAGAACTTCTTCCTCTCTAAAGTGTCCAATACTTGATCTATGAAAGGAAGGGGAAAATGATCTTTTTGTGTTGCCTTGTTAAGTTCCCTATAATCCACACAAATTTCTCCATTTCCCATTCTTTTTTTGGCACCAATAAGTGGAGAGACCCATTTACTATCAGAAATAGGGTAGTGATAAAATTCACATCTAAAAGCTTCGGTTCGGGCCATTTACATCTTTTAGATGGGGATTAAGTCTCCTTTGCGGCCGACGCACAAAATCTTGGGAACTCTTTCTATATAAATGTGGTGTGTACATAATCGGGGATCGTATCTTTTCATATCGTGTAGTCCCATGCAAAAATGTTTCTCATTATTTTGTTACCGTATGGATGAGCTTTGTTTCTTGTCTGTGTGTGAGATTAGCATTGATGTTAAAGTTTTCCTGTGCAATTTCCATGTCTTACTATTTTGCACGGAGTACTGTGTATCACTTGGTCATGAATATTTTCGTGGATCTTCTTCCAATCTACAATGCTGCTTCTATCATGGACACTCCGTGTGCGAGGTTCAGTTTGAGTAATGAAATTATTAATGGTACTGTCGTTTGATCTTTGAAATCGAGTGCCTCTTGTATAGTTAATGGAGATCCGTTACATTCGTAAGGTATGATACAGTAGTTTATTAGTTTTAATCATTAGACACTTTGGCTGCGCCGGAGGATATAGAACTAAATTTTTGCTACTTGGTCCTCTGGTTATGGTCATATTTCCCCGTCGACGCCAATGTAGCATCGGCGTAGCGAGCCACAAGCCCATCGAAATTGAAGCGGGTGTCCATCAAGTCGGGTTTTTGGATTAATTATCGTGAAATCGGTTGGATACTCCCTGTGATTCTACAGACCATGACATCATGTAGAGTGCCCCTCCGGGTCTAACCACGTATCGGTCAGCCAATTCCAACGTAGCAGAGGTGGGTTCTGCTGCATGTAATGCCGAGCTTTGGCAAGTTATGTGGTTGTTAAAATATTAATTGCAGCCCCTAGATCAACTAAGGCATTAGACAGTCTAACCATAAATTCGAATGTATTATAATTGGGTTCCTGTCTCATATTTAAGGGGTGTTTCTCTTCCGCATGGGTCAGGGTCGATAAGGTACCGACTACTTGGACTCTTGGATTATTTGTTATATTCCTCCTTGGTTTCTTTATGCACAATTCTTTTATAGTTTTCGTTTATATGGGAATGTCTTCAATGGCTTGGAGGAATGGAATTTTTATGTACGTATTTTGTAATTCTCCCGTAATGTCAAAGTCGTGGATATTGTATGGATCGAGGTATGGCTAATCGTTCGGGAACGGAGGAGAGGATGTGGTTGCTTGATTATGAGTTTGTTGCTTGTTTACATCCTCTTGTTGTGACCGATGTTCTTCGGTAACTCGATCTTCAATATGAACCTGCTTATCTCCTTGGGCCAATTATACGCCGTATCTTTTAACCGAAGGTCATTGCACTCTCAAGCTCAGTCCTCGTTCGGTGATTCTATGATTTGGATGGATTGGACTCCGTCTCGTTATTTGATTGGGATCGTCAGCTTTCTTGGGAGTTGCGACCTCGGTTAGATCGGGGATTTTGTTGTAGAGTCGGCAAAGTAGGTTGAGGGAGCTTTAATAGTTCCACTCGGGTGGTACATCGGTCTTTGCCACCATTCGCCAGGTGAAACTTTGTGAAGTAGAGGGAGTCCATTGTGAAGGATGCTGGCCATTTTACAATATGGTGGAGTGTAAGTGAAATTCGAAGCCAACCACAATGGCTTGTTTGATTCAACAAGGATTTGAAGAAGGAAATGATTGTGGTGACCAGCTTTGTAAATGGGTTTGAGATTGATTTTGCCACATACCATATTGTTGAGCATTATACCGTGGGTTTTGAAAGAAAGGGTTGGGTCCGGAAACATACTGTGTTGTCTCATTGCCACGGCGGCGGCTCGGTTGATCGAATTCACCGATTCCTCGTTCTTCTTCGCTTCATACCGCTTTCAATCCAGTAGTTGGTGCGCTCCGCAAGGTGATCTTTTGCAGCCGTATGGCGCATGTTTGGACTTTATCTAATGGACACTCCTTGTATCGTGTTTTTCTCGCACGGGGGCGAAGATTGCCACCCCGTTCGCTCCAAATGCTTCGTTTAGCCTCCGCACAATATCAAAGTTGTGTAGTTAGTGTCCCCATAATATCGCCTTTAAAATTTCTAATAAATTTCCCAATTTCCGCACGTGTTACTCCTTCTCGCCGATACTTTGTTATCTCTTGCAAACCGATCATATTCTCGCTTTCTGCTTTTATTCTTATGCCGCCTCTCGAACTCCCGATACATAAGTCAAGGATGTCGTAAAATTTTCTTGATAAATATCCCCTTTGCCCATAATGTTTAATGTTTCAATCCATCGTTCCTTCATGCTCCTCATTAATGCGCTTTTAACACATTATCAAAAAGGTAGCTATGCATAAGGAGATCTTTGTAAATTATACCGAAAACGTTCCACATACTCTTCTAATGTTTCATTTGTCCGTCAAGCTATTTGAAATATTTCGTCTTTTTTTAATTCTCTAGACCTACAATACTCCAAGTATTTCTTTAAGAAGATTCTTTCATTTGATCCCAATTGTTGATAACCCCGCCACCTAGCCCCATAAACCATCTTAAAGCAAAATTTTCAATGTAGAGGGGAATAATTTCACTTTTTGGGGATCTATGGTAACCGTACTCCCGACATAACACATCGAATTCGAATAGGAATGCATCCGGATCTTCCGATGTGAGTCCGTGAAATGTAGGGATATGTCAAGAGGGATAGCTTTCATGGGTGCATTTGTTTAATCCACTATAGGATATTGTAATGTAGAGGTTTGAGTGTTTGGCCTGGTTTTTGAGCGTTTGGTTGGTTTTGGTTATGGGATCGAATATATGCCAAGAACCTTCTCGGATATCTAGGAGGGTGTTCCGGGTTAAGGGAACGGTTTTGACAAAGGATCTTTTTAATAGCGCTTCCTTTATCCGGAATAATGGGAATACCAGGTGTTTGAGGAGATTGAATCTCTTCAACAATGGTCTTCGCAAAGACTTCCTTTATCCGGGCTATCTAATGGCTGATTTACCAAGAGGAGATTTTGCCCCTTGGTTTCCCTTGTTTCTCCTTCTCCTTCACAAAAGTTTAAGCAGAGTTCCCTTCCCCGCAATAATTCTCGGAGTGAATTTTCAACTTCTGAAAGTCCTCGCTCCTCGCCTTGACTTATATTCTCAAAGACAAAGGCGATGGTGATCCTGTATTCCATGGAACTAGTAGGCTGGCTGGGAAGTGTTTTTCTCGCTTCTCCATCGATGGCCGAGACTCGTTTTCTTTATAGATTTCGTCTATGAAGGTCACTGCCAAGGGTCACCGCCCTTGGGCTTTTTCTGTGCTTGGATGGGGTTTGATATTTTTTTCCGGTCTTTTTTTCATGGTCATGCACTCAAAAAATAAACTACCAACTTTCTATTCAAACAAGCAAAAACAAATCAAGTAGGAAAGCCATAGTGAGCAGTGTCTTTTACATGCTCGCACGTAGGTTCTTACCTTCCGTTTTTAGGATCCAACCTCCCTAAAGGTGCTTGTAACACTACTCGAAAAAGACAAATGGCTACACTTTTCCCCCCCGCAACGGCGCCAAAATGTGGAGCTATAAAAGGTCTCTTCACCTCTAATTACCTCACATTAATATGTCAACCCGAGAGCGTTTTGTCATTACAAAGAGTGACTCAATCCGAGGCTCATTTGTCGAGTAATGTTAGTAGTACAATGTTTAAGAAATACAAGAGTAAACGGATGCTTAACCGAAATTAAATTACTTTAAAGAAATAAATCAAGCACACTCATAAAACTCAATAACTTTACGCTCAAGGGTTCGGCAATGATAACCCATCCCTTCGAAACCGATAAAAGGAACTAGAGCATAGATCACGAGCTCCGGGGAGCTAGACAAAGATCGCCAATACTACTTCACATGTACCCTTAGATCATCTCTCACACCAAACATCAAATGCGTATAAATAGAACAAGAAAAGTAAATAAAGAATTAACAAGAATTTAGAATGGAATGAAGAACTCTAAAATGGAACAAAGAATTGAATAACTAAGTTCCGCTAGTTATAACCAAACTCAATCTATACACTCTTTGCAATCAAAGAACATTCGTCACTCTGGGGCGATTCACACAGACTACACTAATGGAACAGCAATAACAACGAATGAATTATAGAACAAGATCGATAAATTAGAAACGCACACCACACGAACGTTTTACAATGAAATTGTGAATATAACAAGAAGAAAAGCATTAACTCTTGAAAGGATAAATAACTTGATGCAGTCAACATACAATTCTATCCTCTAGAAACCTCAATGATTCAAACTTGGAACAGCATATAATATGAACTTGTAAAGCATATCAATTTATCAAAATAACAATAATACACAAACCACACAAGTGAAGTCAGAATTTTGTATGTACAAGTGTCCTTCCTGGGCCGGCCCTTAGCCTCCAAGGATACACCGCTTTAAGTTAATGCAATGCCAAGATGGAATAATCACCAAGCTTCTATTAATGCATCGATCAAAAATACATCGAATCCGCCTCAACAAAACTTAATAACAAAAGCCGATGTCTTACGTAAGATTACATAAAACGTATCCTATCTCTCTATTATCCATATCTTAAACTAACAAGGTCACTTCTTTATAAAGACGACGGCGGAGATGTCCAAGCAACAAGATAAATAGCAATGGCCCCAGATCTTCAACTCGAGGGATTCGCCAAATCGTTAACTCTTCATCCGTCTTTTCTTTGCGCCGAGTCGGTGTCCTCTCCTTTTTCCGAGCCGATTTTGCTTTGATCCGTTTCTCTTGTTTGCGTTCGTTCTCGGGGCCCGCAGAGACAGCATTATTCCACTTTGTCCTTTCCTTGAGCCAAACTCTCTATTTTCTCTCCTTTTCCCCGTATAGAAAATAACCATTATCGCTGGCTAAGTTATGCACATCAATTCTCGTTATTGTTTTGTTATACCCTTATTACTTTCCAAATTCATGATACAAAAGGTTCACAAATTCTATTAAAAGCTAATTAAAATAATCATCAAAAGCATACCTTTTTAGTACTCCACACAATCCTCCAATGCCACTCTGTCAAAGATTGATTAGCTCGAATGGAATATTCTCGAAATATTATTTGGAATATTTTTTTTTAATTTTTCCAAAGTTTAAAAAGTCAAACTTTAACAAATTTTGAATTTGGAGTTTACCGGAGATTTCAAACCTCAAATAACTTTCACATACAACTCGGTTTTGAGAACCGTTTGTGGCGCCAAAATTGCAGCGACGAGACCTTTCCATTGCCAGATTACAACCACTCCCGAACACTTTCATTTATGAGCAATTTTCATAACTCGGACATGATCTCCCGATCACACCTCCCAATGAGAAGCTTGGACCCCAAAAGTTCTCTAGACTACCGAAACTGACCGTACAACAAATAATAATATTGCACCCTCTTCTCTTCAACCTCCAAACACTTCCTTGCATGGCTAGTGACCTTGAACCACAACTATAAATAAATTCACACTTCCTTTCCCCGATGCGTTTGTCCTCCCGTCAAGCACCTGCCTTTTCTTTGCACTTCACTTAGAAAATTTCTGGTGAGAAATTTAAGGAAATCCGTATATCCTCCTTGATCAAAGATCCAAGGTGGCTCAAACAAACGAGAGATTACAACATAAAATACATGCATACAACCGAAATTCGTATATGTACAAAATGAGCACGTCTTACCGTACGAAGAAGTCCATCCACTTACCAAGCCACTTCCATGGCCACTTCTTGTCGCCGCAACTCTTCTTCATATGAAAACTTCCATTTTCACATCAATAACGGAATCCTTGGTTCCACCTTCGCCAATCTTTCTATCCTCTTATCGCATGTGCTTGGGACGACTATTTGGATGCAATTTCCAACAATTCTTTAGAAATATGTGCAAATCTTATGCACCTTCTTTGAAAGTTTCCTTTGCTTAATCTACTTCCCGTATGCTTTCTTCTTCATCCAACATCTTGAAACATCATGGTTAAATCGACCACAATATGTACAATAAATCTTCTTCCATTTAAGAATGAAAATGATCATGCTTTGAATAAACACAATCAAATTGATCATGAGAAGATTTATACCTTCGTGCTACTTTGAATGTTCATCCTTTTTGTCTTCCTTGAGAATATGAACTAGTAGAGGCTACAACTTTCATTTGTAGACTAACATCATCATTTTTGTCTTGAAAAATGTCTCAAATTGCATGCCGTCCATAAGCCGCATGTCTACCATCTTCTTGCCGCAACAAAGGCTTAAAGCAATGGAACCATTTGAAACAAAATTTTACATATTTGCATCCGAGAACTTGGAACAAAGGTTCTCTTTTAAAGTAGCCTCACATGCTTTCATGGCTTTGGAGTCTTTTCCATTAAATTGCACATAACCAAGACCAAGATTCTTGGGTCGTTCCTCAACCAAACAGTTCAACCATGCCGTATGTGCATGATTTCCCTAACCCTTGCCTTTCATAGCCCATTTTAACTTCACACTGACCCTATACCTTCATGTTTTTCGAAAGAACCAACACATATTTCTTTAATGAGGAAACTAAAGAAAAATTACAATGGATTACCTCTTTCCCTCATGCATTTTATTGGTCAAAGCCTCTGGGCTTGATGGAGTTGCCTCTCCATATCATGCAATATTTGAAGAATTTCTTCCTTCTCTTCCTTCATGGCAAAAAATTGTTCACGAAGTTCAACATTTTTATCCTTAGACAAAATCTGCACCATGTCCTCAAGATATAATAAAGCTGTGCTTCATATTATCATCGAAGAATCTTGTGAAGGAGGAAACTTCATTTGTAGAAGTTGTCATTATGATGTCAATGAACAAAAGGACTTCAATAAAGTTCTCAAAGCTTTCAAAACAAATGACAACGCTTTTTAACCAAATGGTTGTAGAGACAAACTCTTATTCAAGCAACCAAACAACAAACAAACTCCAAAAGCTTCTTAACAAACAATCATCAAGAGGGTTTGTTTTCAAGGGTGACCTTAAGGTACTCTCTGGGTAAGGAAGAAGCCTTCAACCCTTTCTTCCTTTTTGTCTTCTCCAAGACTTAGATATCCATAGCTATTTCTTAACCCTCTAGCAAACTCACCTCGTAAGCCTCAAAAACCTACAAGCCGTCTCTAAATGGCCCCCGCATCGCTTGCAAGGGTTATAATGTAAACTTTTAAAACAAATCCTTTCGCACAAGAACAATACGCGGTAGAGTAGAAACACTAGCTCTCCTACTTCAAAAACACCACTTTCGATACTAACCTGATCTGAAATGGATTGTATTTGTTACACTATGCAAAGTATCTATTCTAATATAATAAAGTGTGCAAAGTGTTCTCCATGAGTCATAAGTTAAAAAGTAGTTTTGGTTATGTTTCGTGTTTTATGTGAGGATTAGTTAAGTAAATTTATTGTTTAACATATCACAAGAGAAATACCCAAGAAATAAAATTCACCATCACATAACACAACAAATTGTTGAGGTAGTTCACCCCTCTTTGGGCTACATCTACCGGTCCAAGG
This sequence comes from Pinus albicaulis, assembly GCA_034641835.2. Classification (NCBI taxonomy): domain Eukaryota; kingdom Viridiplantae; phylum Streptophyta; class Pinopsida; order Pinales; family Pinaceae; genus Pinus; species Pinus albicaulis. The sequence continues at coordinate 323,280,548 of CM076582.1, forward strand.
CTCCCTGTAATGGCATGTCCTCATTTCATTAATTTTCCTTAAAAACGGTTACATAGGTGAAAAATATGCTTCAATAGAAACAATAGCTATAATTCAGCTTCCTAAGATAGAAAATAGCTAGAAATGGCTTTTTACACTAAACAACGAAATATTACCTAATACAAAGGCTCTCTCTCCATGATGGCCCTCATGGCTTATTCATCTTACTCGGGAAACAAATTCTGCCATAGATCATCTCTCCGCCTAACCCGAAACTTGTTTCAAACCGTTGAGAAGGTCGAAGAGACCCAAAATGGACTAAAATTTCATCCAATTTGGTTCAATAATGAGGGAGTTATGGCTTTTGCAAGAAAAATGCCCAATGTTCCCCCCAAAACCCCCACTAAATGTGAGCAAATCGGCAGATAATCCGACTAAACTGCCAAAATTCTGAATTTATCGAACTCCGCCCAAAGTTGGTTGTAACCGTTCAACCCGGCATTTAATTTTTAAGCACAAAATGGTCACATGACCTTCTACTAAGCCGCCAAAGATAACCGTTTGTCATAACGTTTGTGTAACCTTGCATTAAATATTTAAACTCGCATGGGCTGTTACGTTACGATTGATTTAACAGCTTTTACTCCGTTAGTTTATGGTGAAGCTCCCGGTTTCAAAAAGGTAAGGTTATATCATACTAAGTAGTTTGATAACGGTTTATTATGAATTATCGCCCAACAATATTAAGAAACACCTATGTAGCCCATATGGTTAGGCGGTCCCGCCTAATATCCACCAGGGTTCCCAAGTTCAAACCCGACTAATTACCAAAATTTTGATATGCCATAACAATTGCCGGGGCCACGTGGCGGCTCTCCGGCTTGCCACGGGCACCGGTTGATTGGCCAAATCCAAATAAGTCAAACCATTGACCAATCCTCCAATGCCACTTGTCTAAGTCCGACTAGTCTCGACGTAAATATTCCAGGAATATTCTTTTTTAATTTTTCCAAAATTTAAAAGTCAAACTTGGTCGCCTGAATTTCGAGTTTACTCGGAGATTTCAACCTCAATAACTTTCATATATGACCCCGCTTTGAGAACCGTTCACGGCGCCAAAATCGTTAGCCGGCGAGACCCTTTCCGGTTGTTCAAATTGCAAATCACTTTTGAACACTTTCATTCTTGAGCAATTTGCATAACTTGGACATGACCCCCGATCACTTTCTTAAAGAGTAAATAGACACAAAGAAAGATGTAAGAACCCACTTGTGATCCAAGTGCTTCTTATTCTCCTTCCGTTGCTTTTGATGTAGCTTCCAATCCAACTTAGATCGCTAGACCGATTCTTGCAAGAGTAAACAGAGAACAAAAAGAAATTGAAATATACAGATGCCTATTTATCTTAATCACTTAAATCGATTAAAACATGAAACATATATATCATTCAAGATTCCATTTCATGAAAAATAGAAACATAAACAGACATACATATATGGAAAAATGAACATAAATATTTATTAAAGAGTAGAAGGGAGGTTACAACCAATGATAGATTTGATGTCACCAAATTTAGCTTCCTTATCCTAGCCTCATCACATTCAACATGTCACTAGTAGCATATCACTTATTTCACTCTCTCAAATGAGAATCCAACAACATTTCTTTACCAAAATTCTTCCTTACTCTCAGTACTAGGATTCGTGCTAAATTTTTAGGCAACTCAAGGTATTTTCACAATCAATGACTTTCTAATAATAGGAAAGACATGCTCCCAAGCTCGTAGATGTTAGATGGACACTTGGATTTGAAGTTTGACACTTATGGACTCTTCTAGAAGACACTGCCATGTGGAGATTCCGAAACAATGAGAATTTTTCTCTCATTTGACCAACGTACTCTGAATGTCGTGGAAGTGAATTGCAAGGCACTCCTTGAATGGAGGGAGCCGCATATGCAATGCGATTAGTCCCTTGAGAGGTAGCGTTGGTGAGATCATAAGTGATATAGCATATGTTAGGAATTTACCGAGCAATAAAATAATTTACCGAGAGAATAATTAAACATGAAAAGAACCGCAACAAATAATGAACATAAACACAAATGTTTATCCAGAAAACCCCAAATCGGGGAAAATCCCAAATCCGATGAAATTTCATTAACCATTGGTCAAAGCTCCGGCCAATCCGCCAAGTGAGCCTTCACCGCTCACCTCCAAGCCTACCTCACAATGAAGTCTTCTCCCAAATTTTTATAGGCTCCATTACATGCAATACCATGGGTCAAAACCATGAGTGCACAAAACCATGTGCCCCAAACCACTAATGTTTACCCTAGTCAACATTGACTCTACCCCGAGTCACGTTTACTTAACAATTCCCCTTAAACTTGACTTGGGGATTATTGACAACCCTACCCAAACCCGGCTAAGTGAGACAACCCCGCTCACTCTAGCTCTTCCCCCTCAAATTTTTACCCAGGGTAATTGTAAATCCTTGAAATCCCCCTCATCACCTAGGTCTAACCCGTACTTTAATGCTGATTCCCTGTAAGTACGCATGCCATACCAAGTCTTACAAGCAAGAGTGCCCATTTACATGTAATAAAATTAACTCCATTATAATAATTTTTTTTTTGTTTCATTGTTGTTGTTCTTTGGTATGACCATTCTCTACATTCATACATGATGTCCTCTCCAAAGAGGACATCATAGTTGTACATCAATCGCCGAATGACATCAATGTCCATATAAAAAGAATCAATCTACCTGACATATGGGTCACCAAAATTTCCTCTCAGAACGCCAAATTCTCTAGGAATTCTCTTCTGATACATGGTTCATCAATTTTTTAATTAATCTTCCCGCAAATATTCCTTCTCATTGACACATTTCGTCAAACACTTTTCTCTCGCGGCTAATGGCTTGCTATTCTAACACATATTCTCTCCTTATGCTTTCATCTTTCATGGATATACCCTAGCCCATTTTCCATGTTGATACACCACCTACTACTCATATTCCTATCGCATATCCGTCCCGACATGTATCACATGGAGATGTGATATCATCGTACCTTGCACACCCTTCTACAAAGCAAGAGTAATCAAACCAGCATGGTGCTTTCGCTCAATCAAAGATGTTCCAAATACCCGGAAGCAACTCCACCGCAATGGGAATAATAGCTTCCCCTCCTAGAGCTATAGCAAGCCGATCCAAACACTCGTCGTACTTCATAGTTATTTTTGTCTCCAATCCCAAGCAAGCATCTCCATCAACGCCGCAAACAATCCACCCACGAACTTATGCGACAGACTGGCATTGACTCCACTTCACGGCGAGTCCGATGAGGAATCCCACGCTCATGCACCGGGGTTTCCTCTTCCATCCCAATCGTCTCGCAAGAGCAATGAGGAATTTACGACAGATACCGATTCCTTCCTCCACCGTCATTCGGGAAATTTGCGCGATGCAGCGACGAGGCTTCAAATTCCGAAATGAAGGTGTCTCATACGAGCTTTACGCGACTCTGAACACCTCGATCCGCAAACTCGTTCGACCGACGCCATCGTGACAAGTGCGCCACCTTTACCGAAAATGTCGATTAGAGTTACAACCTCAATTTCTTCGCCGCTGCAAATGCGATCGGAACAAGCACCTTTTTTCGAGGTGTCTCCTTCCAAAGGGGAAATAATTGAATGTAGAACATTGGAAAACTTGATGGTCTTTTCAATGGAGAATGCATGAATGAAAATGGTGCATTTCCGACTCCGTGTCAAGAACAACCGATTTTGCTGATTTGATGTCACGTAAAACACAAACCATGGGCTGAAAAATGAATACCGTTGGCGTTGGTTTGTTTTTCTATAATGCGATCACTACACTACATAGGGGAAGATCCACACAATCTCATCCCCGGTTTGCAAACAAACAACGGGCCATCATTGTCTCGGCAGCCACGCGCCGGAGAGTTCTCTCTTCCCCTTTCATGGCGGGCAACGATCTCACACTCGTGATGGTGGTGTCACACTGGCATATTACGCATCGAAGTACATTAACCACTTTCGCATGGTAAGCAGAGCACCACATCTTGTTGGAAGCATTCAAGGGCTAGATTGGCCACCCTCTTGGTGAGTCCGGTAGGGTAGAAGCCTTCGCCGGGGTCCATTAATGACATCTTCCTCTCATCCATCGCATATGAGTGACCGAATGCCGCCTTTACATCCTTTTGTCCTTTTACGCATATCTATCCGTGTGGGAAAAAAATTTCATGCTGGTGACATAGCAAAATCACTAAACTTGGCACTTCATTCCGCATTTCGGTATCTTCAGTTCGACACTGGGCTTGTTAGGAATTTACCACAAGAATAAAATAATTTACCAAGAGAATACTAAACATGAAAAGAACCCGCAACAAATCATGAACATAAACACAAATTTTTATCCGGGAAAACCCAAATTCGGGAAAAACCCAACCAATGAAATTTCATTAACCATTGGCCAAAACCTCGCTACCCAGCCAAGTGAGCCTTCACCGTCACCTTCGAAAGCCTACCTCACAATGAAGTCTTCCTCACTTTTACAGCTCCATTACATGCAATACCATGGGTCAAAAACCATGAGTGCACAAAACCATGTGCCCCAAAACCACTACTTTTTACCCTAGTCAACATTGACTCTACCCTGAAATAAGTGTTTACTTAACAAAGATACATACTAAACCTTGAAAATCTCACAACAAAAGTCATGAATGATTTGTTCTTATCTTAGGGCATATAACAAATGAAATGATAGGGATGATAGACCATATTTCCATCGGTCCTAGGGATGATGTCTAGTTTTCACCTGTGTCATGGGGGATGATGTCCACATTGACCTATAATAGTTGCCCCCTAAAGCATGAAGTCATAATAATAACAATATTTTGAATGAGATGCTTACGACGTGATGGGATGGATTCCGAAGGTATATGGACTCGCACGAATATTACAATACATTACATCATGATATTTTCATCTGATCAGAATTGCTTTTAGAGAGGTATTTCCATGCTAAGCACATAAACTATCTAATAAAATGTACATAGTGCAAAGTCACCTACATTGGAATGTTGCTCATCATTTACATGCCTACAAACATATAGGCCCATGTTCGAATGATGATCCGTACGTAAGGTCACCGTATAGATGATGTGTACATAAATCCTGTGTGCAGCCCGCATGGCGGAAACTAGATCCGGGGTCTTCCTATCTCGTTCACTTGATCATTCAGTACAAGTTTATCCATGCGGATATATGATTTGTAATCGAACATGGTAAGACATCGTTTACTCACTACTAATGATGTGAGTTGTTAACAAAACGGGAGAGAACCACCATTGATGTTAATGGCTCTCAAGGTATTCTAAAGACATTTCGTAAGGCGTGAACAGATGATTTGATGTTGAACGCTGCAAAACAAAATATTTTGGTCAAAAGTCTAGAAGCAATTATTCCTTTGTCGATGCCGTAACAAGCCTCATGGTATCAGAAGATGATGTTTCTGGCAAACTTCCCTGATGATTATTTGATGTCGACAGGAAGCCACTTTATCGCGAAACGGTTGTTACCGATTTCGTAGACAAAATGCATCGGATATAGCAATGTTCAGATGACTGCCATGATAATGAAGGTTTATGAGTATTGCATGATTAGGTATTCACCGGATGACTTCTCTTGAACATATCACATCAGATGAGTTGGAAGCATTGACCCAAACTGAAGTGAAGGTATGATGAACCATAGGTATGAATGAACCGTCAATAAGATTACCCAACCCAAACAATCACAATGATGGAGTGAAGTGTCATGTTCAAGAGCGACCTACTACAATAAAAGTTCTCGTCTTCACTTTCCCAAATTTTCCCCGGCCATTTGTCGACCAATACCTCTTTATTTTTTAACAAGTTTCGAGGAGGATAACATATGTTTGATCTATAATTCAACCTTTCTGGGCGAATAATGTATCGCTATTTAATAATTTAATGAGTCTAGCTGCATGAATGAAACTCGCATTCTTGCCATGATCGACAAGCCCATCATTATTTTATGTTTTAAAGAGCCTAACTATAGTGACAACCCGTCCTTTTCTATATTTAGAGAGTTTGAAAAAAGAAGACAAAATAAAACTCCATAATTACATTTCGTAAATTTTCGTCGTATCCGAAAAAGTGTAAAATGATATCTCGAGAGAACCTCCGCCATGTTCGACTAAGGTTTTCCTTTTTCGTAAATAATCTTCTCAATCCGGAAAATGGTTAAGCTTATATTGAGTAGATATCAATTAATTTACTTTTACGAGCTTGAAAATACAAGTGTTCGGAAATATTTTCACAATATCTAGAGTGTGAAAAGAGCTAAAAATAAGACTCTAGGAGTTCTTTTTTTGTCATTATCGAAGCTCGAAAAGAGATAAAAGTGCGCTTCAAGTCCTTTTTCGTTTTTATCAAATCTCAAAAAATAAGGATAAAAGTATGCTTTGTGGTCAAATCATTTCGAAATAAATTTGCATGACTAATTTGTTATGATTTCTGTAAACCTATTCAAACAAATATCAAATGGATTCAAAATACCCGTTTCATGATAAAAATGAATAAAACCATAGTCATAGCAATAAATACGATTTTCAAATAATCAAATGACTAATTAAAAGAGTTTTACCGTTCATGTTTACCATTTGAAATTTACCATTTGCATTTTGGATCTCCGAACTCATTTTTTCCCCCAAAATTTAGTAGTTGGTTGGGTGCAATTGGTAAGAATGTCTTTTTGGAATGCCCCCCGCAAGAGCACAGTTTCCATATCAATTCATTTAATTTTACGAGCTCGAAAACAAGTGCTTGGAAATATTTTCATTATCGCAGTCCGGAAGAGCTAAAAGAAGACTACAAAATTTTCGTCGTTATCGAAGCTCGAAAAAGAGATAAACGTGTGCTTCAATTCCTTTTCGTTTTTATCAAAGCTCAAAATAAGGATAAAACTATGCTTTGTGGTCAAATACTCAAAAATAAATGTGCATGACTAACTGCTATATTAGTTGCAAACCTATTCAAACAACATCAAATGGATTAAAAATACCTGCTTCATGACAAAAATGAATAAAACCAGTCACAGCAATAAATATGATTTGAGCAAAACAATCAAATGACTAATTAAAAGAGTTTTATTATTCATTTTTACCATTTGAAAGTTACTATTTGCATTTTTGAGCTCAATCCGTGTTTTTGCCTCGGCTTTAGCAGCTTGATCGCGGTAAGAATGTTTTGAATACCTCCCGCAAGAGCACATGTCAAATGCCCCTTGCAAGAGAAGATGCCCCCAAGCTTCATTGCATTCACCTAAGTAGGCTAATGGGTTACTAATAGTTTGATGGAATGAAGGTCTATTTAGAGAGGATTTGTTTCATTTTTTAACGAGCTCGATTACGTAGAAAACTATGCTCATGACTTGTTTCATTTTTTAACAAGGTTGACATGGTAAAAGAACTATCCTCATGGCCTGTTTAATTTTTTAACGAGGTGGATAAAGTAAAATAACTATCCTCAATAATCATTTACTTATCATGGCTGGACACAAGAAAGGAACTACATCAAGGGAACATGTTTCATCGATCGAGGTTGACACGAAAATTACTATCCTCATAACCCGTTTCATTTTTTTAATGAGGTTGAAATAGTAAAATAATCATCCTCATAGTGCATTTCGGATTAGTGAGCGTAATCGAGAAGACGTAGCCTAAAAGAGTCATCATTTAAGGAATTTGATGGAACACCACAAATGATAAGTTATAACATGCACGATGGGTCTTCCTGCTGTTTCCATTGAAATTAGGAATATCCAAGGGTAATTTATGTGGTATCATCGAAATAACAAGGAGAATAACTAATGGAACCAACTTTCATATTGCAAAGAAGATGTGAATAAAGGATCAAGTCGTTCAATACTCATAAGGGAGGAAACAGATAGATTCCAGATGATGACATGGGAAAAGTCCAAGGAAAATACATCAAAGATAAAGCAACAAGAGATGTTGTCACAACCGAAACAAATGGTTCAAATTCGGGATGTTGTCTCTACCCATGGTTATACAACCAAATGTATACCCTACCTGATCTACGAGAACTCGAATAGACACGCATCAACAAAATCATAGGTAGGTGATTGAGGAAAAGATCAGATAGGTAAAGTTTACTCCCCCAAAATGAGTTGGAGTTAAAGGTGTTTCGTCTTGAGGTATTTCATCAATCAAATTAAACTGTGTGGAAGGATTTTCACCCACAAGCCCAAATTATATCAGGAGGTTGACCTGCTCGATATGGGAGACTCAATGGCTACAATAGATTGTGGGGTGACCGTATACCGGAACAACTTCCGGTCGTTTAACTTCTGGATTCAAATTTTCCTTTGAAAAAAAGTGATGTGGATCCGAATCAACTTCCAAGCTGAACAACATCGGGTTCGGAGTGTATGGTCTCACCGATTGGATGGACTGGGTGACCACATGTAGTCAGTGGAGGACTCGTCTCGACAATGTGAGATGAAACAAGATTTGTAGAAACAACTTGTGCCGACTGCATATGTGAGGATGGTTTCACCGTAGGCATCAAGTAGTACTTGTTTTGGTAGAGCGATGTCCCTTTGCCAGCAATGCGGGCTTCGGTGGTAAAGGTGGTTTCATTTCTATTCTACGTGAATGACGGGGAAAGGGTGTTCTTCTTCCATGATCACCGATTTATTTTATGACCAAAAATAAATAAATATGTGTTGGATAATTCTAGAAAAAGGTTTTCCAAGTAATTGTGAACTAAAGAATACCTCGGGCAACAAGAAGTGTACGGCGTGAAAATCTCCGAACGATGTGCGTTGTGTTTGATGTGTATCACAAGTTACAGGTGGCCAACCGGGTTCACTATGATGGATAGCAACCTAAATTTTTCCTCCCAAATATGCCCGAAGGTACATGGGGACCCAAGTCCGTATTAGCATGTCACGCAAACTTCACAAGAGATCACCCCCTTATACTTTGGTACTATAACACCACATGATCTACCCGAAGGTATGCAGACAAGCTCGATATATTTACGTACGTGGAGTGAATTATCACACTCGAATGTATTGCGTACAAGTTAACAAATAACCGCTATATTTAACGATGTCTCGAACATGTCTCTATCCTAGACCTTCTAAATGTTATCGTTATGGTTCCAATGCTTTTTTAGGTAAATTAATATAAATTTTAAGTTGATCTTGTTTAACAATTTTCCTTTTGAGGTTCACCGCATGATGTGATGGAATTCCTAAAATGAAAACTAAAATGATAAGAAAACTTTTCAATTTTAGCTTTTTTTCAATGAAAATCTTAGCTACTAAGGGAAAGAGCAATTAGTTTTGAGAGCAAGCAACAAAGAGCACAAACTAATATGTAGCTTCTCTAACTTGTTCCTATGAAAAACACACAATTCACTATATGCAAATGCAGGTTTTTATTTTTAGTCCCCTTAATGTGAATGAAAGAAAGGAAACTATATGCATCAAATCAACAAAACAAATGTTTTCTTGAGAAACGAGTAATTTACAATAATTTATATTTGGAAAGAAAAATGGAACTCCAATTTTTCCAAGGTGAAATCTAAGAATTTAAGGACAATTTCATTTACAAAAACAAATGGATCTAATGCGTAAATAAAATACTTTGAATTTTATTTTTCAATGATAAAGAAAAACACTTAAAGAGACATTGAACCAACTTAATTTTCAAAGGAGGAAGAATCATACAAATTCACCGGTCTCTAGGAGGTATCGACAATTGAAAAGACAACAAAACAAACATATGAGAATGATGGAAATGAAAATTTCAAATGGAATTTGGTTGGCTAAGGGGGAAACGCAAATTTCTTAAGGGAGATAGTGTGTTGCAATGTACCCCCGAGTGGTAGAAAGTGCACCGCAGTTGCACTCCGTGTTCTCGACCAATGTCACATTGGGCACAAAGAGAGATCGAAAATGCAAGCTACAAAACACACTTCTAATGAAGAGTAAATACTTCATTATTTGCCAATTTGTTATGAAAAATTATGGATCTACGAATAAAACAACTTCCTAAGTGTGGTGCTAGATACTTAGAACAACGGATTAAAGACTTGATATCACTTTCTCTAAGAGTAAATATAAACACAAAATATATAAGAACCTACTTCTCAGATCCAAGTGCTTCCTATTCTCCTTCGTTCGCTTTGCTATAGCCTCCAATCCAACTTAGATCGCCGTACTGATTCCTGGGGCATAAACAAGAGAACAACAAAGAAATTGCAATATACATATGCCTATCTATCTTAATCACTTAAATCGATTCAACATGAATCATATATATCATTCAAGAGTCCATTTCATGAGAAATAGAAATATAAACAGATGTTGAAGTATATGGGAAAAATGAACAACAACTTTTTGTTTAAAGAGTAGGAAGGGGGAGGTTACAACCAATGATCGATTTTATGTCACTAGGCTTCACTAACCTAACCTCATCACATTCAACATCTCACCAAAGGAAGATATCACTTCTTTCACTCTCTTAATTGAGAATCTAACAACATTTCTTTACCAAAATTCTTTCCTTACCTAGCACTAGGATCTCGTGCTCAATTTATAGGGCAAATCCGCGCTTTCAATCAATGAATTTGTACACAGCAAGAAATGTTCCCAAGCTCAAAGGTGTATGATGGACACTTGGATTCGAAGTTTGACACATATGGACTATTCTAGAAGGCACCGACCATGTGGATATTTTGGAACAATGAGAATTTCTGCCCCATTTGACCAACACACTCTTGAATTTCGGGAAGTGTATTGTAGTGCACCCTTGAATGGAGGGAGTCGCATATGAAACGTAGTTATTCCTTTGAGAGGAAGCATTGGTGAGCTCATAAGTGATATAACATATACTTCAAACCTTGGAAATCTCACAATAGAAGTCATGAATGATTTTTTTCTTCTCTTAGGCATATGAAACTGAAATGATAGGGGATGGTAGACCCTATTTCATTGGTCCTTGGGATGATGTCTAGTTTGACTGTGTCATGGGGATGATGCCCAAATTGACCTATAACACCATAAATACTGCTTTCTAGAGTTTGAGGCCATGTACACATCAGCAATGCATTATGTTCTATGCAATTTGTGGTGTAGTATTCTACCCTTTAACCGTTCAATTCTGATGAATTCCACAGCAAAAAATAAATTGTTCAATTGATAGTGTATAATTTAATTTCACATTCCATCAACCATAAAACTTTATCTTGCCAATATTTGTCTCTAACACCAACACTTGCTGAGCTTTGTCTAATTATCAATTAATTTGGCACTTTATTATCTCTTATCATTCATTAAAAGTTGGATCCACTAATATAGACATATCTATCCCCCTTTTATTGAAATGGAATATATTCACATGGGCCTTGATTAGGAGTGAGATCATTCCAAAGCAAGAAAATGGGCATTAAACAAAAGAGCCATGATACAAAAAGAACCATACATTAAATAATTGGTCGTTCCTAAGTCAATTATTGAGTTTGAAAATGATTTGATGTTGTTTCCCTCTATCCTAGCATATATATTCACATATATTATAAGGGAAAATACCGCATTGCATCCCCGTTGTTTACTCATTGTTGTAGCAATACATTATAATTTTGTTTGGTTTGAATTCTACTTCGCAATCCTCATCCGTGATGCCCACTAACTCTAAACACCATATATTATGACCCAATATACCATATTCCCATCAAATAAATTAAAAATAATATTGTGGGGCCTCCTATGAACCCTTTCGCTTCCACCTCCATGTCTAGGGTCAACTAACTCATTAGATGAGCTTAAAATGTGAGGGAGGGGGGTGGGGGTGGTCGCTATCTCAGCTTCCACCTCCCGGTTCAAGGCCCCAATCCGACTCTATATTGTTTGTCTTGTTATGTAAAAAGGTGGCTTTGACAATGATGGGCATCCACTCGTGGCCAATGCCACATATGAATTGATAAATAAAAGCATGCGCAATGAATAAACACATATTTAAATTAAAAAATATATATAATATCTTGATTCATGAGAGTAAATTTTTGTGATTCATACTTTGTTTAAAGTAAAAATATTTTGGAAAATCACATCCGAATTTTAGGCGGAAGCGTTTTGAACTACTATGTAGTTCATCATCGGAGAATGATGATTGGAGATGATCCAAACTCATAAATATATATTTTAGGGAGATGCAACGAACAATGACTTAAACATTATAAAAAATTAATAAAATAATACAACAGAAAGTTAACAAAATAAATAATTAAATTATTTACCCTATTTAACTATATAATAGTATTAAACATAATAAAAAAATATTTAACTAAATAATATTATAATAAACAAATATTAATTTAACCAAACAAAATAAAACTAAAAAAACAATTAATAATAGAAAATTCAAGAAAAACAATAATAAAATTAATAATAAAGCTAATAATAAAATAAAAAAACACATAAAACTTAGATAAACATTGGAACAATAATAGTCGATCAAAATATAACAAAAAAATATACAACACATAAAATTATAATATAACAATAAATAATACAATAATATAATAATAAACACATAAATAGATTATAGTAAAACAATAAGCCATTTTAAATATAACCAAAAAGAAGGAACTCAAAACCAACATATAAAAATGAACACAAGAGAGGAGTCAAAATAAAAGAGAAAATAAACAAATGGAGCAAAGGAAGAAAACAAACGAGTAGAGAGAAGTGGGATTCAGCCACCGCTAATTTTCCACCGTCGTCCCTATTCAATGTCTTAGACTCCTTTTTTCGATTTCAATAGCTTCCCAAAATTTGCGGTGATGGAAATGCTCCACCTTAGCAAGGAATATGGAGCCCTCCTAACAAACGTGGTGCTTAGCTTTCCCAAAGATGTTCTGCAAGAGCCGAGGACTAAGTCCTACAATGTCTAATATCAAAGCAGATGCTCTCACGGATTCTCATAGTTATAAAGCGACCAATTTCCCTAATGTAGGAATCCTATAGGAATAAGGTCAAATAGAAAACCTTTAATGCTCTTGGGGTCCACATGGTCCTTAACATATTTCCTGAGGGAACCAAGAATGTTGTTAAAAGGTCTAAAAGAGGAGGAGATATTATGTTTCTTTAAAATCAAAGCAATTTTGTGAGTAGTACCTTGGATAAAAGGAAGTTTAACACTCCCAACTAAATTCCTCACTAAAATATTTCTTAGGTTTCGTACCTTTACTAACATTTAAGAAAATCTCTAAGACCCCGATGCTTACTATAACCATTCTTCTCAAAAAATTTAAGAAAATGAGACTTTTCATCATCAAAGTGATGAAAACTATTAGGTTGAAACAAACTTTGAAAGCAACAAATGGAGCCTCGTTCAATCTAAGAAAACCTTGAGGGCAAAGCAGCCTCAACATGTGCTCCACTTTTGCCATGAATTTGGTAAATATTTTCTTCACATACATTCCTCAAATATGAAACAAGTTAGAATATTTCCAACACAACATCCACACGGGCTTTGTGTGTGTGTGTGTGTGTGTGTGTGTGTGAAGTACTCTACGTAACATATTTCATAATGTCATATGCAACCCAATACCATGTCAACTCCTATACAAATCACATTACGATTGAACAAGGGGGTGTTTTAGCTAATAACACCATATGTAAACCATATGCATACATAGATTGATGTAATAAAATTTTAGCCCTTAGCCTTCAACATTTACTCGAAAATATGCATATGTATTTGCTTTATCATGCCATATAGATAGAGAGTATTCGCCTTATAATTCAAATTCCTCCCATCCGACATTTCAACAATAAATGCGCTAATTCGTAATGTTAATATGCTCTCTTGTATATTTCGCACTATTAACGAATTCGAACTCGTATATGCCACTTTGTATAAGAATTCAACCAAACATCACAATTTTCATAAGGGCCATAATTTGTATATGCATTCGACAAAGGAAATGTAAAGAATTTCAATTCTAAAACTGTGTAATATTTAACATTGCAGAAATATATTCCATGGCACTTTAGAAGTACAAAAGAGAAAATAGAAATTGGAATCAATTTTTTTCCCCCGCAAATGCGTGGTTCGATGAGGAATGGCAAAAATGGAAAGGAGAAACTTGGAAAAGGAAGGAGAGTGGAATATGAATTGAAATTTATATAAGTAGATTTTAAAAAGAAAAATTATGAGTTCATGCAAAAGTTAACACAGAAGAGTTCATATATTCAGTAAGAATAACCCAAAATGTTTTTGTATGTGAACTTCAACCAAAGAAGAAGCAATTTGAAAATAATATTATAGCCAATCGTCGTTTGACTATGCAAGGCAACTCTATGAAAAATAATTAGGAGGCTGAGCCTCCTCCCAGGATCAACACAACTACAAAGCTTTTCACAAAAGACATGAGGTGAGGTAGAATTAAAGTTGAAAACAGGGAAGGCAAAGGACTTGGTTGAACTTCAAGCAAAATATCTAAAGTGGGGAATGAACATTTTGCACCGCACATCATGGAAATATTCAACAATGTCCTTCAACAAGAATTCCCAAGGGATTGGACAAATAGTTCAGTACCCCTTTTTAAAAGTGGAGACATTAATAATCCTTCCAACTATATAACTGTTGTGTAGGTAAATCCTCTCTATGGACAAGAGTACTCCATCCCTCTAGCCGTAGTGTGGGCCCAACAAGATGACATGTTAATGTGATGGTTCCTAGTTAACGAATGAAATTAGTTGGAGTTTTCAGATTGTCCTACGTATAATCCAACGCGATCGATGTAGTCATAGCAAAAGTTCTCACAATCCTTAATCCCGACACTGTACATCCTTCAACAATGGTATTTCGGTGCCCGCACAAATATCAAAGGACACAAGCAAGATACATAATAATTTCATTCATAACTAGCTAATCAAATATGAAGATTAAACATATTGCATAATGTTAATCGCATTAACACAATATGGGAACCGTAACACTAAATACGTATATATTAATAGAAAGAAAGAGATTACAACCCGTATCCTCACGTCGTATCCTCCTTCAACAAGTCTAGTCAAAGTATATTGAGCATTCGTCAGAATTCCTGGATGTAGCGAGAAAAATACTAATCTCTCTCTCCGTTATCTCAAAAATTAGACCCTAATAGGCCGTTGATCAAGAGGACTCTCGAGTAACTATTTCAAAATAAAACTTTTAGTTGAGGCTTAGCTCTCCCAACCCGAGAGGTCATCAGGTTTATGATTTTCAAATAAGGATTAGATGGCTAACTCTATGAGTAAAATGGATAAATTGATAATTGGTTGTACCGCTAATCAACAAACATCTATTGGGCTTATGGAGTCAAGTGTGTTTTCACAAAACATGAGTATCGCCTTCATATGGAAGCTGTGGAATTTCAAGGTTTAGATGCATCACCGTAACAATAGTACAAAATAAACACAGCTTCATGAACATATGAAGTTGAAGTTAGAGTAATCTTCAAGAATTATAATATATATCTGCGACCGGCAAGTAATTGAAAGAGGAAAACCATGAGAATATCAAACATCCATAACCCTTCGAATCTTGAGTGATGAAACCAATATCTCGTATTTAACATAAAAACATAGTTTTGCTACAACAACAATATGCTTGCTTATGAAAATTTCAACCCGATGCAATTAGACTTTCTCTTGTAGAGTCATCATTACATTTCTTAGATTCTCTCCACACACTTGAGAGAATTTGAATTTGCTAGTTTGACACCTTTCAACGGCTAAAACAAACTTTAATTACATCTCGATGTTTTAAAATGTCTGGTTATAAGAAAGTCCTAACACAACTAGGATTAAAACTTTTATTGTAACTTAACAACCTTATCTAGGTTTAAATCTTCTATCCTATTGTACTCTCCCTCCTCCTAAAATTCGACCTTGATGATGTCCATCTCCTCGATGTTTGATCGTATTGATTTGCCTCTTATCTAACTCCGAAAATAGGAACATGCTCCCCGCAAAATAGCTATGGTGTTTCATTTATGTTTCTTCAAACCATCTCGTTGACCAACTTGTGCTCAAGATATAGAAAAAGTTCCTATTGGGTTACCGTGATTTTGTCCTTCCAAATATGCCCAAAACAAACCTTTCGAAGAAATTCCCAAAATCGTTAACATTATCATGGGCTAAGAACCAATTGTTTTCACAGTTAATGTAACTTCACCTTGAAAACCTTACTGGAATATTCATTTTCCTTTGTTTTTCAATTGATCTTCACTTATGATAATTATACATCCTCCAAGAAAGATCAAGGTTTGATAAACATGCCCTTTCACCCTTGAAAACTTTCAAAATCAACAAACTACATCCACAAGAAGCCAGAGCTACCAAACCGCCGTTCATTCACAAATTTGTTTCCAAAATTTAAAGCTTCGACTTTACTTCCATCCTTCTATTATATAGGCTTTCATAATCAACAAAACCAACTTTGAACTACATCAAAAATGAAATCTTTCCACATAACCTCAAAAATGTGTTAGGAGATGTCACTTACCGTTTACACTCATTTTGGTCGTGGTTGACCTTCTGCTTGCTAGCCGTATCCCAAGGTCTTCAACCTACCTTTTAAGCCTTCTATTATTAGCTCTTAATTTGGTATTAACCATCCTTATGAACTTTGCTTCCTTGATTGGAGGACAAATTATTATGAAGAATTGATCCCCACCGTCGATTAACTCACCGTTTGAAACCTTTTCTAGCTCCCACAGCACTTTCAACCTCTCAAAGTTCGACCTTTCTACAACATGAACTCTCACTTTCTTCCTCAATTTATCAATCTCAATGTTTGCAAGTCCGAGTTTTTCTTTAACCTCCTCATAACCACTCCTTTCTCCCGAGTATTAAACCGTTTCTGCCTTCTTCAAGTATTTCTGAGAGATGATGTATTAATGGGTTCTTCAAAAACATTTGCATCCTCAACTCCTATTTGGTCTATCTCCATGTCCTGGCCGTTGCATTTTCTTAGACCGGCTCTAGTCAATGGTTTTCAGGCTTAAAAAAAACTCGACACCTCATCCTCAAAGTCTAATTTTTTGGATGTTTTCAATTTTCTTTGATTTTCCACCCTCGTATCCAGCTTTATGAACTCTACTTGAACTAGGGGAGACTCTTCAATGTCAATAGCTTGTAATATATCATTCAAGTCTCCTCTTAATTGAAAATTTTCATCCGTGACCACAACTCTTTACCTCTTTTCCTTTGGATTCTTCTTTGACTCCTAGTCAACTTCTTTGAGTTGTTTTACTAGTTGACTGCTTTTGAATTGTCTCTTTAACTCGGAAGCCCTTCTTTTATGTAGATTTAGGAGTCCTTTCGATATTCAATGATGTTTTTATCATAGGTTCCTTAACCCGTTCTCGGAAGCTTAAGCTTGACAAACTCCTTGATTTTGATTCCGTTATGTCTTGTCTTGATGAAGACGTTTTGACTTTGGAGGGTTAGCACTTGTTCCTTCAACCCTATTCCACTCAAAAAGAGAAAAGAAGACCATTATCTATCCACTCTATCAAGCTCATGCAAAACTATTAACTGACTCAGACCATGATGAAATAATGATACTTCATGGCCGGGTTTTCATTTGTACTTTGTCCGCCATCTTACGTACTTCAAAATAGAAAGAAGGGTAAGTCTAGAGAGATTATTATCGTGAAATGCAACAAGAGTTTACAAGATAAGTGTACACTTTGTGGTATCTCCCCCTTCACAAGTGAAGTACCTTTGGATATTGTAGAGCGTATTGGCAAATGCATCCTTGACATAACTTTGGCACAAACTTTGTTCAAATCAAGATTCATAAACTCGGTTTCAAAAATATTTTGTAGGGTTGCATTTCAAAACCTAAATTTTAAACCATCTCTCTCCTCCCCTCTTGGAATCTCTCAGGATCGTCGATATAACTTCGGAGAAATTGGCAAATTGAGAAACTAAATTTTGTGTTTGACCTTGTGAAGTTGGTAGCAAATTCTTTGGTACCCCGATTATGCCCTCCTTGAAGCTACGAACCTCTAGAAACCTACCATATTGAAGGCTTCTTCAACAGATTATCTTTGTGAGAGTTTCTAAACCTTTGGATTTTGTCCTAAGGTAGTGATTGGGACAGATGATTTCTTTTTTCTTCGCCATATTTTTCCCCCGAAAACCTTGTCTTCAACAAATTTGTAATAAACTTACTTGCTGGATAAACTCGGCTCACTTGAAAATTGGGTTCACTCCTCGCTTGATTAAAAACCTTGTTTCAAATACCGCAATTCTTTTCAAACTTACTTGATTGTCAATCGAAACTAATCGACATAATCACCAATTGAATTCAACCTTGCTTGATTTAAAATTCTACCTCGCTTGAAAACTTAATGAGCCTGCATCTTATCATGAGCTTCTCTTTCTGCCAATAGATATGCATGCGCGTTTTCTTTGCATGAAATAAAACAATGATAACCACCCCTTTTCAAATTTTCAAAGGACCAATGACAAATCACTCGCTAATGAATCTCATAATGATTTCTATAATCGCTTTGGATGGTTGCATGCATGAAGGATGATTTGTGGACCGACACCATAATCGTGTACCGACACCATAATCATGAAAATTTAACTCCAAGTTGATGGATGTGACGACTAAACCAAAATTCGAAACCCCCCCGATTTCGTAGCTACTGTAGTGTGATTTTGGATTTTGCGCTACGAAAAGACCAATGTTTTCGTAGCGTTGCAAACATTTACACTAAGCACGCTACGAAAATGTGGTTTCGTGGCTTATTTGAAAGTTTTTTGAAAACGAATTAGAATATGGTTTTCAAAACATAGCATGAGACTTTCTAAGGAGTAAAGTAAGGTTTGTTAACTTCATTCGTGATGAAATGAGATCTGCAACCTATGACTTAGACCCTATAAAACATAAAAATGACTCAAAACCTATCTAATACTCATGAATTAGGAGCAAGTATGAACTCGACCGAATTTAGAGAATTTTAATAGTGATAACACTCGAAAAGGGTCTCTTCGCTTCTATCTCACCAAGATTTTCACCTCCTCTTCGCCTATTTAGTTATAATGGTTCATCTAGTTGCATCAATGTGAGATAGATTTATTTATAGAGGGAGAGGATGATGTTGGGATCCCTTAGATGGTGGAAGGGAGGCCTTATCCTTTGGGGAGGTTCCTCAAAAGGTGGAAACAAGATTCCCAAAGGAAGGTGTCCATGGTTATGTAGTTGAAAAACCCAAGCTAACTCGCCTACAAAGTAGTTAGCATGGAAAATTCACCTCTATATTTAAAAACATTCAAAAAACAACTTGGCGCGGGTAGTTCACTAGGACAAAGAGTGTACAATGGCACGGGGCCTAATTTTAACTTCCTTCATTTGTGCGAGGACATAACGGCCTTCTAGCGCCAACCCAAAAACATGTGTTTCTAATGGTCTTCTTAGGGAAAAGTTACCGTAGGAAATGTTCTCCTCATGGCAAGGGATGCAATGATTTTCTTTTTGCAAGGCATGACACTTTATTTAAGTCACGTGAATGTTCCTCCAATGTGTGGGATGGGGGATTGTAGGGATGATGACAAAATGTTGTGTAATAGATGCCCCCTAAAGCATGAGGCCGTGAGAGAGAGGGAGGTGAAATGCTTTAAGAACATGTTCAAACTCAAACAACATTGTCGAAGACCTCGGCAAGCACAAATACAACTCCATATCTCGATACATGAACATGTGGCATGGACGCACCAATAGAGAACATATATAAACCGAGATCCGAGGTATGGACGCAACCATCCACAAGAAGAAGGATCAACAAATAGACCTGTGTATGGTTGTACCATCCAATCAAAAGAGTCATGCATAGTCATGATAAACCAAAATATGCCACATCCCGGATCTTGACGTACAAACCCGTGGTCTTGCGCTCCATCTCGACCCGAACAAGTACAAATTCAAGCATGCGAATATGAGTTGAAGTCAACATGCAAGAAATCTACCCGATTACCAAACAATGATGAAAGATGTTACCGGTGCACTAGAGAAACCAATCAATAATGACAATGGATTCAAGTTACAACAAAGTACAATCCACAAAATGCATCGCTATCCGGGCATCAAACACTCGTAGAATCACTCGATCGAAGGCTAATGATGTGGACCTCGTCGTCAAATACGAAGAACTTGTCATTGAGGCATGCAAGCTCCAAGGTACCGTAAGGGAGTCTCTAGGTCAACTTCCCGGATAATGATCCGAAGTCGACAGAAACGAACCAAGTAAAGGACAAACACAATGTTTCCCACATCATCAACATGAGACAAATGGGAATACATGATAGTGAATCGTGACTAAATAGAGGAGATCGCAGGGAGGTTGAAAACCGCAATCGGCAAACTTTCGAACATACGTTGAACACGACTCAGATTTGCGCAATTTAAATCAAGGGATCATAGGTCATGATGACGTGGAAAGAACATATGTGAGAGGTTAAAACATATTACCCAAACCCATGGAGGCAACAATGACGAAATGAGATATCCCCAACCCGACATGAATACGTATTGAGTGTCATGTTCAAGAGCGACATACCGCTAAACACGACCGATAAATGGTTCCATTTGCTCCCACTACTGGTGGCTATACCCCAATTATTTTTGGAAAAAAATCTTTAAGAGGATAGCATATGCTTGTCATGTAAGTTTGCTGTCCTTCTCGTAGGAATCCATCCTAGTAAATTTTACGAGCCCTAAGAAGGAGGAACTCTATGGAACGTCATGATGACGATTTTCGACGTCATTTAGGTTTTTTAACGAGTCCCACAAAGGAAGAAATCAACATCTTTTCATATTTAGAGAGTTTGAAAATAAGAATAAAATAAAAATCTAGCAAAATTCCTTTTCGTAGATAGTTCCATAGATCCGGAATAGTATAAAATCGTGTTCAGGGAGAACCTCTTAGTCACGATAGGTTAAGGTATTCCCTTTTCATAAACAATCTATCCTTAAAATTTCAAAAAGGGGTAAACATATACCGGGTAGATATCGTTTGGCACCATTTAACGAGTTCAAAACGACAAGAGTCTCGACAATATTTTCATGTTTAGAGAGTCATAAAAGAGTTAAAAGATGACTCCACCCGGGAGGAACGAGGGTAAATCTGCTCCGGTGGATGGTGGAACCGGCGAGAACAATTAAAGGTCAAGAGGATGGCCAACTGCACTACCCACGTAAATGTTCCTCAAGAATGGGTAAAACAACCAAGTGAGGGCATATGATCGGCCAAGAAGATAGTGACAATGGAATGAGAACACCAAGGTCTATCTCGTAAAAATAGGTCGATAAAATGGCACCGGAGGGGTAAAATACAATGGTTTCCATTTCTTAGACAAGCTTAAAATTAGGAAACTTTTGATTGAAGTTGGTTTCATTTTTATGCACAATCTTGAAACAAAGATAAACTATGCTTAAGATTGGTTTAATTTTTACATAATCTTGAAACAAAGATAAATTGTGCTTGAAAATTTTGCATGCCCCCAAAGATGGTGACTCAATTTGGCACATGCCCCCCAAGCTTCAAGGCATTCACCGAGTAGAATACTAGTTACTAACAAAGTGGATGTGGAATGAAGGTTCAATTACGAGATCGTCGAAAGATTCGATCGGGATCTACGAGATCCGATCAAAGACTCGACTGATGGAACGTGTTTCATTTTTTAAGGAGGTTGACACAAGAAAAGAACTATCCTCAAGACCTAATTCATTTTTTTAATGAGGTTGACATAGTAAAACAAACTATCCTCATAAGAGCGTGTATCATTTTTTAAGGAGCTTCGACACAAGAAAATGAACTATGCTCCGAACATGTTCCATTTTTTAAGGAGCTTGACACAAGAAAACTAACTCGCTTCCGAAAAGCCCGTTTCTCATTTTTTTTTAAGGAGTTTAACACAAGAAAATGAACTCGCTCCGATGAGCTTGTTTCATTTTTAAGGAGCTTGACACAAGAGAAATGCAGAACTCGCTCCGAAAAAGCTTGTTTCATTTTTTTAAAGAGCTTGACACAAGAAAATGAACTCGGTCCGATGAGCTTGTTCATTTTTTAAGGAGCTTGACACAAGAAAATGAAATCGCTCCGACGAATTTCGTTTATTTTTTAAGGAGCTTGACACAAGAAAACAAACTCTTCTCTCGACAACCTTGTTTCATTTTTTAAGGAGTTTGACACAAGAAAACGAACTCGCTCCAACGACCCCGCTCATTTTTTAAGGAGCTTGACACAAGAAAACGAATTCGCTCCGACAACCTTGTTTCATTTTTTTTAAGTAGCTTGACACATGAAAAAGAACTTGCTCTACCGACCTTGTTTCATTTTTTAAGGAGCTTGACACAAGAAAATGAACTCTCGCTCCGAAAAGCTTGTTTCATTTTTTTTTAAGGAGCTTGACATAAGAAAACGAATCATTCGATGACCTTTCATCATGATGAATAAGAATTCATGGATTCCAAGAGGTTCGCATTTGATGGGAGAATAATATATTGGAAATCATGATCGAATGCCCCTAGTAGATGGTACTCAAGGCACTATCAATGTAAAGAGGGCAACGAACAAGTGGCGACATAATTAACACGTGGCGAGCAAGATACAACTAGCGTATAAAGACCCGGAAAGGACGATGGTGGGCCGCCTACCACCCTCCGGACCAAAGAATGAAAGCTGATCAATGGTCACAATCCTACCTTTTGTGTGGAAAAAATGTATCACACGAAAGAGGGAGGAGACAAGTGCACCCATGGCACAAGGCATAGTCACACCTCAAGAGTAAATTGAAATCCAAGTGGCTCCGCAACAACTATCACGTCTATATGTGACGATTTTCCCCTCCCAAAGTGATCGAAAACTTTTAGAAGGATCCCTAACGATTGACTAGTTCCTCTCGTTAAAATGCCAAAATTCTACGTAACAAGCACAAGTGGCGGAGAACCAAAATCTTGCCAAGTAGTTGAAGACAAAACACTAATAGACGTGCCTTCATCTATAAGTGTGCTAGGTGTTGGGGTTCGCGCCTTGGCCGTATTGCAAGACCAAAAGATGAGACAACATCACAACCACTTTTGGGGCCCTAGGATCTAGCCCTCTTGGACCCGAAGAGGGATCTCTCCATAAAACAAAGAATGATATATATATTTGAAAGCTCAAATGAGATGTTAGGCTAGTTATGAAGCACAAAGGGGGTTTTAAAATTATTTGGTTGGTTGGTTGTTGGGTTGGTCATGAGATCATAGACCGAGAAAGTGACGGGAGAAAAGGAACAAAATAGCAGTGGATGTTTCAAATAAAGAGGATAGGTCAAGAAAGTGCCATCCATTGGGCTATGGAGTCATGAAAGGTAATTACATGCAACAACTAGCCAAAGCTTTCTGGGGAGGGAAAGTCATCTACACTAAAGGATCATTTTAGATAGATGGTGGGATGGAACATTAAGGATTGAAAGTGAAATAAGGAAAGCAACCCAATTTCTATCTATATATCAAAGCTAGAGGTCATTTAAATCCAGACATGCTTGGACATACTCATAGGAAACTCTCAAAGGAGGGACAGGTGCGGGAGAAGTGAGGATCGTACCAAAGGTCATTTAACTCCGTGCCTGGCCTTAGTATGCTCCAAGAGAAAAACATAGATATGTTAATGAGGCTGTGGTCTGAATCGTAGATCAGAGAAGGACTTTGAACCTTCAATTCTTTGACACCAGCAAGAGATCTTAGAAAGGCCACTGGTCGCGCACAAGGATCCTAGTGGATGTAATAACTCTAATCCCTGAAGTTGTTCCCAAATCTTCCCACTTAAACCCAACAAGAACAACTAAAGATAGATTTCACACCATACATCGCCAGTTGGCAATGACATCCACTACACTGTTAAAATTAACCGAAAATCAACCCTTAGATAACACATTTAGCATAAAACATTGAAGGCAAGGAGAGCAGAGACATAGGGTACCTAACAAGGGTAAATCATATGCCATATTTCTCCGATGCAAGCGCGAAATGAAACAAGATGAAAATGTAATAAACAAGTTGTTAGAAAAACATCACCAATAGTAATAGACTGAGATCCCGTGAAATGTGCTTGATTAATTGATGCAAAACCAAATACATACACCGAGCTCAATGGTTGTTACAATCCAAACTTCTCCCTCCCGGCTCTACTACAATACAAAATACTCGCTACTTTCCCAAAATGTTCTAACCGTCAAAAAATGAATCCCTCTAACAAGAACAAGAACAACCTAACAACAACCACACAAATAAACCATGTGCCTATAACTAGCCTAATATCTTAACCTTTTGAGCTTCAAAGACATAAAAACCTTTGCTTATATAGAGAGATCCTCTCTAGACCTGTGAGGGATAGATCCCGAGGTCCTGGAACGTTCTGATGTTGTCTCTATCTTTGGTATTACCAACTTTGCCAAAACATGGAACCCCAACACCAGGTATGGCTACATCGAAGGTTTGTACCGTGATCTCAAAAGGCACATAAGAAGGAAGGCAAGATTCTGCAAATTGGACTCAAATCGAAGGGAAGCAACCAAAACTACTTGGAGGGGGTAAATACATAGAAATGAGATGGTCATCCCCCGGTGTTACTGTAGCAAAGAGAAGCATCCTCCTGGATGACGTATATGGGAGCGGGAAGAGCAACTTCTGAGTCACAAGGGACGGAGGATCTTCTCCGGGTCGAGGAATATGAAGAAACAATAAGAACATGAGGGGATGTGGAAATTATACAAATTATGTGCTACATATCCAAGATTCTCTTGATCACAAACTATTTTAACTTCATGAAAAATACGTAATCTATTCCACCATTGATCATCACATGCGGAAATTAAATCAATTAAATGCACACAGAAACCATAAAAATTCACACACATTAACACAAGCTTGTTTAATGGGAAAGCCTCGAAGCTAAAACCCCAACTATCCGTATATAACATATGTCATATATATCATGTAACAATACTCATACAAAGTTTAACATGTCAAGCTCTCAAAGGCAATATAATCACTACACACTAATCAAAGTTCTATATTGCAAATCCATGCACCTATCTTTTCCACCTACTAGCCTACCTCATCGCACAATTACCAAGAATGTACTCAATGAACTCTAATCCACCAAGCTTGCACTACGCAATCCTCATTGAATTCCATCGATTTTGATGCAATCAATGCATCACTATAGTCACAACCGATAGTCACACTTTCTCTTTCACCTACCTCTCCACTAGTCTCCACCGAACCGCCATTCACCGTAGTTAATCGATGTATTCTTTAGTCGATTAATGAGTTATTATTTAGTGAATTAATTAACTAATTAATTCACACCACTCTCACTAGTGTATCAACTGGCTAGACTAGATACAACTAGCTCAATTGAGTCTAACCGAGTTAAATCCAAATACAACTCCACCAACTACTTCTCTAACTCCACCAAACTCTCCGTCACATGAGTTCTAACCGAAGTCTCCATGCATTAGCTCCAAGAAAACCCTCGATGAATAGCGTAATTTTATGTCGCTGTCAAAATATATGTGACTTAACTAAAGTGCTCCAAGAGAATAAGATAATGTTTAGAGTCAAAATATTATTAAGAGCTAATAATATTTGACATATCTATTTTTTAGACCGGCAATCTAAAAATAGATTCTCGCCCCAATATGCCTGAAATAGAAGTCCATCTATTTTTTCAATTTGACCAACCATCCACAAATAGCATCCCGCAACTCATAGAATATGATCAACATGTCTAAAAATAGACTTTATGCCAAAAAATACCCCGTCATGGCCCACTTAGTGAAGGCGACTCTTTCACTAAGCTCATCATCTTGTTGAATCTCAACACTCCCTCTCAACAAGATAGGGGTTATCCATACCCCGATCCCGTCTCTATGTTATTCGAATTTGCTCTCGGTGAGTGCCTTCGTCGAATATCCGCATCCCGATCCTCCGTAGAATGTAAGAAAGTAACATGATCTTCCGCCGCAATAAGCCAATCTCCGATATGATGGTACTAGATGTCAATATGTTTAGATATATCATGAAATAATGGATTAACCGAGAGTTTAATGCAACTTTTATTATCACAATATACGCGTAGGATCCAAGTGTGAACCGAACAACCCGACCAGATCTTCCTCATCCATATAGCCTCGCATGCAGCAAAACTTGTCGGCCATGTACTCACCTCCGCTAAATAGAGTGCCACGGATATCCGTTTCATGCCGTACCAAGAAACTACCGTAGACCCGATACCGAATATCCCCTCCCGTATGTGTTCTTCGTCCGTTGGGCTCCCCGCCCACCTACATCCGTGTGAAGCCATGTAGCTTCAACTCATCCGACTATCCGTACCACAATCCATACCCCCCAGATGTGCCCCCGAGGATACCTCGTGACATGCCGCTTCCCTCGCTTCCAAAAGAGCTTGGTAGGTTTAACCACAGTTTGTGAAAGTCAAGCAATGTAACATAGCATATGTCTCGGTCGTGTATTGACTAAATACATGAGTGAACCAACCAACTATCGATAAACAAGCAGTATCCACTACCTTCCGCCGATGTGGCATCCTCTTCCTCCAACCACCAGAATATATGTCGATAGGCTTGCAGCCTTGCATGTTGAACTTCTCAGCTTTCTCCTGCATACTTGCTCTGAGACACAAATAGTCCACCTCCTTCTGCTACCAAATTTCCCAATCCCAAGAAATAATGAAGGAGGCCCAAGTCCTTCATCTCAAACTCCTTTGCAAGATCTCATTTTGCATTAGTGTATCAAAAGTTCATCACCTCGTTAGTATCAAATCATCTACATAAAGCAGAATGATCAAAAACTTACCCTCCACCACAATCTCGTATAGGTTCGGATCACTTCACTTTGGTGAAACCAAGTCTCCGGTGAAATAACTGCCTATCTCCGTGTGTACCAAGCATGAGGTGCTTGTTTCATCCATGGCACGTTCTTTGAGCCTCGCACACATGCGACTCACCGCCGAAGATTTTGAATCCAGTCGCCGATAGCACCTCCTCCTCAATGACTCCATTGAGGAACGCAAGCCTTCGCTACATCCATCCGATGAATGTGCCAACCCATCCGCACCGAGAGAGAAAGGATGGTCCATATGGAAGAATACCTTGCGACAGGTGCAAAGGTTTCTTCATAGTCGATCCCTCGTATCCGCAGAAGCCCCGGCAACAAGTCTTGCCTGCACTTATCGACGCTCTCGCCGCAGCTGAGCCTACTCGTTGGCAGATCCATCTCAAACCTACCACCGATTTCCCTTCCGGCCTTGGGACAATCTCCCATGCACTATTTCTCGACAATCGAATCGATACTCTTCCACCATGGCATCTACCCATGCGGACCCTCCACAAACTCTTCCTCGAAAGAGTGATGGTTCTCGTCACGACACACTTTCATCGTGAGCCATGTATCCAAGAATTGGTCGTGACCGGGCTCGTCTCCGCGCCTCGTGATGTAGGTGCTCCTACATTTTGCATTGCATCAAGATTCAACACAACACGTAGTGCACTTCCGCCCTCTCGATGTTCGCTACATGAGTGGATTCTTCCACTCCATGAACCCTCCCCCCGTGGCGGATCCACATCCTCGAGGCTCATCTTTAGGAACTAGTAGATCCTCATCTACATGCAAGTGTAGCTCCTTCTTCGATAACTTCATGGCTTTCTCCTCATGAAACTTGATATCACGTCGCACAAATCGCCTTCCGACCGTCCGGAAAATACACACGATAATTGTGGGGTGTTTTTGTGTACCCCACAGTCATCCCAACCTCGCGGTCGCCCAGCCTTCTTCCCTGCATTCTTCGTCACATGAATGTAAACAAAAGAGCCAAAAATCTGCAGATGAGAACACGCTCACGTAAAATGCCTCCTCGGTGCACCATGCCAAGTACTCTATGAGGACAACCGTTTTGCACATAAACCGCAATGTTGCATGCCTCACCCCACAAGTGTATGGGAATGCCCCGATCATACAACATCGCCCGTGGCAAAGACCCACTATCGTTATGTTATTTCTCTCCGCGACCCCATTCTTCGCCGTGGGTTATGAGGTGCTGCTATTCTTCTTCGAATTCCTTCGTGCCGCAAAAGTTCTTTGAATTTTCCATATGAATTCACCACCATTATCGCTCCTTAGAGCTTTCACTCGCTTTCCCCCGACTCTTTCTCAACTAGCGCCTTGAACTCACATAACTTCGAGTATGTCTCGCTCTTCTTCTCGCATGAAGAAGATCCAAACACTTACGAGAAAAGTCATCAATAAATATCACATAATAATTCGTGCTTTTCCGTCGAAGCTACCGAGAAAGGTCCACACACATCCGTTTGAATTCTCTAGAGGATCGTCATGGCGCGACTATCCTTCTCATGAAAAGTGGTCTTCACAAATTTTCCCCAGCACATCCCTCGCATTTGTCCGACCGCGCAAGTGTACCCTTGGAAGCTCCTAAGAGAAATCGCTACAAAATTTTCAAAGCGCTGGGCAGGAAGCTGACCCAATCTCCCTGCCACAATTTGCCCTCAGTCCCTCACCACTACTTATGCTTTTCCTACCATTGATGCTTCAACCATCTACCTACAATTTATAAAGGTTCTTAACTCGAACCCCTATCCTCCTCGGTTTGACCTCGCTTGTTTTACTCCGACAGAAATCCTTTCCCTTGCTAAAAACAACATCATAACCCTTGTCTTCCAACATTGCCACAGATCAGATTCCTTCTTCAACTTTTCGGAACATGCATGACATCCTTTAATATGAAAGGTTTAATATACCCTCTCAAAGGAAATGGTCCCGATACTACCGACATTGTTTCTACCATCATCGCCCATCTCGATGTGCACTCCAAGATCCTTTTCATCCATATCACCGAACAACATTTGTCTCTCGGTCATATGAAAGACGCACCACCTACAAGAAACCACATTGATCCCATCACACTTGAAACCAAGCATGAAATCAGAAAAATCGAGCTCAAAATACGAGGCTAAGGCCTCTCCACCGTGGGCAGATCCATCACCCTACTTATTTTTCTTCTTCTCGTGGACAATTAGTGGCATAATGTCCGTGTTGGTGATGCTGAGCACTTCACCTTGGACAAGTCCTCGCTTCTTGCCTTTTGCACTAGATTGAGAAGGATTTTTCTTCTCTCTTCCCTTTCCTTTCTTTGGCAACCAAAGCGCATTTTCTTCAGCTTCATTCTTCGATGAAGATCCATCCCTAGTACCCGCCTTATCTCCTCCCGCACAAGATCCAACAAAAGTTGCCCATCCCTACAGCTTCTCCACCATCGCCGCAGTCCTAATAGCTATGCCAACTCTTCGGGAAGCCCAAGGAGAGCTAAGCTCACCAAGTATTCTTCTATCAAAAGTAACCCCCACACTTCCCACCATCCTCGTTGTGCGCGGGGACGACCCCGCCGTGCATTTTGGCATACCGAAGCCACCTTTCTCCATTTTTATTTTCCGAGCTTGTCTTTAAGCGCCAACTTTCTCCGGTCACTTCGGCTTTGGAAAAATTTCATCAAAGATTTCACATTAATAATGGACTAGCTTTTTATCGTGAAGGCTGGAAACTATGTGATCCTTCACCTTATACTGCATCCTTCGACACTTTTCTTTCTTCTTTTGCCATGCGTCAAGTGCGTCGCATCGCTAGAAGTGTGTTTTGAATTTCTACATCTATGAACTCCCTTCAACACATTATCATCCGTAAATGCCTCTTCCTATCCTTCCATGCAATATAATTTGAGCTGCCATCAAGGGTATACTCCAATCGCAATCCTTTGAAATACATTTCAATGAATGCTCAACTTTAAACACCAAGAAAACACTACAAGAAATTCGAATTCACTAGCACAAAACTCAACCGCTTCAATAATTGCAATCTGCTCAATGATTAACTACTCCGATACCGTGAATAAATTATATAAAGTATGTGTTATATATCCAAGATTCTCCATCACACACTATTTTAACTTCTCATACACAATTACGTAACCTATTCCACCATTGATCTATCACATGCGGAAATTAAATCAATTGCAATGCACACATGAAACCATAAAAATTCACACACATTAACACAGTTGTTGAACCAGAAAGCTCAAGCTAAAAACCCCAACTATCTCAGATATAATATATGTCATAAAGATCATGTAACAATCATACAAAGCTGAACATGTCGTTTCCAAGACAATACAATCATACACACTAATCAAAGCCCGATCTTGCAAATCCATGCACCGATCTTTGCCACCTCGCTAGCCTCGCCCTCTACCGCAATCCCCTCACAAAGAATGGCTCGAATGAACTTGAATCCACCAATATGTCGACCGTGCAATCCTCATTGGCATCTCCACCGAGTGTTGGATGCAATCAATGCATCACTATAGTCACAACTAATAGTCACACTGCTCTTTCACCTACCCTCTCCACCGAAACTACCATGCACTATAGTTAACCGGGGATGTATTCTTCTGCATTGATTAATGATTTATTATTTAGTGAATTAATTAACTAATTAATTCACACCACTCTCACTAGTGTATCAATCAAAATAGACTAGATACAACTAGCTCAACTAAGTCTAACTCCGAGTTAAACCTAATACAACTCCACCAACTACTTAACTCCACCAAACTCGTCACATGAGTTCTAACCGAAGTCTCCATGCAATAGTCTAAAAGAAACCCTCGGAATAGCGTATTCCTTTCCGTCGGCCTGTTGTGCCACATCCGTGCACTTAACCGAAGTGCTCTAAGAGAATAAGATAATGCTTAGAGTCCAAATATTATTAAGTGCTAATAATATTCGACATATCTTTATTTTTTAGACCGGCAATCTAAAAATAGATTCCGCCTAATATGTCTAAAAATAGAAGTCCATCTATTTCTTTTCCAAATTGACCAACCATCCACAAATAACATCCCGCAACTCATAGAATATGATCGACATGTCTAAAAATAGACATAGTTTAAAAATAGACTCGCGCCAAAAATAGCTCACATGTGGGCCCACTTAGTGAAGGTGACTTTTCACTAAGTCATCATCTTGTCGTAATCTCATCAAGGTGAGATCCACTCGATGGAAAATACATGATGAACCACAAAGTGGGATAAGATCGATTGATTCCACGACCAATGGATGGTTGGAATGGATTCTTGAATTTGAATTTCCGAGGGAATGGGATCGGCCAAGGATGAATTCGATCGATCGTTGAATCAACTAGCAAGAGGACTCTAAGAAAGCCTGTACCAAACCGAAAGGCAGGTGCAAAACTATAAGGTTTTCCAACACTCTGTGGCTTCATACATGTATAGACAAAGGTGAATGGGATGATGCCTTCACACAACTTACAGGATTGGTAATATTACCCTATTTCTTATGAGTCTTATCATTGCTAGTCAAGATGTGCTACTCAATATGACTTCCGTGGCTTCTCAAAGGGAAACGACTGATGGCCATTGGACCATGCTTCAAGTACCTTGGGAATGCTGTGGCAACTTCCCAAAGAAGGTGGTCACCTTTGCACAACATGCAAGGGAATTTGAATTTCCATGGAAGGTTGGATGGTTTATCAAGGGAAGGTTTCTTAGGCACAATAGCCGTCGCAGTTGGCCTCTCTCTTATCTAGTTCTTCTTTTCTTCTTCTTCTTCTTCTTCCTAGCCACTTGCTGGCTGTGAATCCGTACCTCACTGTGCGAAGTAGAAGAGGAGGACGAAGAAATAGGCGAAGAAGGGGGAGAGGTCCACCTTAGGAATCAACATGATGTTGTTTAGGTGGAGGGGATGGTTTTACGTAAGGCGAAATACCGAGACCAGGGGTGGATAATAACCACACAGAAAACCAATGCTTAACCCAGAAGGGATAATGTTGCTATCTAAGGAGCACCAACATTCCCAAAAGTAGGAAAAGGACCGGGATTACCTTGGAGGGGATTCCTTTGGTTGGTAACCTAGAAATGTTGCCATTGGAAACAAACCTAAAACAAAAATACTAAGGAAGATAACTTTAACCAAGAATATTTCGTGGGCAAGCATTATTTTAAGACACCGAAACAAAACTCAGCTGCTTCATATTTTAAGAGTCGAGAAACAAGAAAAAAGGTGACTCTATCACTTTTAGGTTGAAACGAGCATGAAAGGACAAGATCTCAATGATATTTTCACTTTTAGAGAGTCACGAAAAGATCAAAATGACAGCCTGCTGTAATCTAAGCAAGAGGGTGTACCAAGTTTCCGTGAAATACCATATACACCTGTGATCAAATGAAAGGGAAATGACCAAGGACTGATGTACATGTATGTAGTCTCCCCCGAATGTTGTGTTTGGTGTATCACAGCTTACAGATGCGTACTCGCTTCCTATGGATAAAGGATTTGAACCTATGAGGGTCTCCTTATATACGCGATGGTACAAAGTGAGCACAAGTTCGTACTAGCGCTATCTAAATCCAGATGGCAAACAAAAGCTACTAGGTTTAACGATGTTGGAACACATCACTAGCCTAGACCTCTAAAATATTTGTGTTAGATTCCAATGCTTCCTTATATTGATTGAATTGATTTTAAGGTTGATCTTGAATTAATGTTTCAAGCCCAAGGCCCTACCGTATGGAGTCTTGAATTTATAAATGCACAATACATGTAAAAGAACACCATTTCTGCTCAATGAATGCTAACTAAGAGAAGGATAGAGATGTTTAAAAAATGTAGCAACCAACGAAAACACAATAAGAAGTTCACTAATGCATCTAATACAAACTAAACGAAAAATGAAAACTTTTTTCCAAGTTCACCAAGAGCTAGTTATGCAAAAGATCTTTTCATTTTTGATCCAAACGAAAGAATGCAAATTTGTTTTTTTTTTTTTAGATGAATGAAGCACACGTATCCACTCTCACACTATAAATCAAATCGAACACTAGCTTTGAGCACTACTAATTTAAAATCTAAATGAATAAATCAAAAGTGATACAAACATTAACACGCACTAAACCAATGACGCACTATTTCAAGCAAACAAAAATATTTCAAAACGATCCAAATGAGCAATGTGATATATGCTCAAAAGCGAAAAAATGGAGAGTTAAACAAATGTAAGTGATCATTCAATCAAGCCAAAGATGCAAAGGATCAAGAAATACTAATGCAATCAACCACTAATTGAGAAGATAGAGATCAAAGTGACTCGAATTCAACTCAGGAGGCTCAATGAGGAGAAGGCCGAATAGATAAGACAAGACCCAGAAACCCTAGGCTAAAAAACTTCACCGATGAGATAATGGTAAAAACCGATAAAACCGAGACTTATAGAGTCAAAACAATCAAAAAGACCAATTACAAGTCAAAGAAACAACCTTAGGCCAAGAAGTACCGACCAAAGACTCGAAAAATGGTCAAAAAAAATCCTGGCCAGGATTCTCGCGTGACCGTCGTGGCCGTAATATGTGCCTAACAGGTTGGAGCACCAGAATAAAGGAAAATCGTACAATTGGCGCGACCGTTCGAAGAAAAACCATGCCAAGCCGGAAAACTATGGGAAAATGAAAATCCACCGAGTAGAGGCCAATCTTGGCACTGAGCTAAACAGACATCCAAAAATAATAAAGCAAGCCGTGCACGTAGAGAAGCAATCAAATGACCGAAGTCACTCCAGGAAGGCAAAATCAACAAACAACAAGACGAAAAACTCATACCGGTCCCCAACGTAGTTGCCAACTTTTGTGCAAAAATCCTCTCTGTGGACAGAGACAATCCCTATAGTCTCTAGAGTGGGTTCAGAAACAAAAGGACATGCTAATGTGTTGGTTCCTAGTGAATGAATGAAACGAGTTGGGATAGATTGTCCTACATGTAGTCCAACCGATCGATGTAGTTGCCGAGAGGGTCTCACGATCCTTGTCCCAACACGTCATGATCCTTCAAAGAATGGTATTCGTGTGCCCTCGCATAAAGAACAAGGACAAAAGTATCATACATGATAATAATTGCATTCATAACCACAATTTTATCCGTCAAGGAATATTAAACATATTGCATAATGTAAATCACATTAAGACAAGATGGGAACTAGAACACCAAATACGTATATATTAAGAGAAAGAAAGAGATTACAACCAGAGCCTTGACGTCGGGCAGCTCTTCCTTCAACCGGGTCTAGTCGAAGTGCGTCTCAAGCATTCGTGAATTTGGATGTAGTGGAGGCTGAAACACTAATCTCTCTCAACAAGGGTCTCTCTCTACTCTATCTCACCAAGATGTTCATCAATTCCTCTTCGCCTATTTAGCTATAATGGTTCAACTAGTTGCATCAATGTGAGATAGCTTTATTTATAAGAGGGGAGAGGAGGAGGTTGGGATCCCCTCAAATGTGGTGGAAGGGAGGCCTTATCCTTTGGGAGGTTCCCTCCAAAATGTGGAAACAAGAGGCCAAAGGAAGGTGTTCATGGTTATGCGCTCGAACAACCTAAGCTAACTAGCTCACGAAGTAGTTAGCATGGAAAATTTGCCTCTATATTTAAAAAAAAAAATTCCAAAAAATAGTTTGGGTGTGGGTAGCTCATTAGACAAAGAGCGCCAATGGGCGTGGGGCTCAGTGTTAACTTCCTTCATCATGCGTCGTAGGACATACTTGCTTGCTGCCAACCTAAAAAC
This sequence comes from Pinus albicaulis, assembly GCA_034641835.2. Taxonomy (NCBI): domain Eukaryota; kingdom Viridiplantae; phylum Streptophyta; class Pinopsida; order Pinales; family Pinaceae; genus Pinus; species Pinus albicaulis. Next base: position 323,315,387 of record CM076582.1, read on the forward strand.
ATGTGTTTCTACGGTCTTCTTAGGGAAAAGTTACCGTAGAAATGTTCTCTCATAGCAAGGATGCAATGATGTTCTTTGCAAGTCATGACACTTCATTTAAGTCACGGGAATGGTCCTCCAATGTGCGGGATGGGATTGTGTGACTAGTGACAAAATGTTGTGTAACAATAACTATTATGATCAATCCTTTCTTTGCAAATATTTTCATGGCATGGTAGAAAATAGAATCGGCAAGTGGGTAGAAGTAAAAGAAAAGAGGGAAACAGTGGCAAGAAGGTTTTAGGCCAAATAATTCCTACAAGAGATCATGGTAACACGTTGAGACACATTGTTGAAAAGGTTTTGGGGAGCAAAGAAGAAGTATTTTGTTGCTTTTTTTACTTCAAAAAGGAATTTGACATGGTCCCCAGAGATAATTTGTGGCATAGAATAGGAAGAACTTGAAATTTTACAATACATATAGTTGTTTTCCATAGGCTTTATGAAGAGGTGAAAGCCAAAATTAGAACTTCAAAGAAAGATTTTGTGAAAAGTTTCAGAAGTGGCATTAGAGTCAAGCAAGGTTTCCTTTATCCCCTACCCTTTTTGGTTTATATATATTGACAAATTATAAGAGTGGCTAAATTTGCAAGGTGGGGATGGTGTTCGATTGGGGAGCTTGTGATAAAGCTTCTCTTCTATATGCCGATGATGATGTGTCAGTTGCTAAATCAACCCATATATCAGAGATGCACCTATATGCCCTTGAGAATTTTTGTGCTGTGCTGGGGATGCAAGTCAATATAAATAAGAAAAAAATAATGATTTTCTCTACGAAAAAGTAAGCAAAGCGTATATGTAATTATTTGAAGGCAAATATTATTGAAGAAGTAAATGAATACAAAGTACCTCGAGATTGATTTCATCGACAAATTTAATCGGGAGAATTGCGGTAAAAGAAAAGAATTTTAGGAGGGTGGGCAGAATTGTATGCACTTCAAAATGTATGTAGAGAGGCAGCTATGATTGGAACACGATCAAAGTAATTTTTGACCTCTAGTTTGTCCAAAGGTTGTTATATGGGTGTGAATCGTGGCTAGCGCATCCTCAAAATGGAAACAAATTCAAAATTCAAAAAATTCTTGATCATGAGCAAGTTAAAATAAAATTTTGGTTCCCTATGAGATGATGTTGAGTGAAACAAGGGCATTTCCCATCGAAGAAATTTCCATGGTGCGTCTATATAAAGGTTTCCAAAAAGAATTGATCAAATGGGAGAGATAGATGGCCTAAAGTTATTTTCAATGAAGGTATGAGTGAAAGAAATAAATCATGGGATGAGACAAAAAAAATGGATGCAAAAATGGAATATTTACCTTAATGCATGTCCCACAAATAGCAAGGAGTTAAAGAATTTTGTGTTGGAGAAGTTTTGTAAGGGTATATGGGGAAAAGAGTTGGGTGAAAGAAGAATTATTATGTTCATGAATTCAACCCCACTTGTGATCTCCAACAAAAAGAGTACATTGGAGCTATCATTCCGTGGAGAGAAAAGGTTCTTATTTCTCAATTAATAACTAACTCACATCAACTTACAGGAAATAGGATGATGGAAGAGACCCAAAAGAAGCTTGGGAAGAAAGGGTATGTAATTTTTTTTCACTGGGGGTAGTGAACTCAGAAAGCATTTCATTTGAATGTGATGCTTTCAGAGACACTAGGGACAGTTTTACCGTAATATGTTAGCATCAATTTCGTAGAAGTATATTTTCGGGGAGGGAACTCGTTAGAAGGTTGGTCAGCTCATCATCAATTTGTGTAAGAAAAGGATTGAATTACAAAGACAAAACAAGGAAGTCGTGTAGTCCCATAGACTATTTTTAGTCTCGTGACGTTAAAATATCATTCATTCATTCACTCTATATACTAAACATTACAAATTTAAGAAATTTAAATCTCCTCGAAATTATATTCGTTGAGAGAGGCAGGGGTTTCAATTTTTGAACCCTTCCTCCCCTTACTTTACTTTACTTTTTTTTTGTTTAAAAAAAAATTAATAATATATATTATTATTATTATTATTAAAAATCCCTTATCTATCAAATGGTGTATGTATTTGACTTGTAGCCCTCTCGAGGCTAGAATTAATTGATTTCATCCCATCAACTTTGTAATTAAACCAAATTAATCACCATCAATCCTTTTATAGCACATGTAATCTAATTCGAAGACCAAAAATTATACCATTCTCATCAACGGGCTTCTATCAAACAACTGACAAGAAACCTTTTCTTCTTCAATCTCGGCTCCAAATTCTACTAACAAAGCTGTAGTATTAAAAATCATTAACTTAGAATATGTCATTCTAGTTAACACTACCAAATATCGATTTGTGAAAGATTCTCTTAAATTAATATATTTTTCTATTAATTCCACCTTGACACTTATGTCAAACACATGGTGGACAATCTCTAAACTTGTAATAGTTTTCTTAACTTCTTCCACTATGGCGAAATTCGGACCAATGTTGTAACTACCTCTAATACCAATATGTAGTGTGTCCTCGGCCTCAACCAAGGAAACCACTCAACAATACTACTTATATCTCATTAATTGATCTAAAATAATCTAAAGAAGTGTAAATGTTCATTTATGTCGACGTTGAACTTGGACCTCGGGAATTTTAATTAAATATGATATGCAACATTATGTTGTGTAAAATTATATATTACATATAAAAAAATTAATTACCTACGTAGGAAAACATATAGAGAATTACATAAAACCCTAGTTAGGGTTAATAACCATATATAGCACATAACTAACTCCATGGCATGCAAATACAACAAATTATGCCTCCACTGTGGTTTGTCATTCGTACACATAATTACACATGAAATACAAAAAATATAATATGGTACAATGAACACTTATATGCATAAAAGTGTATTAGATGCAAGCTCTGGCACTTCTCCTAGTTTTGAACAAAGGTGGCTCATAATCTCGCTCACAAATCAACCCCGAGCTAGGTATCAACTCCAAGCAACAATGGAAAAACAACATAAACCTGTGCCACGAAACCAACCGTAGCAACCTCTGCCTCTAACCATAGGCTCATGTCCCCATGACCAACACCTAAATAGTGCACCTCAAAACTCTCACGCTCCTACCTTCTGGTGGAGACTTATGGTCGGGATGTGAACAGCCTTTGCCTACAACTCTAAGAGGTATGTTATTACTCCTGTCCAAGTGTCAAACAACCAAATCGCAATAAACTTATTAGTCGGAGCCAAAGTCTAAACTAAGATTTCCCAAATATCTCCGAACCGAGATCCCCACTGTATTCCATGGCATCGAGCCATAAACAAGGCCATTGCCTTCGTATCCACCTAGCTCCCAAAACAGGTTCATAAAACAGCATCAATATTTAAAACTACCCACAACCTAGTTCCAAATTCCAACATGTGACTCACTATATCCTCAATTACCGCATTGAATTCCTTGGAACTGGCCCCTAAATAATTCCCCATAATAATCATCCTAATCATAAGCATGAATGAATTCTCTTACAAGAAAAATATACCCCATTATAAATGTATGGCCTCTACTAGCCAAGTGCCACTCCCCGGCTTTCATGTGAGCCCTAGGGTGCACACCCCCACTTAAAACCCAATCGCGTTTCCTTTTAATGTATGGAGTTGCGCCCCCATACTCTTTTTGTGAGGTATGAAAAGATCTTATTTTATTAATAATAATATTTAATTACACCATAAATAAAAATCTAGGTTCTTCCGGGCACTTTAGCCATTAAAGGCATATAAATCGCAACGTTAGCCCCACAATATATTTAATATATCTACATGGACACGTAGGCCTCATAATGAAAATCACGCGACTCAATAGACCAACAATATTAACCATATGGATCACCAACCTAAAAATTATTGTATATTAATCGCATAGGTGTTTTGGCCTTATCATGTTATAACTCGGTTCATTGGTTTAATCATGTGGATACTTGCAGTAGAACTCAACCTCAATATCCACATACATACATATACAACACAAGAGTTAGGCAAGTGTAACACTATGTTTCTTGAGTTCAAGTGATTATGGCTAGCCGATATGTCTATCATTTAAACACAGGAGGACTTATCCATTACTTTGTTTGAATCAAGAAACCATTGTGACTTATGAACCAATCATCGATAAAGCCACTAGAATCATAAATGAACACACACACTCAAAGCCATGATGGTGTCTTAGATTCAATCAAGATGAGAGATTTAGTTTATTTTGATATCAATTTGCAGAAGGCGTCAATGAAAATTTTCATCGACAAGATAATTGCATATCTATGATTATTATTGTATTTATGAGTCGGTGGTTGCTAATGTATTTCAAGACTAAGAACGGAATAGAACGTGAATTACAAAGTATTTATGCTAGTTAAGCTGAAGTTGGCTATATAGTCCTTTGTTTGGCGTATTACCTTCGATGACCATACACGTCAAAGGCCTTGAAAAACTATGGAAAAGTAGAATAACAAGATAAGGAGTGCCTAGTGTTTCTTCTTGCTAAAGAATATATAAATAAAATAAATAGCAAAATATTTTTAATGGAAGTGAATTGAGAATGGAGAAATTTTTATCAAGTTGTTGTAATTTATAAATTTAACATTCCTTTTCAGAAGTCTTTTTTCTCACTTTAATGGTATAATCTAAATTCTCGTTAAATAAATTTTTAATTGTGTTTGATTGTGAAGTTCTCGAAACATTCATAGGTAAATCGTAACTCCCTTACACATTATGTCATTAAAAACGGCCGTAGTTCTATATTTGGTACAATTCCATTTCATTATAGGGATTTTGGAAAATTATTATGACCTTGATGTTATATATTGTCTTCAAGTCAAAATGAGATACATTTCTTGGTGAGTTTGAGAATTAAAGGCAAATAGTTCCTGCAGGAAAAATTCCCTAGTCCTTCATGATGTAATGCTTAAGCCTCCTCATGGATTCGCAAAAGGTGAATGCTACCTAATAAATTTTTCCTTGTTCCCAAATACACAAGTGTTGGCTCCTTTTTCTAAGGAATAAGTGTAATATTTGTATTTTAGAATGAATATTGTACTTTAAGTAAGTACCGTAAATAAAAAGGAAAGTATAAAATCGTCATGATCTCGAGTAGGATCCACATGGAAAAAAATCGGCAAATTATACATCAAAACTTGACTAAGGAAAGATGCCATTGTATAAAGAATATAAAAGTTCATTTTAACATTAGTGCATAAAGTCACGAACTTCATATTTCCAAGGATGTAAAAATTATAATAAAGAACTGAAGATGGTGTTTAGTTTGAACACTCTCATTCAACTCATGCATTTTCAATACTCCAAATGGTAAGAAAACTTGCTTTAGGAATTTGATCCATGAAAGTGTTAAAACTATGGAATACATGTATGAATGAGTCAAAGGTAAGTCTCCATTTTTGTACTTAATCAACCTATGCTTGGATTTCTAGGTTTTTAAAATGTACTTCTACCAATCATCTAGTATATCTTGAGCTTCGATGCCCCAAATACTTATAAATAGTTATACCTTTTTCCACCGCAATTATGAGGTGTGTTGAGAGTGCATATGACTTGGCCCTATTACTTGAGCCATCTCAAACCCTTTTAAAAGGAGAGTTGACGGGTCGACAAAGAAAATGGACTTGTCCATCACTACATTGTCCTAGATTTCCTCAAGGCACCATCAAAATATCCCCAAGGAACCGCTCATCAATCTTCGTGGGCTCAATATGCCTAGGAATTTTTTTTTTAGGAGGATCATGCAATCATCAAAACAATATTTGATTTCTAGGTATACTCTAAGGAGTGGTAGAAACTTCTTAAAATATAACCCTCGTTCCTTGATCTCCATATAGCCCAACTTAACTCTAGTTGGAAACCTTCAAAACTTTTTTGTCGTAGGATCTCATACTAGTCCTTGTAGACTTGTGATGGGGAATATTCTCCCCATTTCTCAATGCATCCAAGTAGTGTCTACAACACACCATATTTAGGAGTAAAATGACATACCACTAGAAAGATAGTGTATTCATATTCTTTACATAAAAAATACAAGCAAGTTTGGTCCCTTTTAAAGACCTCCTCTAAAGTATATAACATTTTTATCGAGAGTGTCTAGCTAGAAAAAATAATAATAATAATAAATAAATAAAAATGTCTTGAACACTTATGTATCTCTCCGACCACCAAAATTTCGGATTTTCTTGTGATTCTTCCATGAATAGAGATAAACAATGATGTATGATCCATCCTCAAGAATATTTTTAGGACACACCAACCTATGTTAATTCTTCACCCCGCCTAATTTATAATACATAGGTTGTTAATATCATAGTATAACCCACCCATTCCTCTATCAACATCCTTGTCGACTAATCTCTTCTACATTCATTCAATATTTCCAACTAAAACGTAGTTCTTGGTAGCGATGGGGTGTCATAAAAAAAGTGCATATTTTGATTGCTACAGGATTCACCAACTACTCGCATAACCTAAAAATATATTTGTTAATACGTAGTATAACCCACCCATTCCTCTATCAACATCCTTGTCGACTAATCTCTTCTACATTCAATATTTCCAACTAAAACGTAGCTCTCTTGTAGCGATGGGGTGTCATGCTGTGGTATGCATATTTTGATTAAGTAGAGAATTCACCAATCATCATAACCTAAAATATATTTGTTTGAGTGTGCAACCATAAAATATAAGCATGATATCCTTTATTATTCATAAATATATTACATAAAATACAATATTATGACCATTGGATTCATCTTCCACCGTCTCTTGGGATCCACTCTACGATTCACCTTCCACATTTCGTGTCCGTATGTGAACAATATTCAAACCCTTTTTCCACATAAATTATCAACCCGAGGGCATTAAGCTATTTCAAGACCAATATGCACAATATATGCAAGAGCAGTCACACAACCTACTATCGACTACCGGCTTAAATAAATGAAATTTAAAACTACCGTAACAATAATTAAAATGGATTGCGTAACTAAAAAGGTATTCACGCAATTACAGAGTATACCGGAATAGCAAAAGAATAAAACCAAACTAAAAGAAATCAACAAAGAAAGGTAATGAAACACCTAATCAAAAGAGTGGGCTCAACTCTTTGATCGTGGTCGCGGGAAAACTCGAATTTACAGTAAACAAATAGTGCTGCATTCAATTAATTGAAAAATACTTCTCGTTACAAAATCCGTATGTGCTTGCTTAACTGGACCATAGCCCACAGTTCTCTTATACAATTGTTCAGAAATTGCAGTATTTCCTCTAACAACTACATATCTACAATTATACACTACACAAGAACCTAGCTGCCAAAAGGAAACCATGAAAAAAGCCCGAAATATCGCCGGGGTGAAATGGATTCTCACAGAATCGTAGCAAAGTGAAGATAGCGACTGAAATTAGGAGTTGCTCCATGACTCACACTGTAATCTTCCTACTTTTTCCAAATATGTAAAAACATTGAATTTAATCGCTTGAAAAAGGTAAAACCTTCTGACTTCATTAATCAAATATCTCATTTAAGATAAAATAAAGGGGTTTACCGTGTATTTAAGAACAATAATTATACAAAGAGATAGAAAGGTGGGTGAAAATGGGAGAGAAAAAGTATACAACCGCACTCAACCGGCCTATCTGCATGTCCTCATGCAGCTCGGTTTCCTCGCATATGGGTTAGACCGACCGTGGATCGGTATGAAGCTATGTGAGATCATATTCTTTAGCCATTTCGTCCTGGGGGTTTATAACCTTCCGTCAAAACAACATCCTTCCACCAACTGGTCAACATTGTATGCAGTGATAATATCATTTCTACCGGGCAACCAAATAACGGAAAACGTAACCTCAACCCCATCCATCTCGACCCCAAAAGTTTGAATGCATGCTACAAAATGTGGCATCCTCTCTAGAGCCCGTGCAAAAAGGTGCTCCAAATGGTTCTCATCCTCTAACGATCGAAGATGACAACATCCAAACTCGACAACGATTCCGCAGCTTCCACGAACATTGTAATATGTCTCGGATACGTAGGTTAGCACACCATTTCGGTTGTCAACATGTGCTCTCTATGCCCTCAATCCGTAGAAAGGTAAAATTCTTATTATAAATATTTTCTGACTAGATACGCGTTCTCTCAATAATAGCGACCTGTGACTTGGTTTTTCTCAAACATATCATAGCCCTTTCTTCATTTAACTTATCTGATGGTGTAGGAGGAAAATCTCTTAAATGAATATCCCCCATGAATGGAACAAGCAAAGCCCGATCATGCCTTAAGAAATAACCGTGGCATGACAGGAAGCCCGCACATTAAGTGTTGTCCTATGATATCACAAATTTTCAAGATAATTTTAGTTGAATTTGTCCTCAAATCTCGTGCCAAATTTCATATATATTCTCAAGACAAAAGAAATGAAATTTTTCATGAAGGAATAAGGCATAGCTATGTTCAAGAGTGTGTATGCAGTGCCATTACCTACTGCATTCGTGGAGAACATCCTCTCCTTTGTTCCATCGTTGTATTGCACTTGTTCTTCCAATTCTTTTATTCCACCTTTGTTTAGTCGTCTCGCCGCGCCTTATCTAGTAGTTCTATGTAATCTCGTAATGATCCTGCCAGCTATTCTCGAACCCGAATTGTCTCTTTCTTATGTCCATTCATTAACGGACTTCCACCTTGATCTCGCTGCCAAGAAAATTTCACGTCTTCAAACAACTGCCTAATGCACTTCGCCTTGCGAGTTGCGAAGGAGACCTCAATTTTTGGCTTTAATGCCCTCCATTTGTAGATTTTTACCTTCTTTTCTGAATCGATAACCGCTCTTCAAATCCGAACTTCTTCAATCTCAGTTTCATTGAACCGCAATCCTATACCTTTTCGAGAGGCACCTTCTTCTCACACTCGTTCAATCCATTCCCGTTTCTCGATGCGAAATTTATTTATGGGCCTATAACATGCTCAGAGGTGTGGATGCCGCCGTATTATCACCGGTTATTCCGTTAAGTCTTTCGGCCGGGCTCCCTATCTTCGTGGGCATCTTCCTCTACATTTACATCGGGAACTCGTCGTTTCGGCCTAATATCGACCGACCACTCGTGTTTCGGTATTTGGCTGTGAATCCCATCTCTTTATGAGCTCGAGTGCTCCAACCGAGATTCAAGAATGACCGCCGACATTGGCCATGTCTCTTCCTAGGTTGACAACCTTAAGCACCACAAGGAGCGCTATTTCCTCCATTAATTGTTGGGTGAGCTAACTCTCGCTTCAGTATCATGGACTCGGAAATGTAGAGCGGGAATAGCTTCATCATCCTTGTTTACATCTGCCGTACTCTCCATGCACTCTTAGTTCGGCTTGGGGTTGACATCGGTTCTTGTGGGTACGTTGTTGATTTCGAGGTTGTTTTCCTTTGTCGTCCTCCCCTTTTTTCATTATTTCCTCCTCTCGCTGGCCGATATATTGGTCTGTGGGAGCCGCATCGACCACCGGGTTATTTCATCTTATCTTTCTCGTTCTTCATGGATTGCTTCCGTTTCCCTATTCTAGATGAATCGAGGGTGGTTCTTGTGTAACACCCCCCACTTGTTTCAATATCCATATCTTTCTAGGTAGGTGATGTTGTTTCTTGCAAAACATCACTGCCTTCCATCCCTCTATCTCAAATTCCACTTTCCTATTCTCGACAATGCCACTGGACAAAGGATAGTCTCAACTTTGTGCACTATATCCATAATCCCTTCATCTATGGCTCTTCAAAGTAGGTCAGTTCTTGTGGAATCCTTGACTATGTCTTCAATTGTCTCCTCTACTCCTGTCCTTCGGTGTTCCTCCCGACCAACCTCCATTTCCACTTCTTCGGGTTCCTCCCGATCAACCTCCATTTTACTTTCCTTCAGTGTTCTTCCCCGATCAATTTCCTTTGAATGTTCTCCTTTTGCCAAACTAGCTAGAGAGGTTGGTTCTTCTTTTCTCTAGCAGTAGTAACGATCGGTATCTCTTCTTCGAGGATCCACAGAGTTCCACCTAGGGAGACTCGAAATCGGTTCTTGCATGTATGACCAAGAAATGCACCAATCCATGATTGGAGAGCACTCTGCTGCATCCGGCACGAATGCCGAGTGGACTGCTCCATGTGTTGCAACTGCTTTAATAAACCATGGGCATGTTTAAGGAGTGCACCTAAGCCTCGTGGAAATCGAAAGTGAGTTAAAATTTTTAAAATTATATTTAAATAGAGTTGTTCTCTCGACCCTCGCAAGTTATGTATTTCATTACAAACCTACAAATTCGTCTCATGGATATGGTACAGCCCTTCCGCCGTATCCTCTCGCCCAATTGGACGACGCTTTTCTCCCTCCCCGCGAGAACAATCTAAGAAACTCGGGGAGAGTGAACCTCAAAGCAAACCATTGATGCTCACGTTTCAAACACTAACCCCCCGCAATTATTTCTTCTCGTGATAGGAATTTCCAAATCCTCTCGACTCCACGAGAAATTTCTCATCCAAATTAAGCGCAAACTCCATTTTAATTCCCATGTCAAACCCCCGCAATCTATCAAGTAGGTATCCCATCCTCGCATTGATAAAGATTTTCCATACCTCTGATTACCGCGAACCCAAACGTATTGTGTTCATGCTACACAACACCACGATACCGTGGACCGTAATAGTACCTTGGAACAATGGACCATTGGATGGAATGGTTGACACCAAATTTGGAAAAACATGGTGAAAATGAATGGCACCCTAAATACGGATGGTAACCTCAAAAAAAAACCGAGGAAAATCTCATGAAAAAGTATGGTAGGTGCAATAAAAATAATGGTAATTATTTCATATGAAATGGAAAGGACGTGTTGCGGATCCCAATACATATTTAATGATTATATGGAGTATTGATAAGATCATAGGGTGTACCATACACGGAATTGTAATAATGACTTAAGAAATCAGCATTACGTCGTCATTAAATTATAACAAGACTTCAAACTTAAAATTTTCCGTCCGCGACATTAATGTCTTCACATGGGATATTTAATTGAATTGGTAAAATTCAAGTGGAGGCATACCTAAAGCGACCTACTCCGGGACAAAGTGACGGTTGGTAGGATGACGGCGCAATAATGATGCAAACTTGGAGTAACAATAGTATGAGTAGCAAATATCCGGAGTGACAACAAGGTGAGTAGCAAGATCCACAGAATCGCAACTGAGTAACAAGGCAGTAGCATCATCCGCAGGTCAAAGAATGTGAGTAGTAGCATCCGGAGTAATGGCATTCTGTGAGTAATGCCAGCTATGGTAACATCATCTAGAGTAATGAAGATCTCAACGGAGTAACAACGGTGCGAGTATCGCATCCGGAAAATATCGTGCGAGTAATATATCCGGAGTAATAGCAATGCGAAAGCAACCAAGGAGTAATCAGACGAGTAGGAGTAACCGAGTAATGTGATTTCATGAATAGCAAGAAATCCAAGTAACAAGATTTCATGAGTAGCAAGTACCAAGTAACAAGATCATGAGTAGCAAGAATCGAGTAACAAGATCACGAGTAGCAGCAACTAAGTAATGAAGATCATGAGTAGCAAACCAAGTAACAACATCATGAGAACAGCAATCAATACTTGAAAAAAATTGATCTTTAAAACATTACTCCTTGTTAGTAACTCTTGCAAAAAGACAAAAAAATAAACAAGAATGGGGCAGTAATTTCTTCTTCTTCTTCTTCTTAAATTTTTAACAGGAGGATGGAGGAAGAGTTATTTGCGGCGGATAACCTTCAAGTAAACCGCATTTCGCAGAGATGTTTGATGAAAGCATCCTTAGAGGTTGGGTGGTGGTATAACTGTGTTGATGTCCATTTACTATGAATGCAAGACGGTATCATCAATTGTGACTAGCGTGATCGTTGCATTATCAATATAGCATCCACCTCGTAAGGTCCCATCTAGCGAGTGCAAAGCTTTCCCTTAAAATCCTTAAAGTGGGAATCATAGAGTAATGCCCGCATCCCCTTCCGAAACACCTTGTTCTTAATAAGCTTATCGTGCCATTTCATTCTCTCCCCGCCGAATAGTAGTAGTTCTCCGGATAGCTATCGAACGGATTTCATCTAGTTCATTGAGCTGGCTAGTCGATGTTTCTAGGAATTTACGCATCCAAACCAACTTCGAGAGTTAACAGCGTACCGATTTCAAATTCTATTGGAAACAATCTGGGATTTCCCATAAACCAACTCAAATGGTGAAAACCTAGTTGTGTTATGCCATGCTATTTTGTATGCCCGCAGCGCTTTAGGCAGTTTCTGCCCAATCCCGACGATGGTAGCGTTTTTGTCAAGATGTTTTCCAATGTCTTGTTTATGCTTTATACCTTCATTTGTGTGGGGATGGTATAGAGATGTCACCCCGTGTTTGACCCCATATTTCGTATAAGCTTTGTTATCATGTGTGATGTAAATTGTGATCCTCCATCCATTAGGGGAATTTTGAGGTCTAAAATGGGCCTCCTAAGGAAAATGTACAATCAAAATTCACTTTATGAGAACCAATCACATTTTAGGAGATGAAATTATCCCTAATGATCGAGATGGCATTGCTTGAGTTAAAGGTACTTACTTGTCACATTCTCAATGGTGGATAAAAACTCATGGTTAACCATATGGTAGTGCTCTAAGTACTTTTAAAGTCATAAAGTAAAGTACTTATAATAAATATCATTCGATACCCTTTTTGAGTAAAATATTATTATCGTCATTTTATATTTTTTGAAAGAAACAATGCATATCCCTACACAATCATCATTTATTTACACATTTTTCAATAAAATATTACATTTGTATATTTTCAAAATATTTACTTATAAATCAAATCAATTAAAAATGTAATATAAAAATTCATACATAAAACAATATATTATATTATATTATTTTTATATAGTATATTATTTACATATTATTATATAATTTAAATAATATAAATTTTAATTAATAGTATATTCTATAATTAAGAATTTATGAATTTATATTTATATTTTATTTTAAGTTACTTTCTAAGTAATAAAGGACAAATGCATTAGTTATGCAAATGATAATGACTTTTTCTTGAAAATCTCATTCTTATTTATAGTCACATCAATACAATTTTTTATTATTTTTATTTTTTGGTACAACTTCTTTGAATTGAAATTAAACCATGGTTACATGGATTTTGGTGCAAAAAGTGAATTTAAATTCATATAAATATTATTTTATTGGTTTAGCTAATATTTATTATTTCCTTAGGGAGGCCTATTTTAGACCTCAAAATTCCCCTAATGTGAAACAATCTCTTTGGGTACCCGTAAAGAGCAAAAAAAAATCTAAATACAAAATCTCGAGGCTAATTCTACTTCCGTTGCTTTCGCAAATACATTTGAAGTTTCTACCCACTTATAGTCACGTAATTTGTGCGACCAAAAATGTGAACCTTTGGCCGGGAGGGTGGGTTGAAGGGCCCAACGAAGTCGATAACCCATTTCTCAAAAGGTTCGAGGACTACCTATGCCTATAAAGGCATTCAATCGCCGACGAGGCCGCCCATACGCCGGCAACTATCACAACTTCCCGACATAGTTATGTGCATCCCAAAAGATATAAGGCTAGTAATATCCCATTTGTAGCACATTATGGCCCGTTCTTTTGTTTGCAAAATTCCTCCACAAGGGCCATCATGGGCAGCCTTCAATACTTCATAAATATCATCCTCGTATACACAATGGTTGAATCTTCTTATCGCCTCCGTATGAAAAAAGGTACCCCGCCATCCAAGAGTATCTATGGATCATGATGAATAATTTTTCGTTGTTCCCCGTGATGAAAAATGATGAGGCACTTTCATTGTAGCAAGATAATTACCAATATATGCATAACATAGAGGTTTAGTAGAAACAGAGGTTTATTCATTCTGCATGTGAAATCAAAGAATTACATTATCTTTTTCCTGGTTTGTTTATTATTGTAATATTAAATTTGAAGTAATAGCAACCATATTGTAATACGGCTAGGGAGGATAGGTTTATTCATCAAATACCCTATCGTTGCATGATCAAGATGTACAAAAGTAGGATACTCATGATGTAGTGCCGTAATTTGCCGATAGCGTAAATGATGCTCAGAATTGTTTTCCAATCACCGTGTAATTCAATTCAACAGAATTAAATTCTGCGGACATAATAAATTGCATACTTGGTTTTGTCTACTCGTTGTCCTAAAATAGCTCCTACTACTATCTCGAGAAGCATAATCATGTATGTGAAATGGTAATTCCTAATCAAGTCCTCGAAGGATTGAGCCTTGCAAATCGACCCTTAATTTTTGTGAAAGTTGCTTCGTCAGCCTTCGTCCACAATAATTCTACATCTTTTGTTAGCACTGAAAAAGTGGATGTACTATTTTAGCAAAATTTTCTATAAAACTTCGTAATAACTAGCACAACCCCAATAAAGCTACATATCTCCGTGGGTGTCTTTAGTACCGAGAAGTGTAATATTACCTCTACTTGGCCGATCAACTTGAATTCCAACAAACAGAGAAAATGTCCCAATACTATCCTCATTCCTCATCATATGGAATTTGATTGTACTCAAAGATACATAGTCTACTTACATATTTTGGAGTCCTTTCTCCATATTTTCCAATCCCTCTTCAAACGAGTTTCCATATGAGTAAAATCATCCATATAGATTTCAACACTATCATCGACCAAATCGTAAAAATTCCCAAAATTTCCTCCGGAAGGTAGCAGAGCATTACACAAGCCAAATGGGAGGACCCTATATGCAAAGGTCCCTTGTGGGCATGTGAAAGTTGTTTTATCCTCGTCTTCCGTACATTTGGATCTAGTTATATCCACCGAATCCGTCTAGGAAGGAAAATAAATTCTTCCCATCCAAGGTGTCCAGACTTGGTCAATGAATGGCAAAGGGAAATGCGTCTTTTTGAGTTGCCTTGCTAGCTCCCTATAATCTACATAGATCTTCCACTTACCATTCTTTTTAGGAACAATAACTAGCGGGGATACCCATTTGCCATTCGACATGGGGTAAATGAAACCTACATCCAATAATTTTTGTAATTATTCTTTGACAATGTTCTTTAGAGCAAAGATTCATTCTCCATTGGGCCGTCTCACGTGGCAGAAATATTCTTTAATATAAATATGATGAGTACATGGGTTAGCAGGGATTCCTTCATGTCTCAGATAATTCGAGGCAAAAAAGCTCTGATGGTCTTGAAGGACTTTTAAATTATGTTTTGTCTAGGATTCAGATAGATTGGGGTTGATATTTAGTGTTTTTCCTAGTTCAATTTCAATTGGAATACTATCATGGATAAAGTCACATGAATGTCTTCAATTTCATCTTATGGTTCAATGTTTTTCGTGTCTCACACCATAGAAAATTCTAGAATTTGGGTAGTAGAATGTGAAATGTAACTGTGATCATTAATAAAAGTGTTAATAGTATCATCCTCGGTTTTTATTTTAAATTGAGGCATCTCGCCGAATAGTGAGGATTGGTCTAACTTCTTCATTTTCAAAATTGTGCTCTTCTATTGGTAGAGGTTTCTGATCGGTTAATCATTTTCGTATGGGCTAGGTTTCGCGAGGCAAAGAGTGTAAGATTCTTATAATCGTCCCATTTGATATAATCATATGCCCAGATCGACACCCTACATGCTGTGTGCCTGCCAGCCAGAGCTACACCTCCCAAGATCAATGGGCAGACCACAAAATCAAGGTCGTGTTCGTAATACAAGGAGGTCCAAATTGTAGTAGCCATGAATCGAAATAGCTCTGCGATTCCTTCCAATTCTCACCTATTAATCAGAGAATCATTCCGCTAGTTCCAATATAGTATGGGTTAGCTTAACATTCGAACTCAATGTGTTCATTTTTTGGAGGTAATCATATTGATGGCAGCACCCAAATCCACCTAAGATATTTTGGATTTCAAACCCATTGATTTGTACCGTTAGAATTGGGTTTCCAGTCTCATATTTCATAGGTATAGTCTTTCCTAGCATAATTTTGGATAGTCTACCCATCACATGAATAGTTAACGGATCCCCTAGTTTCTTCTCGTTTCTTAAGGTAGTATATTTTGAGAGTTTTTTCATATATAGGTACATCCTCATAGCCTATATCAGTATTTTTACAAAGATATTTTTCAATTCCCCCGTGAAATCAAACTCGTCGAGGGTTTGGTTTATTCAAGGTCCGTCTTCGCATATGGTGAAGAAGTTGGATGACCTCGATTAAGAAAAAATTGGAGGGGTATCTGATTTGTTATGTTTTGGTCCGGTTTATCCCCATTTGTCCTCTATTCTTCACTCGCCAATTTGTTCTATAATAATAGGTGAAGTGGGGGATATTTACTACCTCGCCCAAATCGTAAGTTTATTTCGGTGAAAATGCTATAATATGGAAGGTTATATATGTTTGTTGGACCCCTTATTATGAGGATTCGGATTGGGCTAGATAGAAGCTAGGGTCGAAGGGTCGGGATTGTTTCGGGAGGCACATTAGAGGGCAAATCAAGGTTTCTGAGGCATAGATTGTAGCTCATACGCAGGGAGAGATCCATGCCCTGTTTCCGATTCCACAAAGGATTTGAATTGGGTTCCGTGGAGCCCATTGTTGCCATGGGGGGTATTGATTGTTAGTATGAATCTTCTGTCGTAAAGATCACTTTAGCTACGCATAACAAATAGTCCTAACATCAATTATGGCTACAAAATACCTTTAAGATTGCTGCACAAATTCAGATCTAAACACAAAAGATATTAAGCAGATAAAAAATAACATAGCTCCATAGATCCAATGAACAAGACAAGAAGAATGTATATGAAAGAATTTTGTATTATATTAAAGAATGGGGCACTTGAGAGGAAAACAAGAAAGGTGTTTTCCGGTTCTCCTCAGTGGGATGGGTTCTTGGAAGTCCTCAGTGTTTCAAATCTAGCATTTCTCTCTCTTATGGATGTGGAAAAGCAAACATAGAACTCAATGGGAGTTCACAAAGCAAAATGGAAAATGGTGACCAAGAGAAGATCCAGAGTGATCTAATGCAATGAAGGTGACTAATGAATGGGGAAAACCCCCTATTTATAACAAAATATTGGGGCGGTCTAGAACTCGGTGCATGAATAAAATATTATTAATCGAATTCTAGAAGCACCTTTTAGGAATATTTTATTATATTTGTTGGAGGGAAAAGGATTCTTGACTTGGGTCAATTCCTTTATTTATAAAGAATAAATAAATAAATGATTTATTTATCATTTTAGGGGAATGATGGGAATATAATTAAATAAATAATGGTTTATTTAATTATTTATGGATGATTTAGTCAAATTTAACAAAGAATATTATTTAAATAATGATTTAAATAACTTATTCTTAAGAAATAATTAAATAAATAAGGATTTATTTAATTAAGTTCCTTATTTTGGGTTAAATATGACCAGGAAATATAAACAAATAAGTTATTTTATGTGGTGAAAGCAATTTTACTTAGGGTAAAATTGGTCTTACATGGTGTACTTGGGTTCATCTAATAATAATAGGTTAGATGACCAAAAAATGGTGTAACAGATTGCCCCCCAACATACGAGTGTTAGGACCAAATCGTATGACCGAAGTACGTTGTAAGAACGCAATCACTAGATATCGAGAGGGAAGTGAGAGAGAGAAATGTAAGGTTGTCTGATGTGATAAAGGACTAGACCCTGAGGAGATGAGACTTACAGGTGTAACAAGTCTCTAGTTTATGAAGTGGTACCTGTGCTAAAGGCGGTGGGGGAGGCATACCTATGCCGGCCGAGACAAAGTACAAAGAATAAGGCGCCCGAAAAACCACGGAACACAATAAGTACAAAGAATAAGGCGCCTGGAAAACCACGGAATGCAATAATGAAGCAGGTGCTGGCCGAAACATGAGCCAGATAAATAACATGATGAATCCCACATACATGCGATGCCTGGAATAATCACCAGGACTTATACAATAATATGGTAGTACATGAGATATAAATACACCCAAATGCCCCCTACACGCGGGGAAGGGCTCGCAAAATCTAACTGATACGTGCAAATTGAAGAGGTTTTGCAAGCGGTTGAGGCCGATATCATCAAATGAGAGGAGCTGCATCAAGGGCGGAAATGAAGAATTCATCTGGGCATGTGGGGGGCTACCTGCCGGGCCACCCCCTCATGAGGGTTGAGACATCTCACACACGCCCGGGAAGCACCAATAGCTGCTACTGCATCACTGGACCATCAAGTGTATAGATGACGATCATGCTGAGAAGAGCTGGAACCAAGGTACACTGCCCCCTAGACCTGGTTTCTGGAGTAAATGAGCAGATGTCGATCGAAGTAGGTTCGCCATAGGTGAGGCAATAATGGAACCCCAAATAAGGCACGAGGGAAAATAGTAGAGTGACTAAAAGACGAACAGTAATGATGATAATGAAATGGGGGATGATCCAAGGGGGACCATAAAGAATATGAGTACAAATTGGTATCTCATGACGGAAATTGACACGAACAGGAATGAGTATAGAGGCGAGGTGGTGCCCCCAATGACATGTGTTGTAAGTGAGAAAATCCGATTTGTAGGAGAGGTGAATAGATTCTTCATGGACAAAATGTGTCCTGGTGAAGTAGCAAGGTACTAAAAACTAAAAGGTACCCAAAGCTCATGAACAGGCCAGGTCGCACTTTTTGGGGTCTGTTCTGTGACCTGGGTAGTAGGTATTGGGCAGACAACTACGACGTGTCCCAGGAAATGACTTGAAAAGTGTGACTTATCAGAGAAAGGGGGTTTTAGTGCTGTTGTTGGTTGAGATCTGGGATTTTTATGGTTGAGGGGCATAGGTGCCCCCAAGCATGTTGTGGTTATGCCAAAATGTATGTAGCAAAAAAAGGGGAATCTAAACACATTTTAATGATATGGTGTGCCATTTGTTTTCATTATGGGTATGCAGTTTGAGAAAGGAAATGGAGGATTACCAATATCTTTTAGTACTACATACATGAATCAAATGGGCTTTAAGTTTCTGGGTTGGCATACCTGTTTCCACTATCCCAAACAGAGGATTTGGAGATAATGAACTGATGCTCTCTTAGAAAACCTATCGGTTGGTCAACAACAATATCTAAACGATTGGGTTGCTGATGTAAGATGAAGGAACGATAAGGGGTATCATCCCTAGAGTGATCTGAAGTGATATGGGACTTTAGAGGTTATTCTAAATGTGGAAGAATAATGGTACTAAAGTCGGCATGAGCAGATACACTAGGAGAGTTGTGGAGAATTGTTTCTCTTGGTCTCTCAAATATGGGTGCCCCCTTACCCGAACATGGGGTTTCAATGTAATGGCCACGAGGTGGATGTGGTGCGGACGCATGGGGTCGATGTAAGGGGGAATAGATAAAGTCAGAGGTGGTGATTTCTGCCATACTGTCGTCATCGTGATAGAAGATGGGGTGACTGGTGGGAGAAAGACCATCTGATGTGGCGAAGCTACCTGACTCATCATCATGAGAAGAGAGGTTCACATGCGTGTCATCACAAGGGGTGACAGAGGAGTAAGTAGATAAAGGATCTACCGATGTTGAGCCCAAGGTGATCGCCGAAGGAAGGTCAAGCGAAACAACAAGGGAGGATTTAGAGGGAATGTTCCCCGAGGGTCTCATGGATGATGATAGGTAGAAAAGGGTGGACGAAGGCTCTATCAGCTTGACATCAGGAGGGTGAATGTCAATGGGAGCAGGCATGTCTGGTAGTTCTGCCAAAGAAAAATGTGCAAATAGGGGAGAGGTGGACTCGTTGCGCTTGGCCTCAAATTGGTGGACCGCGGTTAGAGAGGTGCGGAAGTCCTTGAGGTGGGAACAAAGGTGGGTGTAATGGCCATGGAAATCACACAAAGCACAGGGGTGGTTGGTGTGAATAGGTTTGGGGTTCGTGGCTGCGGTCGCGGAAGAACCAAAGGCTTCAGGGAACGCGACATTAACTATGGGCTTGAGATGAGGCAGTTCAAGACAGGTATGGGTGGCATGACCGACAACATTACACAAAGCACACTGGGTGGGATGCTTTGGAGGCCGAGGAGGGGCAGGGTTTGTCGGGGCAGTCTCGTCCTTTGATGCCCCCCTGTGAGCTTTGCCATTCTTACCTGAAGCAGTCGCCACAGGAGGTGGACCCTGTTGAGGTGACTGAGGCACTGTTGCAGCGGGAGAAGTCATGGGGACTGGTTAAACCAGGGTCAAAGCAAGATAAGGTTTGGGTTGACCAGGTGGGGTAGCAGCTGGAGGATCAAGGTACCAGACGGGAATCCCAAGGGTCAGGTTAGGAAGAGAGAGGGTGGTCATGACGGGTACCGTGTACACTCCTAGTGGGGGAGCTAGGAACGGTATCTGACCAGCGGGGTAATGGCCAGGAGGGACGGCTCCAAGATGGTTGAGACCTGGTGGAACCGACCCAGGAGGGTAGAGAGGCGCATGGGTATTAGCGGTAGGAGAAGGGTCAGAAGGGAGAGGTCCAATTGGTTGAGGCGAAGGGCTAGGAGCGGGTTGCGGCGGGCGAGGTTGAGGTTGCTGACTAGCTGAAGCGGGCTGTGTGAGGTCGGCCCGAGACGATTGCATCAAGCAAACATTCGCTGAGCTGGGATCTGAGACAAGAGGAGGAGGGAGACCAGGGAAGGTTCCAAGCAAGGAGGAATCTTTGTAGATGCCAGGGGGGGCACTGGTCAAAGAATCGACGGTTGGCTTAGTGGCTACAGAAGAGATGATCGACTCAGGGGAAGTCTGAGATTTTGGCTCATGATATGTCAATTGGTCAATGGTGACTATCTTTCCATTATGAGGGAAAAACATCTTGCGGTGGACTACGGATGGGATGAAAGACATGGCATAGGTGTAACTACGCCCCAAAAGAATGTTATAGTCAAGAGGGGTGTCGATAACTTCAACATCAACACAGACAGTCTTGCCTGCAAGGGTGATAGGACAGTTACGAAAAAGGCCGATGGGCTGGGAGGCATGGCCATCCCACACACGAAGAGTGATCATGGGAAGGGCCAACTCAGGAGATCCGAGTTGTTTCCAAACCGAAGCGGACATCACACAGGTGGATGCCCCCTCATCAATGATGCACCGGGAAATGTGAGTGTTTCGGATTTTGACTGGGATTTGGAAAGCTACAGAAGTAGGAAGAGGAGGAGACTCTAACTGATGGGCGTCAAAAACAATCAATTGGTCATTTGCGAGATCTACAGCACCTAGGGCAGATAGTAGAGCTTTTCTTTGAGAAGGGCATGACTGGAGGAGTTCCAATATTGAAATGGCAGGAGATTGGGCCAGCTCATCTACTATGCTATATGCATGGGTAGCTCGGTCAGAAGCAGCATTTCGGCGTAATGGTCCCTTAGGAATATTGGTATGAACCTCGGCTTTGGGCGGAGGGATAAGCAAGGGACTATTAGTTGTCGAAAGAGGCTCTGTAGAACCGGAAGAAGGTGACTCAGGGACAGATGGAGCAAGAGGCTGGGGGTACGGACTGGACGGAGTTTGAAGGTTAAGGTCGACGGTTATAGGTTGGTCAAATTTCATCATGAGGATCTGATAATCAGAGGTACCATATGGAGGAGGTTGAGTGGTTACCAGTTCGTGAGGTGGTTGGGTAGCCACAAATCCCTGCTGTGCATACACCTTCTTTTGAGGGGGTGGTGACTGTTGTTGCGGGGGTTGAGAAGACAAGGGAGGCGGGGGTGTGAATGCTGGAGGAGCTGGAGCACTAGGCTGTGGGTATGGATGATAATGAGGTTGGGTAACAGTGTGGTAAACCAGAGGTTGGGCAGAAAGAGGAGGCATGCCGGATCCTGGATGCGTGCTACCGGGAGGGGGAGAAGTGCAGGAGGTGGTGCCCCCTCCCCCAGGAAAACCATAGCTCATGGGAGGTTGAGCGGATGGATGAGAGAGAGCTCCAACAATACCGTCGATGGCATGAGGTGCCCCCGGTGTGTTAGTGCCACCGGGTCTGGGGAGGTCAAGAAGGACGGTATAAACATAACCAGATTGAGCATAGATAAGGTCATATTTCAAGGCTATTTGGAGGGCGGCTTCTTCGGATTGAGGAAAATGGGATGCAACATCTTTGTCGATGGCGGGTAAGAGAGATCTAAGGAACGAGTCCATGTAGACACGGTCTTCGAAGGTAGGGGCTTGAAATAGGATCTTTCTTCTCCGCCATTCTTTAACATGATCGAATAGGCGGGTCGCAGACGATTGACAGAAAGAAGTCAAAAGTTCGATACCCGTGTCATAATGAGGGTGAAGCTAGAAATAAGATAAGAAGACACGGGCAAGGGTCACAAAGGTGGTATGGGAAGAGGTGGGCTGGTCAACATACCACTTAGAAGCTTCGCCTGTAAGCGTGCGTTGGAACAATCGAAGACGAATGGAATCATCAGTGATGGAATTGGAGGAACACCACATGTGGAAAGATCAGATATGGTCAGAGGGATCTTCACTAGCAAGGCCTTCGAACTTGGGAATGTCGGAGGGGAGCTTGGTTGGCATAGCAGGCCAACTAACATCGTGGCGAATAGGATCATTAATCATCTGATTGAAATCGGGGAGACTGAGGCCAGCCATATAAGGGAGTAATGGGGCAGTCGAGGTAGGTCCCGTAGGGGTTCCACTAGACACGAACCCAGCAGTAGAACTAGGGTTAGGGCTAGGTCCAGAACTAGACATGGTGAAGGTAACAGGGGGGGAACCAAGAGGAGGGGGAGAACCCGAACAATCAGAGGAAGAGGCGGAGTGCGGACTCGGGGGAGGACGTTTTCGATAGCGACGGGAAGGAGGAAGTCGACCAAGCGGAAACTGAGGGTGAAGGCCAAGAAGTTTCCAAGAAAGGCACCTTGGGAGCGCAATGATGATGGGAAGGAGAAAAACCCGACAAGGGCAGGGAGAGACAAAATCAAGGGAGGTCAAGGGCAGAAAGGTGCAGTGACAATTGATTTTAAAGTCTTTGCCAGGCGGTGGTAACCAGGCACTTGTTCACTTAGGGTCAGTGTGTGTCGTGCGTTAATTTTAATTGTTTAAACCCAGACGTTTTGAGAGTAAAAGAAAAAGTGTGTTGTGTAACTGAAAATAAATCAGCAGTAAATAAGACTAAAAGAACAGAAAATGAACAGCTACCAATGCATCAATCTAACCCAAGAAGGCGGGTCTCTCAAAACTAGTCTATAAGAGGGAAATAACTGAGCAAAGCACGCTAAAAAGAGGCCAATAGATCAAATGTCAGAAGGGATTGGGATATAAAGGAGAAATCTGCTGAAAAGTGGTGCAGAGAACAACAAAGAGGCAGAGGCAAGGTTGTTGCTAAAAAGGAGGAGATCAGCTAAAACTAGAAGAGACAAGGTAGTGGCCTTAGAAATGGACCCAAACAAAATGATATGAGGTGATTTGAGAGGGAGAAGAGCTGATCTAAAAGGATCTGAAATGGAGGTATCAGATCTAAGAAAAATAAGGATGAAACTTTGAAAATTCAGACTTCTGAAACAACAAAGACTCTCCCACAAAAATTGGAGCGTACTAGAGCCCTAAGGGGAAAGATTCCCTCTTAGTTGAGTTAAACGGAGCAAGAATAGGTCTAAACAGGCGAAGACGGAGGTCAGACAACCCTGACAGAGGTTCAGATAAAACCCAGAAAAATTTCAGAAAAATTCCAGAAAAAAGTCCAAGTCGCAGTTTTTGGCCTGTTTTTCGCTCAGGTTGCACTTTTTGGGCTGTTTTCTGCAACCTAGGATGCACTTTTTGGGCCAAAAAGTGCGAATTGCACTTCTGGTACTCTCGGCGGCAAATTTCAGAAAAATTTGTTGTCTGAGCTGTGGCTGATGTCGGTCACCTGCGCAATAAGGCCAGAAACACACGAAAGTTAAAAATTTGACTGTTTAAAGGTTTTAGGGGTGAAAATCACCATAAAAATAGGAAAAACAAAAAATGGAAGAGAAACCCTAGGGTCTGAAACAGCTGGATATGCAGGAATAGATAAAACGACAGCGGTCGCAAAAGAAAACCCGTGTGGAGTCGCCAATTGTTAGTATGATTCTTTCGTCGTAAAATATCACTTTAGCTACGCATAACAAATAGCCCTAACATCGATTATGGCTGCAAAATACCTTTAATATTGCTGCACAAATTCAGATCTAAGCACAAAAGATATTAAGCAGATAAAAAATAACATAGCTCCATAGATCCAATGAACAAGACAAGAAGAATGTATATGAAAGAATTTTGTATTATGTTAAAGAATGGGGCACCTGTGAGGAAAACAAGAAAGGTGTTTTCCGGTTCTCCTCAGTGGGATGGGTTCTTGGAAGTCCTCAGTGTTTCAGATCTAGCATTTCTCTCTCTTATGGATGTGGAAAAGCAAACATAGAACTCAATGGGAGTTCACAAAGAAAAAATGGAAAATGGTGACCAAGAGAAGATCTAGAGTGATCTAATGCAATGAAGGTGACTAATGAATGGGGAAAACCCCCCTATTTATAGCAAAATATTGGGGTGGTCTAGAACTCGGTGCATGAATATAATATTATTAATCGAATTCTAGAAGCACCTTTTAGGAATATTTTATTATATTTGTTGCAGGGAAAAGGATTCTTGACTTGGGTCAATTCCTTTATTTATAAATAATAAATAAATAAATGATTTATTTATCATTTTAGGGGAATGATGGGAATAAATAATGGTTTATTTGATTATTTATGGATGATTTAGTCAAATTTAACTAAGAATATTATTTAAATAATGAATTAAATAACTTGTTCTTAGGAAATAATTAAATAGATAAAGATTTATTTAATTAATTGCTTTGTTTTGGGTTAAAAATGACTAAATAACTTGTTTTATGTGGTGAAAGAAATTTTGTTCATAGATGCGCAGGCTTCCACTATGTTTAATGGGCATTCTTTCAAAGGATGCTTCTTTTTGCACTGTGGGCAGAATATAGCCATGGTATTTTCCAACTCTATCTGTTTCTGTTTTGCTTACAGAGTGCCCATCTGGGCAGATAATGTGCTTAGGGTATCAATCCTTAGGTTATCTAGTAGGTTTCCAATTTCTACCTTTGTAACCCCTCCACCAAAAGTCTTTAATGATCGAATTCCTTGTCCACTCCTTGTAGCCCCCCGTGAACACTGAATACAATATTCATAGATGGTGTCAAAGTCTTCTTTTGAAATGTCCCCCTTTCCTACTATGTTCAGAAGTTGCAGGGAATCTTCCCTAAGTGCCCAGAGAAGAATGATCTTCAGAATATCCTTATCCAAGTCACTATGGCCTAATATCTGTAATATATATTTGAATTGTTCCACGCAGTCTTCCATATTCTCATCCTCTTTCTATAAAAACTTAAATATTTCCTCCTTGATGTCACGGGATTTATAGTAATCTAGGTGTTTTTCTAAAAAGGCTTCTTTCATCCCATCCCATGAGGAAATAGTTCTCCCTCCTAAACCCATGAACCATCGCAGGGTTGTTCCTCTTTAGGTAGCATGAAATATTTTTAGCTTCTGAGCATCGGAGATATAGTCATACCCTCCATAGATAATTTCAAATTCGAAGAGGAATGTATCAGGGTAGAGTTGTTAAAGGAATGGGCTTCATCAGTGCATCACCTATAATGTTTCCAATTGGAAAATCAATAGAACAACTTGTAGGTGACATAAATATTATCCAATACTCACCTGGGATTTCGACCGGTTCTGCAGCTGGTACTTGAGGTGATTCAACTGTAGAAGGTTTCACCGCACTTTGCTGGTCCCTTGGTTACGCAAAATCTTTTATGGATTCTCTTTCCAAATCGGACTTGCTTAATTCAACTGCAGGAGGATTCACCGCACTCCCTTGGTCTCGTGGTGACGCAAACCCTTCCAGAAGTTCTTCTTCCCAATTGGAATTACTCAATTCTTCTAACCCTCTACTTGTTATTTCTTTCCCTTCTGCTGACAACAGAGATGTTTCCTCCACTGAAACCTTATTTATTGCTTCTTCCTCCGTCGAAAGAAATTCCTCGGGTACCATGGATGGCACTGGCTATTCAACTGACGGCCCTTCAGTATTTTTTTGAACCCTTACCCTGACAACAACACAAGAGGATGCTTCAGATTTAGCCCTTTTGATGATCTCCTGGATATAGGTCTTCCTTCCTAGATCCTTTCCTTTCTTTGGGGGTCTTCCTTTGCCCCTCTTATTCAGATCTTTGTTCATACAATTGGTGACAATGAACCATCAAAATTGCAAAAGCGCTCAGGACCCGGAGCAGGACAGATAGCTTCCTCCACGGGACGAGAGAGTAGGTTCAAAAAAGAAAATCGAATAAACTAAAAAGAAAATAAAAGTTCAGGAACTGAAGTAGGGTAATCAAATACCCTCCCCAAGACGAGAAGTTGGCCCTTTTCAAAAAAATAATCAAAAGCAAAAAATCTGAAAACCATGCTCAGTACTTAGAGCAGGGTAAAAAATATCCTCCCTAAGACGAGAGATCGGTCTTAATGAAAAATCAAAACAAGGAAAAACAACACACTACGCTCGGGACTTGGAGCAGGGTAATGGATGCCCTCCCTAAGACAAGAGATCAATTCTGAGCAAAAAAATAAAAATAAAAAAAACACAGAACACTATGCTCAGGACTTGAAGTAGGGCAATAAATTCCCTCCCCAAGACAAGAGATTGAATCTTATATCAATTGCAGATCGTGTTCTTGCACCTTGTTATCCTTCCCCGACAACGGTGCCAAAATGTTGGTGTCCAGATGTGAACAATATTCAAACCATTTTTCCACATAAATTATCAACCCGAGGGCATTAGTTATTTCAAGACCAACGCACACAGTATATACAAGAGCAGTCACACAACCTGCTATCGGATCACTGGCTTAGATAAATAAATAGGAAACTACTGTAATAGTAATTAAAATGGATTGCAGAACTAAAAAGGTATTCATAGCAATTACAGAGTATACTGGAACAACAGTTACAAAACAAAACTAAAACATGAAATCAATGGAAAGAAACGTAATGCAGCACTTGATCAAAAGAGTGGGCCCAACTCTATGATCAGGGCTGCGGTAAACTCACAATTTGCATGTAAAACAACAGAGTGTTGTGCATTCAATTAATTTCAAAATACTCTTGTTACAAAATCTGTATGTGCTTGCTTAACCCCGATTCACAGCCCGCGGGCCCTCTTTATACAATTGTTCAGGAAATCGCAGATTTCCTCTAACAACTACATATCTACAATTATACAATTCGTTACAACAACAACCTATTTGCCAAAAGGAAACCATGAAAAATCCTGAAATATCGTTGGGGTGAAATGGAGTCTGTTGCGTTGTAGCAACAAGTGAAGATAGCGCTGGAAATTAGAAGCTGCTCCATGACTCGCAGCTATAATTTTCTTGTTTTTTCCAAATCTATAAAAATATCAGAGTTAACGTTTGAAAAAGGTAAAACCTCCTTGACTATTACTTCATTAATCAAATATCCCATGTAAGATAAAATAAAGGGGTTTACCTCGTGTATTTAATAACAATAATGATACAAAGAGATAGAAAGGTGGGCGAAAATGGTAGAGAAAAGTATACAAATCTGGTACCCAACACACATGATAACCCTTAGCATATTAGGTATCTAAAGTCTTATGCTTAGAGGAAATTTTCCATAATGATTTGAAAAGGGAGACTGTTGGGGTCTCAACCTGTAGTGCTTAGTGCAGTTCCCGGAACTCTTCCAAATATGAAAAGAAGTTGAAGTCTTCTTCTAGAGGAAGTATCCCTAATATTATGAAAAGGTAAACCATCAACCTATAAAAGGGAGGTCTCAATCTGTAGCGGTTTAAGGTTGACCAACAACTCTAGAACGCTTAGTGTAGTTCCTGAAATAGTTCCAAATATGGGTATAAGTTGAAGTCTTTTGCTAGAGGAAGTGCTCCCAATTCTGGTTTGAAGATGATCATAAACTAAATCATGCTCATAAATTTGATTTTGTTATAGGATTGAGGACTTGGTTTTCATCGGTGTTTAGGTTGTGGCTTAGGCTCTTTAAAACTTGTAGTTTATCATCAATTACCCTTATCAGATATAAGGTGAGAAGATGATGTCACTGTTACTTATGCTCGCTTGTACATTCTTGATTAATAGGGCTTCAAAAACACAGAAGCCTCATTTTCAATCCCCTCTTATTCCATACAGAGTGATAGGATGAATATGTTTATAGAGTGTTCACATGGATGAAGATAAAAAACACAATGATCCTTCATGCATGGAACTCCAGAAGGGTGTCGGATTCTACTGAAAATGCACCCATTTACAATGTAATTTCACGGTTAAACTTTAAAAAAGAACACACAATTTTCAAGTTAACATTGTTTTTAATTTGAATTCCCAAGAATGCAATGATTCTAAAACTGAAGGATATATTTTTGAACAAGAATGGTCACAAAACCGCACCATATCATATTTTTCATATTATTGAAAGTCTTTTGGATGGACCTAGCTTTGGGTAGAGCCAAATATCTACCAATTTTAGCCATTATCCCTAATTGAAATTGCAAAAGAAAGCAATTTCAAATATCTTTATGTGTTATTCTATATATCTATGTTTTAAACAAAATGCTAGAAAGCTAAACAAGCCTTGTGAACTACTCTTGTGGAAATTAGTATGATATCTCCTGGTCTTGTAGCAATGACAACATTTTCAATCGTTGAAAATGTACCCGGATCAGAGAAAACATTGCATACGTAATTACATTTGAGGGTAAAATGGCATATGTCCCAAATAATAACAAATGGTGAAGGATGTGACCAAAAATTATACCAACTTGGGCAAATTCCAGTCTCAATTACTGCCTGAATTTTTAATTTAGGGCCATTAGAAAGATATTACTGCCCATGTCTGTCAATAAGTCATCATATTGTAGATGAATAAAACACAACAGGATATGCAACGCGTAACTCACTTGATTTTGGGGTTTACACATGATTTCCTTCACTGACCCATTCTCATTCCCACCATCAGGCAATCCATTAATTAAAACATTATATGTCAACATCAGGAACAATTCCATTTATCGACACTTCATCAAAGAAAAAATTCAACGAAACCTACTTGGGGAATGGCCTTTCAACGTTGTTCCTGGTCATGGCAAATGCCCAGGGGCTACAACTGCCTTTGGCCCTACTTCATCCTCCTCAATGACTATGGGAATTGTCATCCCAAGAATCAAATGCAGAGTTTAAATAGTTGCAACAACAAGGCCTTCTTCAATGGAGGATTGAGAAAGTCATTTTGTAGGAAATCCTTTTGTTGAATGAAGCAAGCACAGTAAATTAGTTGGGCAAAGGATCCTTTCTATCTATAGAAAGTTGCATTTGGAATCTCATCATTCTCCTAGAAACCCATAACATTATTATCGTGATCGTTCCTCCATATCTAACATCATATCTGCGCATGTATCCCAACAGCCTCCACAGTGCATGTGACACTTCATTTTCTTTCTTAACTTTCAATGTGAGTCGAGATGAATTTCTAAGAAATTTCCCCTCCTCAACCATCTTCCTCTCTAGTTAACACTCGTCATACTCTCCTACCCATTTGTAGACAAGGAATGGGTGTTCAGCTCTTAAAATATTATACAACAAGTCCTTATTAAGAAATTATTGTCGCCAAAAAAGGAAAATTGAACATTTTCCTTCATCCCACAGGTCCCTATTGGAGTGCTTGGCACATTCCTTTTAGGAAATAATGGCAATACTAATTCACTGTAAGCTAGCTTAAGCATTAACCTCTACAACTATGTTGCTGCCCAAATGCAGAAAACAATGCAGATTCTATAGTGTTCCAATTAAAAATATTGTTTCAAACTATCTATCTCAAAATCAAAAACCAGGAAACCATCGTTTGATCCTACATTGCTGAATGAATTCCCACAAATTTACCATCGAAATTCTTAAAATCCGACAATTTTACATTCAAAATTATAGTCTTTGCATCAATTTCCACATCATTGCAACGTAACACCAATTTGGCTAGAACACATATGAGAAAACCTTGAAACATTACACAAGCCAGGTCTAGGCATTTTCCATAGCCTATCAACTCCGATGCCATTGTTGGAATGTGCAACTAGAGATGAAAGATAAACGTGAGATCTTTTATTATTCAGAAATATTTAAATATAATATTGTGATTATTCACATTACATAATATCTTGGACTACATTTATGATTCACCTTCCACAACATAACCATTATTGGATTAATTTTCATCCAACATAACCTTTAGTGGATTACTTTTCATCCAAGCTAGGGACCAGACCCAATTCTTACCCTTCTTCCATCATTAATTTTCTATTACATCCAAGAGTCGAGATTGGGAAAGAGACAATTTGTGCTTTATACTCGTCATGTATGATGTGCATCTCCACAGCCATTGTGAAAGCATGGTCATAAAATAATTGTGGAGTTATGTTGAGTCTTCGTATCTCAAAATAAAAATAATATTATTAGTAATATATATGATGGGAAATGGTGATAAAAAGTCAATTCAAGGTAGAATCACAATAATATATAAGGTAGTGAAGTCTCAAGGGCACAAGAGACTATAAAGTTATATATCCAATTGATATTTTTCTAAATAGAATTTGAAGTTAGAAATGGACATAGGAAAATAGTGTTTTGTCTCTTTGTATCAGTTACAAATTATGGGTCTTTTTTTGGTCAGTGATCTATCAGGGGTTGCCTTGTTAGTTTGTTTCGCTAAGAGTGCGTTCACTAATGGTGTATGTTTAGTATGTGTTTTTCGAAATTTGGTGAGGCACATTCTTTGGGACTGTAAGTTTGCCAATATTTCTAGGAAGTATGTCCAGGATCAACATTTAACCTTTTTTTAATGGGAAATTTGTTAGGCTCCACCATTTGGAAACTCATGCTACCTAATGCTTACTACTTTCTTGGGAATTTGGCATTGCTTCAAAATCCTCAGAATCACTACATTGTTCACTCTTTATAGGTTAACATGCAAGTATGTTTTTTATTTTCTAATGAGGATAGATTGTCTCAATCTTTTTTCCATGTTTTGTGGGAAGAGGCATGCATGAAATTACTAGCTAAAATATATCCGTTAGTTAAATATCCTTAAGAATTAGATGCTTTAGCCTACTCTTAATTTATTTCTGCCCTAGTAGTGTTGATTAAAATGATATAATCCATTCCCCGCTGAAGTGTCCAATCACATGGACAAGTGGTGGGGGGCAGTTAAGGCCCGCCGAACTCCAGGCCACGTGCCCGCCAACTCACCATGCTCGCACGAGCGAGTGGTAAAGAGCCTCGAGGTAGGCATCATATCGACATGGTGGTCATGTTAAGAAGGGAGATGGACATGTTCTGGCTCGCTTATGTTCTGCAGGCGATGGTGAAGGTGGGAGCAGATGCCTGTGCCGATGATCGCCTGTTGGCTCTCAAGCCTTGGCTTGAGCTCTGCCGGCTTGGACAGACCAGAGAAGCAGACCCGTTGGAAAGCAGAGGGAAGTGGTGGAAACAGGGCATCCCAGAAGTGGCTCTAGTGCGCGTGAGGTGCACCAAGAGGAAGATGAGGAAGGCAGTAAGGATTTTAGACCGGTGGACGTGTTCTGGACTCGGAGAATTGGGCTCGCTGCCTGGGGGCCGACTCCAATTCCGCGACCGGCTCATCAAAAACCCCTCAGTGCTGCAAATCCTGGGTGGTTATTCCTTGGTCTGACGGGGAGTTCTAACATACTATCCATGTTCATATATGGGTGTTGGACCCTCTACACCTCCCTGGGCGATAGCGACAAGAGCAAGGGGGTTGTGTGTACCTCATTTATAGCACCCTGGAGGCGCAAGTTGAGGTCTGCGGGAACCTCAGCCAAGGGCTAGGAGACTGAT
Organism: Pinus albicaulis; assembly: GCA_034641835.2. Taxonomy (NCBI): domain Eukaryota; kingdom Viridiplantae; phylum Streptophyta; class Pinopsida; order Pinales; family Pinaceae; genus Pinus; species Pinus albicaulis. The sequence continues at coordinate 323,347,491 of CM076582.1, forward strand.
CCAGATTTATGAATGCAACAGACAGAATGGAAATAAAACTAGCTAGGGCGCTGGTAGCTATCTCCGAGAAGAGATGTGGCGGCTACAGGCCTCTGAACTGAGTTACAATGAGGCTCGAGGGCCTATTTATTATTTAGAAACAATGGGAAATCCTAAACAGCCAAAACCCTAACCCTAGGAGATGAAGCGCCAAAACTATGGGCCCCGTTTGGGTAAATTGGTGCTTCAACTTCCCAGGGGCGTAACTTTGGCATACGATCTCCGTTTGACGCGTACCATACCTCGTTAGAAAGATCTATCCGAGGACTACAAATTTGGAATGAGCAACATCGGTCCATGGACCCATGTTGCTCTCCGTTTTCCCAAAAAACGCCGTTTAGGGCCTCAAAACGTTCGAAAGTTCAAGACCCCAAAAATCGCTAAAAATAGTAAGTTGTGCCGAAATCCAAAAAACCGAAAGAGACAATGGTGGGGCCCCAAGTGGAATATGTGGGTGACCACCAATATCCACCGGATTAGAGATTGATCCAGGAAGTCCCTGATGGGAAATTTGGAAGGCTTCTCGAGTAGACGAAAGGCTAATCGCATGCAGAGCAGTGGCATGCCGCGAGAGCGTGGATGGGCATGTCGTGGTGGCTTTGGCTAAAGAATGGATCCCATAGTAGCTCCTGAAGACCCTAGTTCTCACTCGGAGTCGACAAAGAGCCCGTACTCAGCAACGGCCATGGTTGTCTCCTCGGCTCAATCCCCCAGCGACATTGATGCGACAGGCACCCTTGATGCCATTTCCACCAGATTAAACTTAGCCTGGACACCCTTCGTGAGCAGAGATACGATGATCAGAATGAACTCGAGGCTTACATATGCGTGGTTCAAAGCTTGTAGATAGAGACCATTGAGGTCCTGGAGAGTCTACGTCGCATCTTGAGGTGCTCAAAAGACCACCTCCGATCCCTGGAGTCTCAAATGGATCATATTAGCTACCACTTGCACCACCAAGACCGCTTCTTTGTGGCTCCTCCTCCAGGTCCACTACATCCTCTTCCTCGAGCATAGCTTTGTTTTGTCCCTGTTTTTGAAATTTTTTGGCTAATAACCAAGTGCTTCTAATGCCTTGGCCAGCACTGTTAGCCACCTATAAAATTTGTTATATCAAAAGGTGGCTAAAACATTTTTGGAGCCTTCAAGCAAAAATTTTTATTGCTAAAAATGTTATCTCTTGAAGACTCATGAAGACATCATGCCCTTTGTTTAAATCTTCACTGCTGTCTCCATTTCAAACTTTGAAAATCTGTTATTTTCATAGAGAAAAGACTGCTGCAAAAATCCCTGTTCCCCTTTCCTCCACTCAAAACTAACCTTCCTTTTTCCCCATCAAATTCCTCTATTTTTCATGATTTATCTTATTCCCTTCATGAAAATCATTTTACAAGGTTTAAAACTCATTTTTGAGCCTTGCCGAAACCCCCAATTCCATCAGAAAATCCTCAAAAAATCATAAAAATACATTTTTTGTATTATGGGCTTAAGCCCCTCTGGGCTAAGTCCTAACCACTTCCCCACCATATGCCGCGATGCTAGAACCAAGCGTTAAACCCTTTGGTGCTTATCGCATCGGAGAAATCTGAGTGCACAAGTCTATTTGCCATGTTAAAACTTCCAATGCGATTACGCCCTTTGTTTATAAACCCCCGATCTTATTATTATTTCATATAACCACATAGCCCGCATTCGGCGCTAAGCATTGTTTAAAACTCATCTCCGATGCATTTTTACCCTTTGTAAATTCAATAAACCCACTTTCCTAAGTTTTGGTCTAAACCCGTCGGAGCAATGTTTTTTAATAATAAATGGGTAGATTGAAAAGCCCCGCATCAAAGTTCCAATGAGATTAAGGCCCATTTGTATAAACTCCTGCCCTCCGCTTTACTCCATATAACTTACACCCGGGACCAAGAGTTAAAGTCCCGAAGCGCTAATTGCATCGGAGAATTCTAAATGGGTAGATTGAAAGACCGACATTGAAGTTCTGATGCGATTGGCCCATATACAAATAAGCCCTGGGCCTATTGCATTTCATATAAACCAATGGCCCTGCAGACGGGCGCCAAGCCACTTCATATATATAACCCGCCCCAAGCCATAAAACCTTTGCATTTCATAAATTTTGGGTTTTTCATAAGTATTAAAGGTTTTCTGCCGGTTAAAAATTTGAGATAATCTCCACCATCGATTTGAAATGATCAGACGGATCGTGCAATATCGCATCGCAAGTTTTATCGGGCGCATTTTATTCCTCTCACCGATTGGAAATCTCCCGATCAATCGTGAGTCATTGATCTCCTCCCCGCCTTCCCAGATCTGACGGCCCTCATTCGCTCTGATCAAAAACCTTTCCTCCACCTTTTTGAACTCCTCTGATTCACTCCCCACCGTCGATCTGATCCTCAAATTGATGGCCAGTGCTTAATCGCATCGGTGCCATACAAGTTATTCCCCCCACTGATCGCATACCTCTGATTGCATCTGGGTCGTCCACGTGTCCAGATCGGACAATCCAGATTACATCTCCTGACTTTGGTTAAATTCATGTGCCCGCTTCATAATGTTGTTTTGACCAATCTTAGCTGTTGATATCTGTAGATCAACGGCCCATATTAACCCATTCTCTGCCTTTGAATTATTTCGTTTATAACCCAAATCAAATCTCCACCGTTGATCTATTTCATCCAACGGCTCGTATCAACTCCGACAAGCTCGACCCCTATGGGTCCTACCTCCCTCCAGATCTGATCTCCATCGTCAATCTCTTGATCAGACGGCCCATAATAAAACCACCCCGCCTGCTATAACCCGTGCATCATATCCATATCACGCTCACTCCCCACCGTTAGATCTGAGGCCCTAGATCTAACGGCCGACATTCCAAATCGCGTAACTTTAAGTGCGAAGGTTAATCTCCAAAAATTACACGATATGGGATGTTTTCAAAAGACACGTGTCGCCTCCTAACGCATATCGCGTTCAAAAAGTGAAAACCACCTTTTCCTCTTTTAGCCACGCGAAACCTGTGGTTTTCTCCTCCGAAACCACCTTTCCCATTTACATTGTGTGTATCGCATGCGCTCCCCACCATTGATCTCTGCAGATCAATGGTTTAGATCTGATTTCTCATTATACCATCGCCCTCCGCCTATTCCAAAGGGTGTTCAACATGTGATCTCCACCGTTGATCGCCTAGGTTGATCTCATCCGACGGCCCAGGTTATGTCTGAAACCCCAATTTCGATTCTTATGCATTTTCCTCCGTCAAAGGGTTTTTAACCTTATTTCTTCGCATTTCCTTCTTTTTTCACCATAATGTGACCCCTTCGCATTATTAATTCACGGCTAATCTCGACCGTTGATCTTCTTTGTCAAACATAGATCAACGGTTCTGACTTAAAATCTCCCACCACTCTCCTTTTGACTTCTACGCATGATTTCCACCGTTGTATGTTTCCATCCAACGGCCACGCTCCTCCCCACAACCTCTGAAGCAGTTCCACCCAATAACGCAATATTTTGAAACATTTGTGTGTATTTTGCAGGTTTCAAAGGTTTTTCCCATTATATAAAAAGAAATGAAAGTCGAGGATGATGATCCTCCAGAATTTCGTTCATCCAAGAAAAATTACTACAGAGGGTTCCATGCCATGTTTCGTCGATGCTTCATGGGAATTGATGCCATATGAACCCTTTGCAGGACCTTCACATCAACAAGACACAGTGAATTAAATCAAAACAAAAGAGTATCAGTGTTGAAGAACAAAACACAGCAGAACAGAGGATTGAAGACTGTTTTCACAGTTTTGGAGGATTACGGCTAAGATCGAAAATCAAAATCCTAATCCTCTGAATTAAAACACAATTAAAGACAAATCAAAAGATTTATCAGTCAGAAAGAGCCTCCACCACCACATCATAGGAAAATTGGTTCCTCTCAGCTACCCAAAGCCACCTGTAGCCTCAAAGCATTCAACAGAGACCGAATTATGATCAGAAAATCAGATATTTGCCTCAGCGCAGCCGAATAGTTAATTCTGCCGAAGGAATTTAATGCAAAAATATCAGCGAAGTTATTACAACATGAAATAGAGCCTTAAAGTCATCAAAAGCTCTCCTCGAGCTTAATTCTTAAATGTAAAACAATTAATACAGACAGAACATTTGTAAACTTCTCCATCGAGCCCCTCAAAGGCCGGGAAGTCTTAAATCTGGATTAATTGAACCTTGAAGATCTTTTATCAGATCCCACCTCCTCATTCCTTCTATAAATACTTCTATAGAAAATGAGAAAATGTTGGTTGCAGAACTTTGAAATATACTTGAGCTTGAAACTTCTACTTGTAAATAGTGTTCACGGGCTCTTGAAGCTCTGCTTGTGATTAAATAAGTTAGGCTGAGAAGTGAAGATGATTGTTGAACTGAAACATTGGACTTGAAGTTGTAACTGGTTTGAAGCATCAATACAAGCTGATTTATGGGATCCTGGTCTATGTCAACGGTGATGTTATTTCTTATTGTAAATTATTATTTTATTTCTGTTTTCACTTTGTCCATCTTCTCTCATAAAGAACAACAAGCATAAAGTTAGGATTTACTGTATATCAGTACCCTTTTTTGACTGATAATCTTTATCTATATGTTTTCTTCCAAATTGTGTTGTTTAGGAATGATTTAATTCAGTTTAACCAGTTAGGAATGCTGGCGTTCCCTCGTCCTCCTGTCTAAGCTAAATATTGTTCTTGAATGTTATTTTTAGTTTATGTTAAGTAGAGATGAACTAAGGAAGTTATGGTGAGCCTTGTCCTTTAGTTTTATCCCCAAAAAACTAGCTGAAAGTTTCCCTAAGAGTGTGTTGAAAGCAGGCTAGGTTCAAAGTCCTTACCTGATCTTAGACTATTCTTTGTTATCTTATGTGTTTGTCTTGAAAGTTTACCAAGTAAAGCAGAGCTAGGAGAGGTTTATGGTGAGCCCTGCCCTCTAGTTTCTTCTCCAACAGTTGCTTTTAAAGTTTCCCTTTGTGTTTAATATGTTTTCTATCGAAAGTGCATCAAAAAGCTGGCTAGTTTCAAATTACTTACCAGATCTTAGATTACTTTTATGTCTTTCTTAAGTGTATGTCAAAAGCAGGATAGTTTCAAAGTACTTACCTGATCTTAGGTTGCTCTTTGTTCTTCATTTGTTTAATTCCCCTTCTTGGTGTATCATTTCATTCCATAAAATCAAATTTAAAGAGATCCTTAGACATAGATGACTTGCCCCATGGACCACTCTTGAACCTTGTTGTTTCAATTAAACCCTATTATGACTCCATAGCCCAATGGACTAAAAACCTGCGTTATATCTATATTTTTAGCCAAAGCTTGTTCTGATTGCTTGCAAATTCACACCTTTGGAACTCTTTACATTTAGGACTTTCCACTCAAATAATAATCATGCTCAACCATCCAAAACAAAACAAAAACCTTGGTCTTCATAACTAGCCTAATATCATTACCCAAAAGCTTTAAAGATAAATCAATCTTTGCACTTTATTGGAGAGATCCCTCTCCGGATTCAGGAGGGCTAGATCCTAGAATCCCAAAGTGGTTTAAAAAAGTGTTCTCCCTGTAGTTGGACTTTTTCCAATCTTGCTAATTACAAGGAGCTAACAAGCACTACAGATCCATGGGCATTGTTTTCCGTTGAGGGTGAATAACTGTAATCAAGCCATGGTGGCTCCCCTTGTAAATTCTATTTTTACGATGATAATATAATACCAGTTTTTTACTGAAAGAAACAAGAGAGGATATGATCCATCTTTGTAGATACTTCTGCATGTATTTTCATTCTACACATAGGTCTATTAATACAAGATATATTTTCCAAAGAAAGGCGATAGGAAAAAATTACTTACGAATGGTGGAAACTAATTTTGGTAATGTAGTGTGATAGTTAAGATGATCTAGAATTTTATTTAAACAAAATCTATATAGGAACAAAGCCACTTCTAAAAGCTACAAAAATTTTAAAAATGGAATTTGCATGCTTAAGTGGATTGAATAGCACAATATTTTTTATTAATAGCACTTGAAAGAAAGAATATGTTTATGGATAGTTTGTGGCATTAAGTATTCATGTATTGAGCATAAACTGGTAATTTTATTCTTTTATTTAGTTTATCAATTGATTAAGGAGTTTTTTGCTTTAAAATTATGTTGATTTGATTTTATGTTAGACATGCAACAACAAATGGAGTAGATAAAAAGGGTGTAGAAGCTAAAAAGTTAGTAGAAGCAAAACATAAAATTATTATATCGACACCAAAATAGTTGTCAGTTTCAATAGCAAGGACTGGCATTTGAGTGGGTCTTATAAAAAATGTTTGGAAACATCCCGATGCAGATTCATTGTATGTGGAAGAGATTGATGTTGAAGAACAAACCGAAAGGAGTGTTTTTTATGGCCTCGTTAAATACATCCCTCATGAGGAGATGTGGGTATTGTGAATGTGATTCCTATACTCTCTGATTTTATCTTTTTCTATAGACTTACATTTGTATATGTGAATTCCTCTGTCAAAATTCCATGCAACATTAATACAATATTCCTTTTTTCCTCTATAATATTTAAATCTAGGAAAAAAAGATCACCCTCTTATCTATATATGGATTGTATTCACTATAGATATAGTGTTAAGCATTGTAATAAAAATATGTGACTTGTAGACACACTTTTGTATATGTGAATTCATGTACCAAAATTATGTGTAACATCAAAGGAATGATTTTTTTCACTCTGTAATGTCTAACTGTGTAAAAAAAAAATCATTGTCTCATCTATATGTTGGCAATATTTTTCATTTATATAGCACTAAGCATGTATAAAAATATGTGAAAAATCAGAATAATTGGCCGTTTTGTCTCCTTCCTTATAAAGTGTTATAAAAATCTGCATGTATTCGTATCTTTGAGATATCATGACAGGAACAATCATATTTTTATATTAAAAATAAGCAAAAAATGAAAATATCTTGCATTTTTTAAGACTTGCCATTTTTTTGCTAATTTATTGCCCTTTTTGGCCAAGTCATATTTTTTCAACGGATATGTCAATTGAAATGATTTTGAAGTTTGTGGTTTTCATATTTGTAGCAATGTTGTGAAAATATATGATCTCTCCCAATTTTCATATTTTTTTGGGAGTTTTTAAGGTTTCCAAATTTTCATATTTTTCAGGTCCAAGTTTATGCTTGTTGAGTTTTGTTGATTTTTCTCAATTTCTTTGGTTTCCTTAGTTGATTCCCTTGTGGATTTTTTGTCAATGTTGAGTAATTATTCTAAGGTATGAAACATCACATTTAGTTATATAAGTTGAAGAAGTTTCAAATCAATATGAGAAACTTGGTCAACTATGTGGGCATTGACAAAATGTCGTTTGACCTGTGATGGGTGAAGATTGATAGGCCAATAGGTTATAATAGGTGATCATTTGTCCAACCTCCAACAACCCCATGCATCCAACTTGGATAACTGTAGTTGAGAATAATTTTGTTCGAGATGGCATGATATTGAAAATGAAATAGAAATTCAATGAATTATCATTCATTCTTTGTGTTACATCTATGTTATATAGTGTTATATGATTACAAGGAAAGTTCATTTAAAATGAAACATCATTGTTTTCTACAAAGTTTGTACCAGTTCTAGTTTAGTATACATGGAAAAAACAGGACAATGCAGCATACCAAGCTTCTTGTTCCATCTGTTTGTAAATCTATAGAGAGAAGAAAGCCAATATTTCTTAACAAGGAATACATTGTATTTTGCAATCAAAGTGCCTTAAAAATCATTCCTAGTGGCTTATAGGATGACTTTGAGGTGTTATTTAAGCCTTTTAAGTTCATTCCAAATCATCCATGCTGCTTTGGCCATCATCGAGAAGCTTGAAGTATTTAACAAGGATGAGAATGCAATAAGGATGAAGGGAGCCAAGAAAGAATGATGAAAACGTAGTGGGTTGTAGGTTATAGTTTAAACCAACTTAAATAAATTCTAAGCGGGTTTGTTATAGATCCCTAGTTGCATTGACCCTATGTGTGATGTTACATATCATTTGTTATGACTAATTTCTCAGTTCTATTTAGTTTGACTCAGTTTAAATTTTAGATGATTTCATTCTTATGGGCACATGTCAAGCTATGCCTAGCTAACAATAGTTTTGAATTCATTCTTTTAGTATCCACAATGTTTTTATGTTTTAAATTCCATTAACATTATTTTGATGATAATAAGAGATCTAATATGACATCTATTGGTAACTTTATGAGATAGGGCTTATAGCATGAGAATTTTTTGGGTTCCATGTATGATCAATATAATATGTTTGACATGTATAATGTTTAGAAATATATGAAAATTCCTTTGGTATCAAAGAACTTTATCTATGTAGTGATCAATATTGTTGTCTACAACATGTGAGATATGAAATTAAGGTCAAATCTTCTAACAAACATATGACGAACATATGTATGATGTCATGTTGAAACATATGTATCCTTGGGTACTTCTACAATGATCATCCTTCAAATGATTCGCTTGTTTTGATTATATATGCAAATCATGATTTTTTATAGTGTCTTAACATGTGCTCAGCTAGAATTTTTTTTTGTCTAAACATTTGAGTCATAGCCTTGGTTTAGACAAGGGTGTCTAGGGAAAAGATTTTGGAAGGAATATTTTGAAAATGAGAGATGGTTATAAAACCCATTCAAAAGGCGGAGCAAGTCACAACCATTATTATACATTTAGAATAACTACCTATTTAAGAAACCTCTCAAGTAATGAATGAAAGTGAAACATAATTACAAGAGTTTACATAGGTATGAAAGAGCGTAGCATTGACCTTCAATTTTGTAGCATCATAAAGGATACAAATTAGTTGAATTTCTTAGGTAAAAAAGCTTGAAGGAATGCAATCAAACTTCCCAAAATTATAGTGCATGCATTTTCTTAAGATGTCCTTTGTGTGTCACTAACTAAGAAGCGAATGGTGATTAAAAGTCTTTCACTTCGATCTTTGATTATGTGTTTTAAATTTTAATCCTTTCATAATGGATATTTCAAGTAAAAATAGAATGGAGCATCAATTAAATTTACACATTCAATTTTCATCTTTTCTCTTGCACTACTAATGATTATAGTTATCCACTATTGTTTTATATAATATAGTGTGAAACTAACTAGTTTGTATTGAATACGTAATTAGAAGGTGTTGGTATTATGTAACTTGAAGTTGGCATCAATGAGAGGGATAAAATCATATGTTATGGTGCTAGTTGATTCAAATGATGATCATACCATTGTAAGGTACCAAGATTTTCCTTATTTCATATGCTTTACTTCACTGTTCGATTGAATCTTATAAGTATATGTGACAAAATTTATACTAACATCTGAGACCTATTCATGGCTAGGTCATGGATTTTGATTTTTGTTTGGTGGATAGGATATGGGAATTTTTTTTCCAGTTTGTCTACTTTCTTCTTAAGGACCTTGGATATGCTATAACATAGCTTGTAGAAGTTTGATGTTTTATTTCTCATTTCTTACCTACTTACACAATTATATTTTTATTTTTAGGTGGAATTGTTGTCTCTACTAAGGAAGGCCTAATTGGGGAAAGGTTGAAATTTCTAGGATTTTATGGTGAACCAAACAAAGTATTGAATCCAAAGAAAAATAATTGGGGCATTGTGCAAAAATATTTTCATAACACAACTAACCTTATATCCTACTATAAAGGTGTTCCTTTTACCACATTTGCGGGGGTCTGTAAAGTTTCCTCTACTACCTGTGAGTCCATAAAGTAGTTTATTTTGTGAAAAAATTCTGCATAGAATTTGAGAAGCCACTTGTTTGACAAAAGCAATCTTGTTTCTTTGGAGGGTTTCTTGAATTGGTTTTCATATTTTTATTTCAATTCATCTTCCAAGATATCTACTTTTGTACATTTGTTTGGAGAGGTAGCTTTGACAAATATATCAAATAGAATACATGTTTTTGTTCTTGTAGGAATTTCCAATGTTTTGGGTGACGATTTGGATATTTTCTCAAAACACTACAAAGCATTTCTCACTACTCCAATTTGTTTTCAGATTCTCTTCTAGATTTTCTAATTTTTTTGTGGTTGTACTAATAGTGGGAATGTAGACTAGATTGTTAGTGGAGGGTTTGTCACTATGTATGGTATTTTGACATTTCTATATGTATTTTTCTTGCAAACATTTATAATATAACCTTTTATAAATGGGTGGGTTTTACTCTCGAAAATAATGTTCCTACTCCTTTTATGACATTTGACCAAACTGCATTTCCACTAGAGATTCTTTGAGAGGTAAGATTTTCTACTTTCTCATGATTTTGATTGTGTATGAGAAATGTGTGGGTTAATTATGTCTCTTCTCATCTATACGTGTGTTACAATATTATTTATATTGGTTTATGCAATTATTTTAACAACTATTTTTTTTATGTGATTGACATCCTAGTTACTTGTTAACTGGGATAAAAATCCACGATGTGTCGAGTGCCAAAATCACAAGTTATCTACAACCTGACATTTTTAGCATGTAACTTAGTTAGATGATTTTGCCTAATATTTTCCTTAAGGTTGAATACTAAGTTCATAAGGTGCTCTTTTCTATGGTGATTTTTTATTTTCTTTTTTTATACAGACCATTTGGCTACCTGTGATGTTTTATTTTCTTTTTTTATACAGATCATTTGGCTACAAAAAAAACCCATAGGGAATAGACAATTTATTTCAATAATAGTTTCAATTTCTTTCTATTCATTTTGTGTTTAATGTGTTAATTTATTTGGAAATGAATGGATGAATTTTACCAAGGGCCATCTTTCCATTCTTCGTGGCAATGAATTGCTGTCATTTTTAATAAATAATATTTGCATTAATTTTGAAAATAATTATATAATTGAGCACATCTTGGTTCTCTCTTAGTGAGGCATGGTTCTTTATCCCTTTTCTTAATAAATTGTTGCATTTTCAGATGAATTTCTCCAACTAACTTCTTCCTTGGGAGTAGTTGCAGATATAAAAATCCCATAACCTCCTACCTTCTATTCAGTTTTTTCCTTCTTTCTACTGTTATACAGATGGTAGGTAATATAATTGCTTTGTTTTATTTAATTAGGTTTAAATTTTAAAGGACTATGTCCCTGCTAATTGAGTCTATATAAAATGTCAAGAGGCCTAAATGGGAAAATTGAAAAGAAGTTTGAAAGTTGAAAAGGTCCACAAGAAAAAATATACTTTGAATCTAATGATGGGAAGACCATGATAGTCATATGTTTCATTCTTACTAATATATAAAGTTAACTTTAATCCTTCAATAAAAACTCTGCACCCACCGTGGAAACACAAATGCAATGTCACTGGTGTCTCACTTGGAAATCGGTAATATTTTCTTTCAGAGAGAGAGAGAGAACTAAGTATGACAGTTCCAATACATCCTACATATTTTTGTTGTAGGAAGGGCCTTACCATAAAAATTTAATTGTGTCATCTGTGAAACACAAAAAGTCTCACTGGTGTCTCACTAGGCATCCAATGATATCTTAATGTCAGAGAGAGATGGAAGTTGGAATTGATTCTGAAGGTTGTAAAATGTTCTACATATTTGTTGTAGGAAGGTTCCTACCATGAATTTATATAGGGATCTCATAGGAAACCCAAATTTTCAAATGACCCTTTGTTGTAATCCATGTTCTGGAGCACTGAAATGATGTACTCATATTATGGCCTAAAACAATACATAACCCACTGGAACTGCACCAGTCTAATGGACACAATTAACATTAGTTGTAACAACCATGAACACATCACCAAAATTCTCTGAAAAACATGGGTACAGGATCATTCCTGGAGTTGAAATAGATATAAAGGAATATTCAGGTTCCCTAAATCCTAGGAAAATGCTTATAAAAATTAGAAATCTTCTTTTTCATGAAGAAAAGTGAAGATTTCTCAACACTGAACAACCAGTAATTTGGTCAATATTTTAGAATTCAAAACAGAAGGTGTCGTGTTTCTTTCATGATGCTTGGAGAACCACTGCAAGACTTGAATAGTTCGTGAAAGATCCTGGTGTTCAAGCCTCCAACTGGACATCATATATCTAAAAAATACTAAGTACGCAGCAGATTATCCTCTTCCTTTCCAACTTCTTGATAATCTGATTGGCAGATGGAAGGTAGCCAAAGCAAAGTGATACCCCTTTCAACTCCTATTGAGCTCAAAAAGCCTCCATGTGTGTGATTTATAAAAAGAATGATAGACCTTCCATTGCATCAGGCTTTCTTTGATTCCCCTTTTGATGATCCATTGTTCCTCTATCATTTTGTGAAGGAACTGTTGTTATCAAATTATCCCAAATTAGGTCTTTGATTTTTCTAGAATCTAGGAATTTGAGATGTGCATTGATTCTCTGGAACTGGGTGCTACATTATGGGTCTCTCTAATGGTTTCAAGCCCTTGCTTGAATATATTAAATTAGTTGTAGACATTTCACAGTGACTCGGGGATTTTTTTACATTGTCTAAACTTAGGAATTTCAGTTTAAGTAATTTTACTAAGATAACTATTCAACATTTCATGTTTTGGGATCAATATGGGGTTTCATAAATAGAATTTATCTTGTTTTTGGGTCTTGCTCTAGTTTGATCTATAAGAGAAGTGCAATGGGGCTCATTATCAAGACATGCACTTACTGAATCTTGTTGTCGAACCTTCTGCTATGAAATATCTTCGTTACAGTTTCATCTTTGCAAAAGTGAGTGTCAAACATAAATTTTAGGGTTTGAGGCATGAAACTCTTATTTGTGTGAATGTTTGAGACTTTTTATATCATTTTCTTTTTTATTTGATTGTTTTCTATGAAGGGGGTTGTGCAATTTTGATTAATTTTATTTTTCTCTTTGTATTTCAACCCAAAAGGTACAATGGAGAGTTTTGACGGTAGTGATCCCATTGGTACATAAAATTCATAAGACTTGTTTCTCCTACATTTCTTCTTTTACCATTAGACATTCCCCAATACACTTTTGAAATTTACTAGATATTCTCTTTCATTGTTCCCTTGCTTCGATGTGTTTTTTTGTATAATTTCTAGAATCTAAAGCATCTTTTGGGCTAAAATAAAGTAGTCTAGGACTCTAGGAGGCCTGTATCCATCTCCTAAAAAGTTGGGCATCTATTAACAAGAAAAATTGTAGAAAATGAATATTAAGTTTAACGAATGTTTGGCTTCATGATGGTTGCTTTTATTTTTCCATGATCCTTTTGAAATGTTATAATTATCACTCTAGTAGACAATAAAATAAAAATTTAACTTGGTATCTCAATCCATACAGGCTAAGCCAGAGTTGATATGTTTAACTTTGCTCAACATGCCTTGTAGACTGTATGTATCTAATATATATATATATATATATATATATATATATATATATATATATATATATATATATATATATATATATATATATATATATATATATATATATATATATATATATATATATATATATATATATACTCAGTCGCCGTGTTTGACAATATTTTCTAAGGAAAAACTTGAATGTTATTGTATCTCAAGCAATGGCGAGTTTAATTGGGTAGGATATTTTTTTTTAAAGAAGGGTAAACTAATGTTATTGTCCAGTTGAACTTAAAATATATTAACCCCTCCCCCCACTCCCAAAATGTGGGTGCACACACACACACACCATAGTATTTAAAAATGGAACTGGTGACTGACATGATCCACTTATCAAACTGTATATTGATTAGAAACCAGAAAAATGGATTGGTCCGATCTCAATGAACCGATCCTTATAAATACATGAAATAATTATTTTTTATTGAAAAAAAATATATTTTAAAATGTATAGCCATGATTCCAAACCAATAGAGACAAAATATGCAAAGTTTGCTCATCTATATACCATGTAAAGGTGAATATATCAAAATGGCACCGAGTGCATGTAATGTCCCCAAGGGATTAATTGGCCTAAGAGACAAATTATCTTATCGATATTGTAGGCTATAGTCATTGATAAACCGGAAAAGTCCAAAATACCCAATTTTTGGGGCAATTGGGGTGAAAAATCCCAAAGATGGGGTTTGTTATGAACCACATTCAATTGATTAAGGAGAAAAACCCCCTCAAGGAAATCTATAAGTACAAGAGGGTTAGATTCAATTGGGAGCATCATTGGATTGGATTATTTGTCTCTATTTTAAATCCATTTTCTCTTTGGACTAGTTTCGGTGGAGGTGATCCCACCCTACCTAGTCATTTTCTTTTGTTCTGGCATAGGGCTTTAACTATCAACTGGAACAATGAAGTATTTTGGGAAGGATATGAGAAGGAAATATCCTCTAAGGCATGCTAAGACTCTCATGGAGTTGAATGTCATCTCTCTAAGGTCAGAATTGAAGAACATATTCAAGGGAAACATTATATCTGAAAATTCTGAGGCAAGTCATCCAAGGTTTGGAGGATCTGCAATATTGTCTGAGATAAAGAAGAACAAACATCTTAATCTTTCGAGTTCAGTTAACACCTTTATGATATTTTGACGAGGGTTTTTTTTTTTTGTTTCTGTGATTCAAGGTTGGGGCATGCAAGTATGTTATGAGGTATAGCAAAAGCGAATTGTTTGAACAAGTCAAAGTTTTGAAGTTGTAGATTTCCAACGAATTGATATAATATAGGTCGAAGTATTCCTTGAATTTGTACGTTCACACTTGGATAAAAATCCATTTAGTTATGAGGGAATGCAGAATACTGACCTAACCTGAAGAAAATCTGAGTCACTTGGAATAATTTTTTTCTAAGACAAGTGCAGAGGGCTTTTGGGGTAACATTATGCAAGAGAACTCATGTATCTTGTACAAAACTATGTTGGTCATCTGAAACAATGTGGGATTTTGTCCAAGGACTATAATAGACCGAAATTCCCTGAATAATTTGTAGAGGCATTAAATTTGGTCTAGACGAATTCTTGAAGGGTGTTGAAGTCAAGAACAAATACTCATTATGGACTTTGTTAGCCCTTTACAAAGTCTTTATTTTTTATTGAAAGATTCACCAAGATCTTACAAGATTTTATAATTCAGTGAATTAAGATTCACCGTGATTTTATAAGATAATATAATATGGTGAGAGATTCGCCAAAAAAATTATATATACATATTATATTATTGATAAATCGCCTTCATATTTTCCTATGTATCATGTAGTTTCACCCATTTATTATACATATAAATTTAGGGGGGTTCTTAAAACTTTCCCTGATAATGTGTATTTATTGAATGATGACAAGTTGTTTTGGCATCTTTTTCCTGGAGCATCTTGACATTTGGATCTTCTTTAGAGTTCGAGCTTCAAAAAAAATAGATATGAATAGAAGCTACCATAGGAAATTGATTGAGTGCCCAAGAGCTCAATTGTATTGATAGAGAGGTTAGTTGGGAGGATAGTAGCTCTCCACTATTGATTGTTATTGGTGGATCATTGTTTCTTTCATCACCAAATTGTAAGAGAAATATTTGAAATTTACAGGTATCCCTATCCGTAACTGTTATTATATTTATTCTTTAATAAACCATTATTTCATGATTGATTAGTGTAACAAAATTTATATTGGATTTGATTAATACTTTGTTTAAGTTAAATTTTATTTAAACCCATTACTAAGGATAACTATTAAATTATATATATATATTGCAAAATGGAGGTATTGCGTGTATAATGACCAATGAATAAAATAGCATTGATGCTAGTATATTTGAAGAAATAAAATAAATATATTGCATTATAATTTTTAGAATAATTGTCAATTTATTTTATATTTGGTGGTTCTGAGGAATGATTGTTATCCTCCCTACCCAGGTATTGGAATCTATGGGTCATTGTACCCTCATTTTTTCATAAATTTAATTTCATCGTGTCCACATTAGGATTCTAGATCAAATTGTTTATAGACAATTGTAACAATGTGGACACACTATTGTTGGGTTTGGTCCATGGTAAAAAATGTTTTTGAATGGTCTATTAATCAGTCCATCATCGACGTATGATACATCATTATCTATTTTTGAATATTATTATAGAACCAACTCTATGCCCTTTAGTGAACAAAATGTATTTAGACACTACCATTGCCTTAGGATCCTCTGTGGTTATTTCCTTGTTTTAGAACACATGGAATTGTGATCTCATATGGGTATGTGTTCTTGAGGATTTCTTGTACCACTATGAAGCCATCGAAAACCTTTTTATTGTGCCTTCTAACATTTTCAAGTTGGATCTATTGGAATAACATTTCGACCAACTCGAGAGGGAATTGTCAACTAGATAAAATCAACTATGGATCTGTCAATTGCATAGATCATGGATAAATTATTGCTAGCAGACCTTGGTATGCATATTTTCTGGCCTTTCTATACCATGAAATTGGGTCTCTCAAGTATACTCCCTGATTTGAAAATGATTGTTAGATTTTGTTGTGCTAATATCAGTTTGAGATTTAAATAAACTTTTCTTTGGTTTGCTTATCCATTAGGAGTTTATCCATGAGCATGTGATTGTGCAATCATTAAACTTGGTGAACGTTTGTGTTTTTCATGAAGTCAAAAGCATAGAAACTAATATCTGAACAACAACAAATAATTACACAGCAAGCATAAATAACAGAGCTCAATACACAAGTTTTTGATGAACGAGTTCACCCCTCCTGGGCTATATCTCCTTGGTCCAGCTTCATAGTGTGTACCTTTGTATTAGATTAAAATGTGCAAAATTCTTGTTTACAGTATCCTGTTGCCTCTGAAAACTGCTTCAATGGCTTCAAAACATAAAAATCTACCAGAAATGACTCTTCTTGAGCTCATTTTGGTCGAAAATTGCATGAGTTATGGTAGAAACAAGTTTTCCTAGTATTTCTCCACCAAAACTAGAGTTTTTCCAGTTAACATGGCTAAATTTGGCAAACCCGCCTAAAAAGGCGCCTCCTCTATTTCCGCAATTGTATTAAACTATACTTAATTTAATTTAAGCACACTTTAATTATCATTAGCGCAAAGCGCAGATTACATTATAACTTAATCCGGATTATTAAAATGGTTTAGTGCTAATACAGTTTAAATATATCTCTGCTGGTCATGTTCCTTAGCTCCTGGTCTCCACCGCTGAACACATGGGAGGGGGCTAGCCTATAGGTTTGTCCCCCTCCGGACCCCCAAAATCTGGCACGTTAACATTCAAATAGTAGTGGCAAACATATGGGTTAAGACCCATGGTAGAGGAGAGGTGGTAAAGCATTGTGGTGGTGCGGGTGAGGTCGAGGGTTCGATCCCGACCCTACCACATAAATTTTGTTCAAAATTATTTAACAGTTCCACCATATAGCTAGCTTTCCACAAAAGTAACCTCCCGCCAATTGTATATAGAGCCTTCTCCACATTTAGTTGACTCCATCGAATGGTAAGATATAAACCATTGGTTAAAAAAATATTTGTTGCAATATATATAATTCCACCATCGTAGGTGGTGAGCCCTGGTATTGCACCAAGAATGCTGCAACTCCCAGGGGTTGCCCTACTTTACTTTATCAACTCGGGGTTCATACAAACTTTGAGTTGACAGTGCTATATACACAGCAGATGCATTATGTTTGTGTCAGCCTCTTCTGCTTCATGAAAGGGTGTTATTTCTTAAATTATGAGAAAAACTGGAAAGTAAATTGCTGGAAGGAAATGGCAGAAAGGAAATTGAACTAAATTGCTGGAAAGGAATGCCGAGGATGAAACTAATTTAATTTGCAGAAAACAGATAGCAGAAAGGAAATTAATTATAAACCACACTTAACTTGGCCAAACGACTAAATGCACTCTACTTATCCTATGATATATCTACCATACTCCTATCCATGCAACTAAACTATCCATGCCTTAATTTTAATTAAAATGGATTAATTTGTAGCCTAGAGGCGAGAAAAAGGGCTAAGATGGCTAATGGGGGGTTTAACACATGAAATGAGGTTTGGAAGCGGAAAGAGGGGTTTAAACCCTTAGAAAAATTTATGATAGCATGAAAAATGGCTTTGGAGCAGGTAGAGGGGGTTAAACCCTTAGGAAACCTTATTATAACGCAATAAATGACTTCGGAGCGAGAAGAACTCAGAAATGCA
Organism: Pinus albicaulis; assembly: GCA_034641835.2. NCBI lineage: Eukaryota > Viridiplantae > Streptophyta > Pinopsida > Pinales > Pinaceae > Pinus > Pinus albicaulis. The sequence goes on from CM076582.1 coordinate 323,365,790, forward strand.
ATGGTGGAATGCGATGGATAGCAAAAGTTGCAATGTGCGATGTCACAATCGCAACTTCGCAAGTTTAAATGGATGGAAGTAAGGACTTAACAGGATGAACTAAATGGTGCACAGTGTGAAGTGCGAAGAGTGACGTGGTGGGTCGCGAATCGCAATATCGCAAGTTTACAAGGGTAGCGGTAAGGATTAACGGGAATAAACTAAATGGTGCGCAGTGAAAAGTGTGAAGAGTGATGTGGCGGGTCGCGAATCACAATATCGCAAGTTTACAAGGATAGCGGTAAGGATTAATGGTAATAAACTAAAATGTGTGAAATGTGATTTGTGTTGCGATAAAGGTTGCGAGCGGCGATTTGCGATGTTGTAAGTTATGCGGGATGCGATTTTCGATGTGGTAAGTTCCGTAGGATGTGATGTGCGATGGGGATAATGTGGTAGTGGAAAAAGCTAAGAGTTATGATTTGTGATTTCGCAATCGCAAAGAATGAGCGGTGAGTGTTAACGATAAAAGGTAACCGGTGCAAAGTGCGATTTGCGATTTTGCAATATCGCAATCCCAAGGAATGGGCGATAAGTGTTAAGATAATTTTTAAATGTTGTGATTGCGAAGTGCGACGTATGGTGGAGGGAGTCTTGAGGAGCAAATGAAAAGGTTGGGTTTTCAGTGGTTCTATATGGTTTTTCACGTGTTTTTCATAAAAAGAGTAAGGTGGCCATGAACGGAGAAAAACAAATAAGTAAGGCTGAAGAGCTTAAGGCTGTTCGAAAGAAGGTAAGTGCAGCGCTAAGGTGAGAAGTAAAGGAGGGAAATGGAAGCATAAGAGCAGTGCTCAGAAGTGAAGCACACCTACAGATTCATGTACGGGAAACAGGAAGAATTTTGGGATGAAGTAGTGAAGGAAAGGCTTGGACTTGGTAAAACAAATTCTCCCTTGAACTCGAACAGAAAGTAATCTTGGCCCGTGGGAAGGTCTGCCCCTACTCGAACTCTATTGATAGAGATGAGAGGGGGGAGACTTGACCACATTTTTGGAGTTTTTCCTCTATTTCACTATGCATAAGCAATTAAAACTACAGCAACACAAAAACTAAATAGAAATGAAACTTATCAGAAGCAGATCTAACTTAAATGACAGAGGAAAAACTAGCTAAATGACAGAAAGGAAAATATAATAACAGCAGAGAAACTGAGGCATATGGATTGGGCCGTAACCCATGAGCCTTTCTCTCTGAACTTAAATCAATCAAATGAAATCAGTCTGCTCATTTCATAAAAGAATAACTGCATACATCTCTAAAAGTTTTGATCCCTAAATAAAACAAAAAGCTTCAATAGTTCACAATAATAATTCTAAATGGAAGTGAGACTAGGATAGACTAACTCTTCCTAGATCTAGCTCTGCTCTGTTTATTCTACATGGAAGCTACCAATAGCTCCCTAGAAAATGGTGATTGAGTCCACTGGACTCCAAGTAAACCAAGATTGAGTGCTCTCCTTTTTTAGTTTCTCAGCTTCCTATGGAATTTGAATTGCTGGAGAGAATCCTTGGGGGTCCTTCGGCTGCTTGTGGAATTCTAATTGCTGGAGAGAATCTTTGGGATCCGTCGGTTGCCTTTGAGGGTGGAAAATCCTCCTATAATTTCTCCTTGTTGTCTCCTCCAAGTCTTTGTGACAAAATCTTTATAAAAATGCTTAATAAATTATGATTTTCTGCACTCAACCTTATATTAGGCACTCAGAGTAAGTTAGCCTTAATCACCACCTATACTAGCATCATAAACCCAAATAATAATAAAAATGCAAGAAAAAGAGATCTAAGAAGGCAAAAAGGTGACTATTAACCACTCCAAATATGTCTAATGATGGAGCTCATCAGTAGGTCCAACTTTGGAATATAGGTATTGTTATCACTCTAATAATTCCCAAAGTTGTGAGATTTTAGTTTATAGTTTTAAGAACATTAGAGGTAACCACAAACCTACTTTCAAGCTCTAGGATCTAGCCTTCCTAAGGCTCATATAGGGCTCTCTATGAGCCTTAGGAAGGCTAGATCCTAGAGCTTGAAAGTAGGTTTGTGGTTACCTCTAATGTTCTAAAAACTATAAACTAAAATCTCACAACTTTGGGAATTATTAGAGTGATAACATACTGGCGACCATACTGGGGAATAACCAATCCTTAGTTTTATATAGGTCGTAAAGGAAATATTTTTAATTATTCTTTCACTTTAAGAATGTTTTATTATTTGTGAGTATAATTTCATAAAAAATTGTAATTCTGGCTTCTAGAAAAATCTATTATACCAGGTCAAATCCAGATCCAAAACCTGCTGCAATAGTAGATGATCCAGATAGAATTGGGAAAAAGAATAAACAAGTAGAAGATTTAGGTAATAAAGTTTCCTTTTAGAAAAAAATCCCTTCCAAAACAGTTAGCAACTATACAAGACATTGATTTTGACTTAAATTTTGAACATTCTTTATTCAGAAACAAATCAGAAAGTGATTTAATTAGCACTGTTACAGATCCTAATTTTATTTCAACTCTTGAAATTAAAAAGGAAACTATTTCAGCAGATTCCGAATCAAAAATATTTGAAGCTTATGATAAACTTGATGAAATAAATGCTACTATACTTAAGGAAATAGATGAAGCTCTTCTTCAACATTCAGTTGAACTAGTTGCTTTATCAGCATATACACCTAAACCCTCTACTTCTCAATTAGATACCAACCTTGTAGAATCTGTAGGTTCATCTCTTTTTACCACTACATCATCCATAATATCCACTATAATCCATTCCACAGATCCCTTTATACTAAAGCAACCATTCCAACCTAGAGTATTATTTCCATCCTCCCCCACTTCAACCCCATCCACTAGTTTATCTTCTTCATTTCCTAATACATCATTCTCATTCCCAAGCACTTCTTCATGTATCCCAGTTTCATCTTTTGCCATCCCAACCTCATCTTTTAGTTCTTCAACCACATTTTCTAGTATATCATCTTACATTCCGATCTCATCAGCCACTTATTTAACTGCATCAGCTAGTACTTCTAGTTACGCCCCAAGCACTTCCAACCCAAGCACTTCCAACTTGCCTCCTAGCCGAGCTAGAATTTAAGCCATCGCTACTAGGTATACTCCCTTAGTCCTTCCAAGACAGTTACATGATATGCCTCAGGATTACCAGAGTAAAATACCTCAATTTGATGCTACCACTCATTATACTACCCAACAACATATTAATAAGATGACAGATTATTTTGAGCTTCATGAAATAGATGATTCTGATGTACAAATGAGACTCTTTTCTCAAAAATTAACAGGGGAAGTTAAAAAATGGTTTAAAGCTCTTAATCCTGGTAGTATAACTGATTTAGAAGTATTTCATTGATTATTTTTGAATAAATGGGAAAGGAAGAAAAATCCACTTCAAATATTATCTGAATTTGATGCTATGAAAAGAGCTCCTAATGAAACAGTCCAAGACTATTGCACTAGATACAACAACATTTATAATTCAATCCCTACTAATCTCAAACCCACTCCAAACTCTGTCCTACTTAAATTCCTTGATGGATTTGATACAGACATGGCCTATCAATTGAGAGAGAGAAATGTTGACACTTTAGAAAGAATGCAAATAGATATTGTTAGTGTAGAAGTAAATATTTTGGCTAGAAAAGCTAGATTAAGGAATGAAAAGAGAGTAAGCATAAAATAAGAGACATCTAGTTCAGATGGAAAAATAGATTAACTAGCTAAAACTTTAGAGAGAATGATAGATAGACTAGACAATACAGAAAGAATACCACAATGGGATAACCAACAGCAAATCAAAAATCCCAACTTTAAGAAAAATTCAAATACAGGAAAATCTAAAGAATCAACACCTGATCAGACAATAAGACCTCCATTTCAAGAGAACTATGCTGAAATTTCTCATCAAGATGAAAATGATGAAGACACCATAAATCTAATGGGTATAAATGATGATAACACTATCTTTCTCACACAAGAAGATCAAGAGTTATTTGAAATGCAACAACTTCAATTAGATTTAGGTGAATCATTTGACTACAAACAAGGTTATGATTTTGCTATCAATGAAGTACATAAGAAATATAACCTTAGAAGTAAGAAAAAAATTGAGTCTTCTACTAAGAAATCTGCACAAACACAAATTAAGAAAACAATAGAAGCTCCCACTACAAAAGTTCTGCAAATTCTCCCTAGAGAAAACAAGCAAAATTCTAATTCATCCCAGAAAATTTCCAGCTCTAAAATTTCACCCAGTCCCAAGATTGTTAGTATAACAGAAGAGGTTGTCCAAACATCAATATATTCACAAAAATCTGCTGCTGTTAAAACACCTAATTCTGCTAAAACAACAATTTTAGATTCCAAAATAGCTACTGTTGATTCAAAATTAGCAGATCCAAAAGCTGTCACTGCCAAAACAACTTCTAATAATTCAAAATCTGAAAAAACATCTACTGCTTCTCAAACCATTCTTGAAAATAAAACTAAGAGTAGTAAGACACAAGAAACACAAACTGAAAATGAGAAAACAACTGTAGGAAATGAAGATAAACCTACTCAAACTATAGTTACTAAAGAAGAAATAATTCCGCTTAGTAAATCACAACCTTCATTTAATATACAAGCCGAAATTGCAAAATTAAAAATACCAATTCCTTTGACAGAATTGGTAAAACATGATTTGTACAAAACAACTATCACTGAACCTTAAACATGAATGATGGAGAAGACTCAGTAAACTTAAGTGATGATCAACTAGAGTTGATTTTTGGTCCTAATGTTAATGGAAAACACCAAGATGGAGCACTTCCACCATTTTACATTACCTTAACTGTTCATGACCAAATATTATACAATGCAATGTTAGATTCAGGGGCTTCACACAATGTAATGCCAAAAGCAATAATGGAAACCTTGAATTTAGATATCACTAGGCCTTACAAAGATCTCTTTTCATTTGATTGAAGCAAAGTAAAATGTTTAGAATTGATTAAAGATTTGTGTGTCACATTAGTTCAATATCCTGGTAAAAGCATACTAATGGACATTGTAGTAGTTGATATCCCCCAAGTATGAAATGCTCTTATCTCGCTCATGGGGAGCTAAATTATAGGGATCTCTACAATTGGACATGTCATATGCAACCATATCATTTTTTGGCCAACCAAAGAAACTCTATAGGGAAACATTGATGAAATACATGGTGAGTAGTGTAGAAAGACCAAGAAATTAACCAATTTAAACTACACCTACTGACCTAGATTCATTCATCTTATGTAACTCTGAAACTAATAATGAAATCAAAACTGAACTAAAAGATAAAAACAAAACACCAGACAGTGAAAATATCTTTCATGAATTATTATGGCATTTATATTTTGATGGTTCAGTCAATAAACTAGGAGCAGGAGCAGGAGTTTGGATAACTAATATGGAAAAAAATCATGCATAAGGCCATGCTTTCAGACTGAATTTCAAATGTACTAATAACATGGCTGAATATGAAGCTTTAATTTTAGGACTGCAGATTATCAGAAATTTAGGAGGTAAGAGAGTATCAATTATGGGAGATTCATAGTTGATTGTAAAACAAATAAATGGAAAATATTCTATTTATAATCCAAGATTAAGCCGATATAGAGAAACTGTGTTAGATTTGATAGATGAGCTGTTGGAATGCAATTTCTCTGCAATACCAAGAAAACAAAACATACAGGCTCATTCCCTAGCCACTTTTGCTAGTACCTGTAATCTGCCATTTCAATGAAATCATAGGTATACTGCAAAAGTCAAACACAAACCAATAATTCCAGATAATCTTAAATATTGGAAAATTTTCTCACAATATCAACAAATTTACCATTTTATGAACAATGAAGGTGAATTTCACAATTGTAAAATAGACACAGACTGTACAATATACCATAATTTAGATAGTGAAATTGATTTGAATAACATAGATGTAATTAATTTAATTTTTGCAAAATATACTAAATTTAGTCAAACATACATCGATAATTTAGAAAAAGTAGAAATTGAAGATATAGATGATGATGAATTTGATATTTTGAACTTAAAAGATAACTTTTTACCAAAAGGCTTAACTCATTTAGAAGATTTATTTGACTCAAATGATGTTGCAAGAAAACCCAAAATGGAGCCACTTAGATCTGATATTGAGGAATGTAACATAGGTGCAGAATCAAAACCTAAGATGATTAAACTTTCCAAAGCTTTACCTTAGCAAGAAAAATAAAAATACATAGCTCCTTTTAAGGAATTTCAAGATGTTTTTGCTTGGAGTTATGAGGACCTAAAATCCTATGACACCAACATAATACATCATAAAATCCCTATAAAAGAAGACCAAAAACATTTTAAACAAAAGTTAAGAAGGATCAATCCTATTTTGATGCCTTTAATTGAGAAAGAGGTAAAAAGGATGTATGAGGCCCAAATAATTGCACCAATCAGATATTCTAATTGGGTTTCTAATCTAGTTCCCACTAGGAAAAAGACAAGAGAAATTAGATTATGTGTTGACTTTAGAAATTTTAATAAGTTATCCTTAAAAGACAATTACCCTTTACCAAAGATGGATCACATTTTACAGAGAGTAGTTGGTTCTTCTAGGATTTCACTTTTAGATGGATTTTTAGGGTATAACCAAATTTTAGTCCAACCACAAGACCAAGCCAAAACTGCTTTTACTACTCCATGGTGCACTTTTATGTATGTAAAAACTCCTTTTGGGTTAATGAATGCAGAAGCCACTTTTCAAAGAGCTATGGATATTACCTTTCTAAAGGAAATTCATGAATTCTTAGTGATTTATTTCGATGACATTATTGTATTTTCAAAGACCGATTATGAACACTTGGATCATCTCAGATAAGTCTTTTTTAAATGTAGAAAATTTGGCATCTCTCTAAACCCTAAGAAAAATTTATTTGGATTAGAAGAAGGTAAGTTACTTGGACACATTATATCTAAAGAGGGAATTAGAATAGACCCTGCTAGAATAGAGGAAATTCTTAACATTAGTCCTCCTAGGAACATTAAAGAGTTACAATATTTTCTAGGTAAAATTAACTTTCTTAGAAGATTCATCTCAAATTTAGCTGAAATAATCAGAGAGCTTAAAAATATGCTTAAAAGGACTCAGTACTTAGAGGGACTATTGAAGCTAAGCAATCTTTTGAATCAATTAAACAAGCTTTAACAAAAACTCTAGTCCTTATAAGTCCTGATTTTAAGAAGGATTTTATTATCTTCTCTTTTGCTTCAGAACACATTATTACTGCAGTTTTACTGCAGAAAAATGACCAGGGCTATGAGAAGCCCATTGCTTTCTTTAGCAAATCACTCAAATATGCCACTTTAAAGTACAATATGATGGAGAAACAAGCCCTAGCTTTGGTAAAGGCCATCAAAGACTTTAGAGTGTACATTCTTTATTCACATATCATTTCCTATGTTCCAAATGCAGTTGTAAAGGACATTCTAACTCATAACGGTCCTAATGGTAAAAGAGGCAAGTGGATTGCCACAATTTTGGAATATGGCATAGAAATAAAACCCATTAAACTTATAAAAGGTCAAGGTTTGGCCAAACTCATGGCTGAATCAAATTTTCATTCTGTAGACATTAATTTTATTGCCCAAGTGGATGATCAAGAAGAGATGGCGACTCTAGAGATCAACGAAGCCTTTTCAGACTCACCATGGTATGCATTTATTATATTTATATTACTAAATTTACAAGCTCCTCTTGGATTATCAAGAACAAAAGCTATATTCTTAAAATTGAAGGCAGTAAGATTTTGTATCTTAGACAATGTGCCCCGGAAAGAGATCATAAACTGGAATTTCTGAATTGTTTGGCAAGAAGAAGCTAGCAAAGGTTTTAGGGGAATTTCATGTAGGTATTATGGAAGACATACTACGGAAGACTCACAGACAAAATCCGAAAGAGCTAGTTTTTATTGGCTACTTTGTTTCACGGATGTAAAAATGTGTGGCTTCTGTCACAAGTGTCAGAATATTTGAGGGAAAGAAAAATGTACACACACGCAAAACCCATCTCATGATTCCACAATTTCCAACGATGGGGTCTTGAATTCATTGGTGAAATTTCCCTCATCTTCAGCCCAACATAGAGGTGATTCCAGCAAATACTTCAGCCTCTTTTATAAGTATACAAGCCATACCTTCCGGAGCAAGCCAGCCATCATTATTTCCTTTTAAGAAAACAACTTATACTTTCCGTATTTGGATGCCCCAAAATATTATATACAATAAATAAGTTGCATTCAAGTCCAAAAATATGATTGATTTATATAAATACCACATTACCTGGTATCTAGCAGTATTACCCTCGAGGTAATTCACTTGTTGAATCTTCCAATAAGAGCCTTGGCAAACCTTCTCAATAAATTACTAGAAGATAACAAGAAGACTTGGAACAGAGGTTAGTTAATGCCTTATGGGTAGATAGACTTCCACAAAAATCTATTGATGTCCTTAACGACATTAAAATCTATTGGTACATCCCCTTACCAACTTGTTTATGGAATGGATGTTGTTTTTCCATCTTCCTTAGGAGTACCAGTAATGAAGATAATTCAAGAATTACAAGTTGAGACCAATGACATTCAAAGAAGGATTGATAAAACCATTCACTTGCAGCAAACAAGAGAAGAGGTTTATCTTAAGTCTCAAGTTATCCAAGATAAGATTAAGAAATTTGTTGACAAAAAGAGTAAATAAGATGATTTCTACATTGGTGACAAAGTTCTAAAATGGGATTCAAGGAGAGAAGAGAAAGGTAAACATGGGAAATTTGATTTCCTATGGAAAGGACCTTATGTTATTTATGGTTACATAGGTAAGAATGCTTTCTTTTTTAAATAAATGGATGGATCAGATCTGCTAGGTGGACCTGTCAATGGTAGAATGATGAAGCACTACTACTCTTTAGAAATAACCAATAGTTAATTTTGTTTACTTTATCCATTGCACATAAAATTGCAGATTTTAGATTGGATTGGATATTTTCGCAACAAAGTTGAAGCCCGGAGAGAAGGCCCTAAGCTTTTAAAGGTAAAAAATCATAAGTATGAACAATTGCATAGATCAAACAACATTTACAAGATTAGCACAGTTAAAATTCAAAGGCTACTAGTCTTAAAGTTCTTGACATTTCACCAGGAAATTCCATCCCCATGTGGAGCTACTATTAGGGTCCTATAATAATAGGGTTCATAATTTTTGAATTGACTATGATTAGTCTTATAAATATGTACATACCTTTCTTTTTGCAATTCGTTTTCCCATATTTGAAAATATTAATTAAAAAAAAATGAAAAGAAGGTAAAAGTCCTAAAAGCAAGATCAAAAGACTTGAAAAGAAAAGTTCAAAAAGAATAAAAAAATGGACCCCAAAGACAAAAAAGAGATAAGAATAAGACATGAAAGTGATGCAAGACAAAATGCCACTACTTTTTACTTGTATTGCAAGAATAATGATTATGTGTAGCTTGTTCAAAATTCCATAATCCATGATGAGTTAAATAGTTTAATCTTAACTTTTCATGCTTTGAATTTTATGTTTATAGATAGACAATAAAGATCTGTAAAACAGTTTAAACTTGAAAAATCAGTAGATAGATAGAGAATAAATGAGGATCTCAATAGTTTAATTTGAGCCCTCGAATGAAATAAGGTTAGAATTAGATAGTTTCCTGCTTTGAAAGAAAAAATGGATTTAGGGTTGCAAGCTCAAATGCACCCATGCAAATAATGAAAAAATGTTAGGATAATGATGGGTAGGTAGAAAGAAGTTGTACAAAGGCATGTAATAAAACTTCATTTGGAAAAAATTACAAATTTCCCCTCCCCTCAAAGTATTCAATACTCAAAACCTTCAGTTAAAAGGGCTCAGAGCATTTCTCTGACTTTTGTTGGAACCGGACCCAAGGCTTAATAGATGATTAGTAATAAGTACTAGATTCCCTTCATAAAAACCCATTTCCTCAACATAATCACCCTTTTCCAAAGATATAATCCCTTTTCCTAAGTTAAAACACTTTTTGCTTAGGGAAAGCAAAAATCCCCTTTAAATAATTTCATTTCATGCAAAAGCACTCAAAAAACCCACAAAATACAATTTATCTAAGTATTATGTGTAAATGTTTAAAATGGGACCATTATTGTGCTCAAATGCCTATTTTACACTTTTCTTAGTTTATTTATATGTATTTTCCATTAATTTACATTCATTTCATATTAACTTTTAATTTAATATATTAATTCCCTTATAAATACCCTTTCCCGTAGATATATTAATTCATTTATTTTAATACCCCAAACGCACTTGTTAATTTTAACATATGGTCTTATTACCCCACGTGAAATGTTATCCCGCTTCCCCCTATAGGTTAAAATATATTACATATTATATATAATATCCCCCACTCAAAAGTCACAATACACATGTAAATCCCTCATTTACCGTGTAAAACCACATTTCACCTATCCGCTTATTGCATTATGTTTATACGTTAAAAACTATGTTTTAAACGTATAAATTAAACCTCCCCACATATAATTATCTGGGCCCCACAGCCCATATACCGAGCTAATTCACCATTCAATCTCCATCGTTCACACCATCTCCGCTCAAACCAACGATCCAGATGAGATATCACAATTTCAATAGTGTCGAGAATAATCAATTTGAAATTTGCAAAATGGGTGGTTTAACCCTATTCTCTCTCCTCCACGCGACGATAAGAGATTGGATCGCATCTAATCCAAATAAACCACATACCACTCCTAGCTTGCGCGACAAACCACTGATGGTTTTCTCCTCCCGGCGCTAAACCACCATCCCTCTGACTTGACCGGCATTCAATGCTTATACTATTTTAAACCTAAAACTCTATAAAACTGCATATACACTTAGTTTTAAGTTTTTCCTGATTTTTTCTGCATATTAAGCCCTTCCAACTGAAAACAAAAGCGTTGTACACCATTTTCACGCCTAAAGAACTAGAGATCTATTAAAAATTGCTGCCAAGACCACTTGAAGCCTCCAGTATACCTCCAAAGACTGCAATAGCTTCCAAAAGCCTTCTGACGCCTTAGAAACCCTATTTAAAGACCATATACCTGCAGGATCAGGTATTCTTCGAAAAATAAATCTTCCTATCATTTGAAAAAGACTTTCCTGTAAATTTGATAGCCAAAAACCCTGTTTACCCACAGAAAGACCTATATTTTCCTTCAAAGAACGTATTTGCTGTGAAACCCTGATAAAATTTCAGTTTTGATATTATCTCTAGTTTAAAATGAAATTGAAGAAGTTTTAGTCTTTGTAGACCTTAAATAAATTTTGATTAATCCAAAAACCCTTTTGCAAATAATCAAAACCCTCTATACATGAATCAAACTATTTTTTAAGTCCAGTTTATCCAAAAGAACATAGAAACCTTTGTTATTTCATTTACTAAGTCTGTAAAAGAGTTTGAAGATCAAGTTTGAAACCAAATTGAAATCTTTAGCCAAAAGAAAGCCTGATTTTATCCTTTTTTGTTAAAAAAACCTCTGCCAAGTCAAAAATACCTTCTGTAAACAGTTTAAGATTACAGAAGAGTACAAAAAGCCTAAATACAGAGTTTTAAGCATCCAGAAGGCTAAAAGTGTCAAAATTAAACCCAATAATGGCTTCTAAAACCACCATTGTTATAAATCCACTAACACCTCATGTTGTAGATGTGGAGCATACACCCCTAGCTGATGTTGATTACAAAATAATTGATCCAGTGATAGAATTCAATCTTTTAGACCTCCACTGTTGGAGTCTAGAAAAATCCTTAGATCAGGGAGATGAAGTTCAGATTTGGGAGTCAAATCTACCCAAATATGTAGTCCCACATACTCATCAGTATCCAAAAGTCATTAGGCTGTGTCAATCCTATTATTCACCTGAACAAAGAGCTATGGTTGATGCTAACATATAAATGTTGTTCACTATTATTGCAGAGTATATTAACCTAATGCTTCAGCTAAAACCAGATCCCAATGCAGTCCCCTTATCCATAGAAGCTCTCACAAAGCTTTATATTGAGTTAGACTTTCCTAAGAGATTTCAGATCTTCCAAACTTTCGTGCCTGCACATGTTGAAATCCCAAAGATAAAACCTCCCTATTCATCTTCTAAATTTCCTGAAGGGTCAAAGCATGCCATTTCTATGTTATCCTTTATCCTAGGTTATTTCACTGATGAGCACACAGATGAGTCCATTATTGGTTTCCTATCCACCTTTGTGCTTGGTCAACCCCCTTATATCATCTATAACTATGTTGAATACATAGCTGATAATATCCATGATCATCTTGTGAAATTACCCACTAAAGGAGTATTCAGATATTCATCCTTCCTCTTTCACATGTTCCTTTATTTCCAAGCAGATAAATTCCCAATAAACCTTCAGAAATTGGATGTAGAAGGTAATCCATTGTCAGCCATATTTTGGACCTCTCTAATCATAAAAGAATCAACAAAATTCACTTATGTGAATTTCATAGATAATTTTTTTCATCCATTGATAAACATGTTGACAAACAGTGTACAGCCAAGAATCAATAACGAGATAAAGAAAGTGTTACAGTTGTCAAAGCAAAGTAGAACTGGAGATTGGTACCTTTACCAAAATCATACAGAGATCAGATTTTTTGGGTCAAATCTTTTACCCTATAAACTACCAAAATACTTGCCAATGAGAGTTTTTGCCTTGGAGTATGTAAGGAAAATTCTAAATTCAGATTCTATCAACTTCTTGGCTGCCAAAAAGAAGACTCAATTCAAATTAAAGAATCAAGTGGGACCTTTCATTTGCAATCACAGGGATGCAGGTACAGAGGCAACAAAACAATTGCTGGAAAACAAATTTGAAGAAAGTTTCTTATGGAATTATGATCCTCAAGGAATACTCAGTAAAATGAAGGTAAAATGCAAATTGACCCCTTATATCCATGATAAAAGGCCTGAGATTGAACAATTTTCTAATCAAACAGAGTGCTTGGAAAATACCTTGGTAGAAACAGTTAAACAGTGTGATACTAGTCACACCTTGAGAACTGTAAATCAAGAAGATAAAGCTACTAAGAGAATCAGGGAAGAAGGTACCTACACTGCTGAAACAACAACGAAGACTAGGTTTAAACTCAGATATAATAAGAAGCCTAAGCTCAATCCATTGAACAAGGAAAAAGAAACAATTGAGGTGTTAGATGAAGAAAACACAGAAAGGAACACAAATGTTGCTATAGTAATTGTAAATGAGTAGGAAAAGGATACTCCAGACACTTATAGGATTTAAAGACAACAAAAGATGGAGGCATCCTCATCACAGCAAGAAGAAAATACAGATTTTGATATCAAAGAAAAATACAAGGAAATCAAGGCTAAGAATGAAGAGTTAAAGAATGAGATTTATTCACAGTATCTAAAGCAAACTCCAAGAAGTCAAAATAGATTATTATCAGCTTTTGATTACACCAACAAGAAATTTCTTATGACAATGCTACAACCAACAGTGCCCAAACCTACAACAGTAGCAGACTACAAGAAAATTGACTTAGAAGTACCAGTTGATAGCATTCATCCTCTAGATCAAATTGAGTTTCATAAGCAGAGCTCTGAAATGCTCTATTCTACTATGATTACCAAGGCAATGAGTGCCCAGAAACTTCATAAAATAATAAACAATTTAAGAGATCAAATCAAAATTGAAAAATCTTCCTCTCATATCAAGGACACAAGAATCAAGTCCTTAGAAGAATTGGTAATTGAGATAGGATATAATCCTACAAATGTAAGTGCTGCAGAAGAATTGGTGAAAAAGAAGAATACTGACATTGTAGCACTTAGAAAACAACTAAAATTTCCTCCAACAGAACATCCTCAAGCAAAAGAAATTGTACAGGAGGAAAATCAGAAATATGAGATGATGAGTCTCATTCTCCAAATGACAGCACAGATTAAGGAAATGGAGATAGAAATGGACAAGCTTTTCCAAGAGAAAGAAGCAACAAAAACTCAAAACACTCCTCCTACAGTAATTCCAATGGTCACTACAGCAGTTCCCTCAACCTTAGCAGAGGAATTGGCACCAAAATCCCCATTGGCTACAGCTGTACCAATGACATCTTCTACTACCTCTGCTACAGAATCATCTACATCAATGCAGCAAACAGATGAAGCCAACAAGCTCATAAAAGCTATGTAAGATATGTCTATATAGAGTAATGAGATTAACAGGTTGAAAGAAAAAATTAAAAAACTTGGAAGATGCCAAGAAATTAGCCCAAATCAATGCTAAAAATGAGGAACAGAAAACCAAAAGGGCAAGTGAACAGTTAAAGAAAGTTGAAGCAGAATTAACTTTAAAGGAACCAATGACTTTCATAAAAAATCAGTTGTGGTCCAAGATCATTGAGTCAATCAATAATACTTGGCCTTCCATTCAATTCATTTATGAACAAAAAGACTTGGTTAAAGCAACCAAAGAAGAAATTATGAAGACAAAGGAAGAGCTTGGCGCCAAACCTGAAGAGGCCCAAGAAATTATCAAGTTTCTCAACGCCAAGAACAAACAAGAATTGGATGAGATAGGCATAACTAATAGAATTGACACAATTCTTGAGGTGAGAAAGGTAATTACAAAGAAAAACTTGATGAATCAACTTGAAGAGAAGTGTCAAAACATGGATTTGGCAATAACTAGATTTATGGTAAAGTTTGATATATTGAGGCAAAAAGGCTTGCCAAAAATTCTTGTTCTAAATAAAAAATTAATGAAGAAAGAGGATTACAACAAGAAAAATAGAGATTTTGCCAAAGAACAGGTAAATAAATCAGATTGGCAAGGAGTACCTACAGGCAAAGTGTTGCACAAAAGAATTGAAGATTTGTTCTATTTGCAGCATGAGATAAACATCTCTTTGTGGTCAAACCAACATTTTTTAGGTACACAGATGCTGATGAAAAATATAGAAAACTTACCAAGATCAAGTTACCCAATGAATAATTTTGGCATAAGCTTACTGATTTACAATAAAAAGACAGTTTTACAGTGGAAGAGGATAAATTACATATTGTTGTTTTTAAATAGTAAAAACAGAATTTACAGTAGTAAAACAGTCCTCAAGCAGATTAAAGAGTATTAGATAGTAAAGTGTATCAGATGAAAGAGTATGAGATGAGAATATAGAGTTTCAAACAAATTAAAAGATCTTTTGCCAGCATTGAAGACAACAAAGCAGCCAGCTACACCTAATCCAAAACAACATTTCTATTTTATTTTGATAAATAGGACAGCTTGCTAGTTGTTAAGTGGCTGTCACTATATTTTTGTAAAAGATATTTTATTTTCCTTAGAAAAATCCTATAAGTATTCTAGGATATTTTGTAAACATTTTTGTATAAATACTTCCCTCTTCGAAGTATTATTGTGGAATAAATTGCTGAAGATTTCTATAATCATTTTTGTTGTACCTAAAAGGTTTCTTGTAGCAAGTTCAAGTATCATACTGGATCAAAACCGTAAAGCATCATATTTCAGGATTCATGTGATGAGCCATTGAAGTGAATTACTTTCTACTGTAATAGTTTATCTTCTTAAGTTTTACATACTTTCATGAATGTGTTCTAAATTTGAATGATAAATCAGGAATGTTATTACAGAATTTTTTAAAAGCACTCTGTCTTGAACTATTTATCATTTATATTTTTTCTGTTGATTTCCAGAGTAGGGAACCCTTAATTGCTCCCTCTTTCAAATGACCTCTTTCTTCTCCTTCCTTATCCAGATCAAAGAATCCTTAACTTCTCTTTATCCCGATTAATCCACTTCACCAATCAGCCTTCAAAGATCTTTAGTGACTTGTCTATCTTGCCCTGAAAATATTTGTCTTTTGATCTTGATCTTGAGCTATCTGCTTGACATATTGACTCCTTTTTCCCAATGGAAAACCAGATCTATTACTATCCATCTCTTTAAGTGATTTTTCCCACCAACCAAACCAAATCTTAAAACCAAATTGTCCTTATAACTAGCCTAAAAATCAAACATAAAAACAAAGTTAAATCGTATAGAGAGAGCCCTCTCTGAGCCTTAGGAAGGCTAGATCCTAGAGCTTGAAAGTAGGTTTGTGATTACCTCTAATTTTCTTAAAACTATAAACTAAAATCTCACAACTTTGGGAATTATTAGAGTGATAACAGGTATGATATATATTTATATGCCCAATTTGACCATAGTGCTAACTTGCCCCCTTGCCATGGGGGGGGGGGGGTATGTGGCATGCCACGTGGCCCTTCCCCGTTGGCTTAAAAATTCTCCATATAATAAAGATAATTAGTCATTAAAATAAAATTTCCAACATAAGAAATGGAGGAAAAATTCAACTTCCCATAGCAACCTTGGAAAAACTGAAGATGACACTTGTCACAGTATCACTAGTTGAAACGGGAGAATATAACCTATGAAGCTGACTGGACTTGCCACATCATCCATGTACCTATTTTTCTCATTTTTCGTATGTTTGGGAAAACGAACAACAGGCCATAATTCCCTCATACGAACTCGAAATTTGATTAAACAAGTTGCGTTGGAATCCTGGAGACGAGCGCTATCCAGACGTTCAGGTTTGAAGCATTTCTGATCCCTTTCAATTTTGAGCTAAATACTGAGCCTTAGATCATCACCATTTATTGATAGTTGCAGACTTCAATCCCTAATTTATTCTACATGTATCCATCTATTTAACCAAGATCTTATCGAATTATGGTTTTATGGTATTCCCGAATGTTATCACAAAATTATACGTGAATTCCTGTTGATCAGACAACTCTATGTAACTATTTCAAACCAGCTTTTAACTGAAGCTTAGCCTCTTTAGTCTGAGAGGGCTCTCTCAAAGGGTTTTATGGTATTTGATAATGATAGTACTAGATGGCTAACTCTATTTGAAAAGTAACTTGTTTTTTATGTATGTAGGTTGAAAAGAATGCAAGCTTACTACCATTGGACTTATGGAGTCAACAATCAGTAGTTTCAATAGCAAGGTTTCTTGACATGGAATATGACGCAGATAAGGGTCTTTAATCAGAGGCAAATCACACATAAAATATAGAGGAACATAGTCATTTCATCACTAAAGGAAGTTAGAGCATAAACTTATGAATTCTGAGTAATAGAGATGAAATCTACTGCATGTAGTAAACATAAAGATATAGATCAAAAAGACATTAAAAACCCCATGAGAATCTTAGGTATATCAAGAAGAAAGTCACTATGTATTTCTGATATAAGTCAAAATATATAAAGCAGATATTTGGTTGAAAAAATCTCCAACCCTTCACTACTTCAATGTTTTTCCTTTTAATAGAAAATCTTACAACAAGGATGACCTGCCTGATGGATAGATTCATCAAATTCTCCTATGACACATCACATAACTGCAAAACATGACTTCTAACACGAAAATGACAGCTACACCTTAAAGAATACATTTCCTAATAGGACTCAAACTCCTATTTATTACATCACTGTATATTATCTTTGAAACAGTTAAATGATGCTTAAAACATGAGTGTCACATGCTTGAAAAATCCATAACCTAGATCATCACCACTTTACATATTAAAAAATCTCCTAGACATGTGGAACAAAACCCTATTTTTCAGGAATGCCTAATCCTTATCTTCAACAAGATCTTTAGTTGATGACCAATCTCCACAGCACTTCCTTTGAGTCACAAATTTTTTATGTTAAGGTACCTTGACATGTTGGAGGAGTCTAGCTGTCCAAAACTTCCATTAAGATGCTCCAAAACCTTCAAAAGTAGCTCACTACGAAAAAAGGACAGTTTCGTAGCGAGCTTTGGTAGCGTTGAAAAAGAAGCTTCTGCACCCACAAACTTTGCTATTTTGTTGTTCCATGGTGTCAACCTAGTCATGACACATCACCACCATCATTCTCCCTCCTTGAAAACTGCAAAAAATGAATTTATAGGCAAAAAGGATGCTATAGGTTTTTTCGTAGCGTTTTCCTAGCTTTAAGCCTATGAAACGCTACGAAACTGTGAAAAAGTTTAGAATTTCTAGATTTCAAAACTGTCTCCAAAAAGTACCCTTGAACTGTAAAAACTTGATCTTCAGCATGCCATGAACCTTCTAAAACACATTCAATCTCATCTTAAGGCCCCTGTGGTGTTTCCTCTTCATTAATGATCAGTTGAGCTATGGGCTACTCAACCACAGTCATCTTCAAACCTTTCTTCTCCAGCTCTTCATGAATCAGTTCCAGTTGTTCTTGAAGGTATTTTACTTGGTCCTTCAATGTCCTATTCTTAGATTGCAAATGCAGGTTCATTTTTCTGATATGTTTCACCTCTCCTCTCAATGGTTGAGTCCATTTGATCAATTTTTGTGTGTTGTCCAAGGTCTTTGACACACTTATGACCTATTCTTCCCAAATTTCTTTCATTTTCTCAAACTATACCTTCTGAACCTTGTGCTTCCTTGCCTCTTTCTTCAAGATTGATATTTCATCATTTTCCAGCTTCAACTGCTCTTGAAGGACTTCAATCTTTGTTTTTTCAATGGTTTTCTCTTTACCTTTCCTTTGTTTAATGACTAATTCTTCTTTTGCAGGCGAGGATAGCTCTATGATGCTTGGTGATGGCTAAACAGTTTCAGTGACCTTCTAAGCTTCTTTACTGCTTTCCAAGACCTTTCTAGCATGTCTTTTCATTGGTTTCCTAGCTTGAAACATGAATCCTGCATCTTCACCTGCAAACTCTAACTTCTTAGCTATTTTGGCGTTCTTGAGCATGTCTTCAGCTTGGACTATGGGAGTTTCTTCAATATCAATAGCATGCAAAATGTCCTCTAAGTTACCCTTAGCTACTGTTTGGATTCTTGTAACCCTCTTACTGCCATGTTTGCTCAATGTTGGCCTTTGTTTTGCAGGTGTAACTTTGGGTGTGTCAGCCTTCTGCAATAGCTCTGTCTCCATGATTACTGGCTCAACTTGATCTGCCACTAAAGGTGATGGGATATCTCTAGGTTTGGGAGTTCTTTTAGGAGTGATAGCATCTACTTCAAAACCATTATGAACAGAAAATATGACCAGTCTCTGCCTAATCTCTTTAAATCCTCTAATACCAGCAACTTGATCAAACCATGATGAAAAAGAGAGGTTTCATTTCCTTCAGGTTTAACTTGAACTTTGTTTGACATTTTAGCCAAGCTTCTATATAAGTAAAAAGGTAAATCAAGAGACCTCTTACCCACAAAATGTAGCAAAAGCCTAAGGTTCTAGGAATAAACCATGTGGTGCCTCCCTTCACAGGTGAAATACTTCTGAATAATTAGCAACAAATTTGAGAAGTTATCTTTCATGTAGCTCCTTGGGATGGAATTTGTGAGATCAATTTCACTATGCTCTGGCTCGATAAATTCTTTACAGTCCTGCATGGTGAACTTGATACCTTTGAACCATTGCTCTCATCCTCTAGGGATTCATGTTGTTGCTGAAATAGTCTCTGGTGTTACTTTAATGTTTAACATTCCCACCTTTGAAGCTGCCCCGTTGAAACTAATAGTAAACTCCTTAGAAACCTGCACATGGCACCCTTGCAATATTTTGCAGAACTGCAAACACCCTGTTCTTCTGAAAACTTCTAAGGTAGTTAGGTTTTCATTTAGAAAATTCGTGTCTGATGGCTCATATCTGAGGCAGTGGCCACCTTTTTTGGTCTTCCTCTTTGCAGCCATAGTGATTTTATACCTTCTCTACCTCGCTTGATTAGTGACACCTGCAACTTTTGAAAATGCCAGCAACCAGCTTGGTTTGGTGAAACAACTCTCCAGAACTCAATAGCATGCAAATATGAAGTGGATAATGACAAAAGACTCAATTCGGTAATGTTTTAAATTTTTGATGACATCTCATGGCTTAATCATGACTCGTGCATGCTAAAAACAGTAATAATGACCTCAGCCATGACCTTCATACCTTGGAAATGACCCTAACTTATTCGAATGACATTCACCCTAATAGTTTTAATAATGGACTAACACCTTGCACCAGATTTGACAAGATAGACATAAATACCCTTTTTCGTAGCATGGTTAGTTCATTTCCTAGCACTTTCGCTATGAAACTACAAGGCAGTTTCGTAGCGAAAACTGCCTTTTTACAGTGTAATACGCTACGAAAACAGGAAAAATTGGCTAAAGTGACCTTTTCAAATTCAAAATATTGGGAAATGAAATATGTCAGCAAATGATGACTGATGGGACATGATATGACTTGAATGGGGGTGGGTTTGGACCTTAGGATAGGTTAATATGAAAAAATTTAAATTTTTCCTTTACCAACTTGTGACAAATGAACCTTATGACCATACCTTTGACAAATGAACTCTATGACCATGTCAAATAATGTTTCACCTTTTCTGAGTGATAACACTGAAGATGCAACTTGTTTGAAATTTCTTTATATGCCTTCTATGGCTTGATGGGACGAGATATTTGCATACAAATTAGTTATTTCTTGATTCAATGACTAACCATTTTTTTTATGTGTCGACAACTCAAGAAATTTTGAACTCCTCTACCAAACTTCCAGACTTAGCTATTCTCTATACATGGATGTTGATCAACTCGAATGGGATCATTATTGAATCGACCGACGAACCTCACTCTCATTGGTTTACCTTTTGTTTCGATTAGAGGTCGACTAGGCACCAGTCGAATAGCTTTTTTTCGACCAGACCATTGTCATTCGATCTTCTTTCCAACTCAACCAAACAATGACTTGGTGAATGTAGCAAGCCCGAACTATTGAAGTCACAATATTATTTGATGACATATTATGAGTAAGATGGTTCAAGGATTGCAAGACCTTCATGAAAAGAAGGGCATTGACTAGTTTTGTAATGGGGTCATCACCTTGATATCTAGCATATCCTTGTTTACTATCTTTGCAATGAGGGCATCACCTTGAAATCTAGCATCTTCGTGTTAGCTAGCTTCGTAGTGAGGTCATCACCTTCAAATATAGCATTGTAGATAGAAAATGGAAAATGCATACTTGAAGGATCAACTAAAGAATGAAGCTGCTTTGTTTCACACTACCATATTTGAACAATGTAAACTATGAAACGGGAACTATAAATTGAAAACGACAACTCTAGCCAAAAAAACCCCAAAAACATAGAAAGATAGCTTGAAAATGAAAAGTGTTGATGCTGGAATACCAACTCCTTTTTTTTTTCCGGGGTAACTTTTCAACATGGTAGTGAAAACAATTTTTTCTGTGCAAAAAACACCCTGAAAACAAAAAGTGTTGATGCTGGAATACAAATTTTTTTCTTCAGGATAGATTTTCAACATTTTGAAATAATGACATAAAAGATAAAATATCATGACTCACACAAACCTTAAAATTTCAAAACAAAAATTAAAAAAAAAAAACAAAAAAAATTAAAACGATGAAAAAAACAAAACAAAACAAAAAATAAAAATAACAATAAAAAGTTAAAAAAAAAAAACATAATTAAAAAAAAATCAAGGAAAGAAAAATAAAATAAAATAAAATAAATAATACTTTATTGAATAATTAAAAAAAAACAAACAAACAAAAACATTAAAATAAATCAATAAACTATACACTAAAAAAACACATTTATAAAAAACATTATAAAAAAACTAATTATAAAAAATATTTAAATAAATAAGAACAAAATTTAAAAAAAAAATAAAATATATATATATATATATATATATATATATATATATATATTAAAAAAGTAAAATAACAAACAAACAAAAACAATTAACAAAAAATATATATAATTAAAATTGATTAAAAAAATTAATAATTATAATTTAAAAAAATAAAAAAATACACAAATTCTGTCCTTTGGGCCACCGACAAGCTCAAGCCTATTCTAAGGCCCAGGTCGATTCTTAGAATTAACTTTGAGCCCATTGGTGGCCCAAGGTGTTGCCTGTTGTGGGTGGGCGAAGCTACAGCAACTCTACCCGCCCACGACAAGCGGCCCCTCAGGCCACCAATCACTCAAATCCGATTATGAGAATCGGATCAAATTCTCATAATTGGATTTGAGTCGTTTGTGATCGACTGCCGTGGGCGGGCGGAGATGCAGTAGCTCTTCTTGCCCACGGCAGGCGGCCACCAATGGCTCAAATCTGATTATGGGAATCAAATCTGATTCTCAGAATCGAATTTGAGTTGTTGGTGGCCTGAAGGGCTGCCTGCCGTGGGCGGGCAGAGCTGCAACAGCTCCGCCTGCCCACTGTAGGCGGCCACCAATGGCTCAAATCCGATTCTCAGAATCCGATTTCAGTCATTGGTGGTTGACTGCTGATTCTTAGAATCAGATTTGAGTTGTTGGTGGCCCAAGGGGCCGCTTGTTGTGGGCAGCAGGAGTTGTTATAGCTCTTCCCGCCCATGGCAGGCAGCCCCTCGAGCGGGGGGGGGGGCGCTTGTTGTGGGCGGAGGAATTCTTCAGCGCCGTAGCTCTTCCATCGCTAGCTTAAAAAACCCATATGCCAATACGATTCTGAGAGTGGAATCGATTCACTATTCTCATAATTGGATTTGAGTGGGTCCAAATGAGGCCGTGGGTGGGCGAACCCACCCACGACAAGTGACTCAGGTCCTCCAATGACTCAGGGATGCAATAATTCATTTTGTTTTTATTATTGTATTATTAATTATTTTAATTTTAATTTTAAATTAATTATAACATTTTTAAAATTATATATGTTTTATTTTTAAAATTAGATCTGTTGTTCATGTTTCTAAATTGTTTTATTTAATATTTTTTAATGTATTACTTTTCTTGTTTTTATTTTATTTATTTATTTATTCAATATATTTTCATTTACTCTCTTTTTATTTTTAAAGATTCATTTTTTATAAATTAATTATATTTTTTATGTTTATGATTTTTATTATTTTTATAAATTGTATGTTTATTATTTAAATGCTAAATTTTTTAATACTCAAAATGTTATTTAAATTAAGTTTTTTGGAATTTTTTATTTTTGAAATGTCATGTTTTTTATATCAAATTTATAAAAAATTGTTATTTTTCTAAAAAAAATTATTCAAAATTTCCATAATTTTTCTTTATTTAACGTGACTTTTCTAGCGAAAATGTCTTAAAATACATACTTTTTTAATTATATCTATATATAAAATGTATATTTTTTTGTTGAGTTTTTAATATTATTATTTTTTGGTGAGTATTTTATGTGTATCGAAATATTAATTAACGATATATAAATATAAAAGTAATAATAACCTCAAAATATTAATTTTAATAATTTTTTAAAAGTTTGGAATATATATATATATATATATATATATATATATATATATATATATTGCAAAGGAAAACAAAACAAAACAAAAAATTGGAAACCTTTAAAAACCAAATATCTTAGGACGGAAAGCATGAAGAGGAATAAGACCACTTGAAAAATGGTTAAATAATCAACATTTAACAAAAATGGTCAAAATTTGCACGAAAATCTTCAACATTTTAAAAAAAATTCCACACTTTCTACATTATAAAATTTAAACTGTAAAAAATAAGCCCTCTAAAAAAGGGGGTTGATGTTGTGTCAACACTTTTCAAAATTAGCATGAAAAATCGCTAACATTTTTAAAAATATGTTCATACGTGATACATGAGAAAATTCGAAGTGTCAAAAATATGGTACAAAAAAGTGTATTATGAATCAACGCTTTTCAAAATTAAATGATTTTATGCTACCTCAAAAAAAAATGGTGTATTATGAATCAACACTTTTCAAAATTGGATGATTTTTTGCTACCTAAAAAAAAGGTGTATTCTGAATCAACACTTTTCAAATCAGATAATTTTTTGCTACCTCAAACACGTGGGTACTCATATCAGTTCTCGTTTCAAAGTTTACATTGTTTCTTTTCTTTTCTTTTCTTTTTCTTTTTTCTTTTTTTTTTAACATAATCGGTTGCTATTTTGTATTCCAAAAGAGAGGAGAAAGTGCTCCATGTTTACATACTAGACTGCTTACAGTGCAATAGAGGAAGTAGCTACAACAGAATGCTACATTTTCCTTGTTTCTAGCTTTCAAGAAGAGCTGAAATACAAACAATGCATATATGCGGACAAACTAAGATAGAAGAAAGACAAATTTAAAAGACATGCTTAGAGGTTAATCAATGTTGATATGACACGCTATTGAGACATCAGGATTGTCTTCATTGCCAACATCCCTCATGTTGTTGGAGCTGGAGCTTGGAGTCGTGCGCTTCTCCAACATGTATTTGAGTATTTGAACTGATTCTTCAGCATGTGTACATCGATTGGAGAGTGTATTAAACTGATTTTGAAGAGAGGTGACCCTGTGGAGGAAGACATTAACATCTGCTTCATGTTTTTCATCCAAGATTTTGACCTCTGTTTGCAGCTTTGCATCAAGGATTTTTTGGTGAGCTTTGATTTGTTCTAGCTCAGCTTGAAGATCCGAGCAATGAAGGCAATCTTCACTGTGAGCCATGTTGTAGGCGAATGCTAATCCAATGGAGGGTACAGTGTCCACAGAAGGCAGAGTAGTGCAAGGACTGCAAGGGTGCAGCTTCGGTAAGGAGGTGAGAAGAGAAGTAGATGCGCGAGTGGAAGGAAGTGGAGCTAGCAGAAGATGTGAAGGAGGAAGGGTAACTCCAGAGTGAGGCTGAGGAGAAAGCGCCGGAATAGCAAAGTGCAGTGATGTTACGTAGGTGAGAAGGGTCAAGATGCAAATGTCTAGAGAGTTAATCAAAGGAGCATAGCAAGGGGGGTAAATACCACGCGGAAAAGGATAAAGGGAATGACAGTATGAGCAGGGGGCAGAAGAATAAATAGAGCAGAGGAAATAGAGGGAGGCAGCTCGGGGGGAGACCCAAAGTGATAAGGTCACGGGAAGGCACATGGTGAGAGTACGATTAAGGCATGGCAGTGCAGTGAGGCCAGAGTGAGAGACCACATAAGATCTAATGACAGACTAAAGCACGATCATGGTAGAGGAATGATATTTAGGACATCATTACACAATAATTGCCCCGAATTTCGAGCGCAGGCTCTTTCATACCTTCTAAACGGTTGCGGCATCTGCTGATTTTCTAGTGGAGGGCTATGTTTTTTGTTGGGCGATCATGGTTCAGCAAGTTGATAACGATAGAGGAATTGCCAAAGACCATAGCATTTGAAATGTTGAGCTTCTTTAGTTGATACAAACCTTGGAGAAGAGAAAAGGCCTCTACTCTGATGTTGGAGAGGGTGCCAAGACCACATTCAAAATTTGTGAGAATGGAACCATTCGCACTCCTAATGATGCCTCCCACTCTTGCAATGCCCAGATTCATTTTTAAAGCACAATCAAAGAAAAGAGAAGGTCTGGCACTGCTATTTATCCACTCAATGAAGTTCGCTTTTTTTAGCCGAATCTTCCAGCTTGTGTCTGTTCTGGAGGGATGATTTGAAGGAGTCTTAATGTTGTTAGCT
This sequence comes from Pinus albicaulis, assembly GCA_034641835.2. Classification (NCBI taxonomy): domain Eukaryota; kingdom Viridiplantae; phylum Streptophyta; class Pinopsida; order Pinales; family Pinaceae; genus Pinus; species Pinus albicaulis. Next base: position 323,391,477 of record CM076582.1, read on the forward strand.
CTATCCCAAATATCGCCAAGCAAATTCCTTTCCTCAACGCAGAGTTCACTGTATTCCATTCTGTTGTTACACTTGGCAGAGATTGTTTCAAGGGTGAGGCTCCATGACTTGCTCCAAACTTTCCTAAAATAAGGCTCTTTGTGTTAGTCATCGGTATTTTCACTTGTTGGTGATGACTAGTTGTAACAGCCAAGTTTTCTAGCAGCTGATCTAAAAAATTGTCAAATTTGCCAGCTGGAAAATACCCATAAACCTCTTTTCCCTCTTACCTTTCAGTCTGCCCATGACGATATGAAACCTCATTATCAAATCCTACATAGCCTCAACCATACTAGTCTTCCCATCAGCTCTAAAGAAACAATCCAAATCCGTCCAAAAAGTCTCCCCTAAGTTAGGAAGTGGCGCTTTAGGCATTTCTCCCTTGGAAAACTATCCTAAGGCCAAAGAACCTCCATATGCTATAGAACAGTCATAACAGACCTTCCCATTCTGCAAATAAAGTTGGTTACAACCATAGGTCGCGCCACTAATACACCCTCAAGTCTCAGCAATACATGGACCATAAGTCAAACTGATTCTAGGTGTTTTTACAGTGTTT